>VWYP01002338.1:50329-194777 GCA_013400435.1 Pycnonotus jocosus | reverse complement strand
TTTTTTTTTTTTTTGCAAACTTGGTATCTCTGTTCAGCTCACCATAGCTTCTGAGGACTTTTAATTAAATCATATAACTGATTGGATTAAAAGGCATTTGTTCCAGTTTTGCTGTGCCTTTTTTGGAAGAATTAACTATAGGTCCTGGCTTAGCAGAAAATTGTCTCCTGATATTTTTCTGAGTCCTTCTTGCATTTTCTGCACACCTCTGGCTCTCTGACACTTTCCATTTCTAAGATCGGATCACATCTGAGACATCCCTTTTCCTCCTCTACCTTCTCAGGGATATTCAGCGATCCTGTGGCAAATAAGACAGAAAGCCAGGAAAAAGACAACATTATTGGCAACAAAGCGCTATCAGAACTTCAGTCCAATGAGTTCTAACAAGTTCTGTGCCTTTGGTTCCATTTTTCAATTATAACAGTTGTTAAGTCACACCCCTCTGAGATATTTCTGTAATAAATCACTTTGTCCATTTGGAAAGTTCCCACTCTGTTCTGGGAAGCACTTCCAGCGGCTGTCAGGAGCCCGCACCCTGTTTATGAGATAGTCCCGCTGGACAGCAGAAAACACACACAGACCATGGACCCACCATTGTGACTCTTTCTGTACAAAATTCACTCTGGTTTCAGTGGAAAATTATTCTAAAAGCCCAGAGGAAATGCCAGACAGCAGGCAGAACATGTACCTTTTTTCCTTTCTGCTGAACAAAGGCCGGGGCACCCACAGCATCTGCTTACAGGCAGCATCTGGCATTTCTTTGAGGAAAGTCCCTCGCTCTCAGCCACCATATTTATGTTCAGTATATGTGAAACAGCTCAGGTTAACATGGCTTTCAAATGACTGCACCATGCGACCTCCAGCTTGCAAATTAATTGCTTGAAAAGGTAGAGAAAACTGGCTCCTGGTTCCTTACTCCTTCACCAGGACCTTTCCTTTCACCTTGACTATGTCAGAGAGAATGTACTCTGCTGACCCTCTACATGCCTGTTCTGCAGGTGGAGAGCTAAAGGCACACTGGTCTTACAAGGGTCTGCTCTCTTCCTCCACATGCATCCTCTACTAACTGGGACACATTGTGAGTCTTGCCCTGTTTTTTCAGAACAGGAATGGGAATAAAACCATGAAGTTTGCAACCTTGAAAGAGTAAAGATACACAATCACTACCTAGCAATCACTTTTTCGTTGAGCAGAAAGTAGACATCAAGTTAATGAAAACAAAAGATAAGCTGAAAGAGTGGGGCCAGCTGGAAGAACTACAGAAACCACATCTACTCACATCAGCTACAGCTGGCAAATACCTGATGGCACTGTGGACCATGGATTTCTGCGGGGGCAGTGAATGATGTCCTTCAGAAAGATTTAAATGTAGGGAATCTAACTCTTCATGCATGAAGGATGAAGCTAACTAATGATGATGTAGTTAAATACTGAATCTGAAATTAAAATATTTTCTTTATAAATACAGTATTCATACCTAATCTAAAAATACAGGACAAATGATACAGAACACGGGAAAATCCCATCTTCTCATACACCTAACATGGAAACAGCAGAGAGACTGAGCAAGCCTGACCTGGTCCAAAAGAAACAGACATTTTCAGAGGGTTTCTAACCTTAGTAGAGAGCACTGCAGGCCTCTAAAATAGCTGCAGGGACGTATATGAAGAACAATATGCTGTGTCACGGCTGGCTGGTGAGAGCAAGGCAGAGGAGAGCTTGCAACGGAGCAAGTGACAAAGATGGATTGATTCGAGTGATGTTTAAATTTGGTTTATTATGGGGCTGCGATTGACAATGTTGCAAGCTGCTCACCTCCCAGAGAGATAGGCATGTGGGCCATTCTTTGATTTCATAAATCATCCAGGAACATACCCAGAGCATTGACCTTTTATAGGGAGGGAGCTCAGGGCATCCAGCATAATTTAACACCGGCATGTCGGATGGTGTCCAGCACAGTTTAACACTCCTTAACCTCTGCCTCATTAGACATCTGTCCTGTCATTTATCTTTCTGTTTATTTTTCAAGTGATATATTATTGGTAATAACTAAGGAATGGGCACTGATGTTACTCTCCATGGAGCTGCCATTAGTCAGCTGGAAGTCAGGCCAGCATCTCTCTGAAACTGGTACACAGAATAACTTTTAAAGGATTTCAGATATTCTTTGCCAAGCAATTTCCTCCTGGCATGGGCAGTTAGCACCCCTATTATATGATCTTTTATTTACTTTTGCTCTTTCCAGACCAGATTTTAGGAGTTTTTAAAACCAGCAAATATTATTACTGTTGGTAAGAAGACTTGAATTTTTTTTCAGCAGAAATTTCATCCTGTCTGTGACAACCATAGCTAAATAAGAAGCCAGCAGGGAAATGGCAGGGTCTTCCATTTCAACCACATATATATACATACTTTAATACAGAGACAAATACATATACACACACAAACACACATGATCACTCTTCCCTCATTCTTAAGTCATGGGCATAATGGCAGATATTGAGACTCATTGCTAAATAAAAATAATTTAGCATGTTTATAATTTACTGAATATTTGAGATTTTTTTTTTATGCTCCATTTCTTTATCAAGCAGCAACTATTTTTCCAACATTTGGTATATTGAATTACATTCTGGGAGGGGAATAAAAAGCAAAGAAAGCATGGGGCCACAGTGAAGGGAAAATGAAGTATTAAACATTTTTTCTGTGTTGTGTAACAAATGTGTTATGATACTGGATGGGAAGTAAATTCCAACAAAGATTCTTTCATGGTACACACGGTACTAAGAATGTATTTGGATTTTGAACAGATTGTAAAGAAGGTACAAGTCCAAAAGAACCTGTAAATTTTAAAAAAAAAAGGCATTTCACATTTGTTTATAATGTGGATATTTGTGAGTCAGCTTTATAACAGCTGTAACACCTTGAGGAAATATTGATCATGTTTTGTTTAGACGAACATCAATATTTTGCTTTTAAATCCATCATCACATTAAATATATTGAAATTTTCAGCAATAACAAACAATTTTATGTGAGCAATATTACCACTGAGACACAGATTGAAATAGTTAAGGAACCCACTGGCTGACCTGAAACGTCCTCTATTTAAACACACATGCACACACACACACATACACAGAAAACTTCAGAAAAAATAATCCTAACAAATATGAAATGTCCTGAGAAACTGCATGAGACAAGTATCCTTGAAATTTGGATTTTAGCAATGAAAAATCGCAAAGCAATGGGAGGCAAGCCTGGCTGAGGCAGGCATGCACAGCCAAGAAGGAATTCACTGGGTGGGAGGGAGTTTGCCGAGGTACCAGAAGCTTTGCTTTCCAGATGTACTTTATTTATAAAGTACTTAATCCTTTTAAAACTACCTACATCCCACACAGATTTGGCATTGCTTTATTGCTTAATTAATACCATCATCCTGAGTTTTGTCTAACACCATGATCAGTGAAAAAAACTGCACGCAAAAGCTGCCAGACCTAACAAGACACAGTGGAAGAGGTTTTGCTATCATAAATGAGACCTCTGCTCTTTCACTGCCTTGTTTCATGCTATGCAACTGGGCATTTAGCTGTAATTTTTGAAAGTTAGGATCATGTAAATGGAGTTTAAAACTTGAGGGTTACTGTCACCTTGACTCAAACTTTTCAGCTACTTTATCAACAGTGAGAAAACTGTACCAGTGGGGCACAGGGATCCCTGGGCACTACAGGATGCACTTCTGAAAAGGTAGAGTGATGAGAACAAATCCAGCAAAGGGTTCCTAGGAGTAGGAAAGCTGCCAATGCAAGGCCTGTGTGAAATCTCAAGTATTGTTTGCCATTTGGGTCACCCACGTTGACAGAAAGGGAACTCATACCAGAACAGGTGTAGAAATGTCTGCTGGGATGATCCAAGTTACAGAGAGTTTATTTTACAAGAGGAAATTAAAAGACAGCGGCTTATTTAGCCAAGTAGATCCAAGTCTGAGAGGGGATACAGTCACTCTTTGTAAATACAGCTGGAGGATAAACACTAGAAAAGGGAAAGAACTTTTTAAGCTTAAATACAATGATCTGGCATAAGAACAAAGAGGTATTAGAGAGCCATTAAGAAAATCAGGCTGGAAAATGAGTATAGATTTCCAGCTCTCATAAAGGTGAATTTCTGGACCTACCACCTTTTTAGCCTTGTGGTCGGAATTCACCACTGATTTGCAGTGGATTATGTAAGATTTTACATGACAGAGTGCAACAGGCCAAGCACACACTGTGCGTCAGTGCCCTTCTCAGCCCTTCCCACCCTTTCCCAGACCGCCATGATTGTGAACTAGTCCAGACCCTATTTCTGGCTCATGTTCCTGACTTCTCTTCCTCTGGAAACCACGGCATGAAAGGCACCAGGATGAAAATAACACACCATGTCCATATTTCAGTAGTGTCCCCGGATGGGTGTCAGGAAGCACTCCCAGCTGTCTAGGTATGTGGCTGAGGGATCTTGCAAAACTCTCTCAGTCAGAAGAAGTTTTCTGGAGCTCATTTCTGCCCAGCACACAGACTGAACTCGGCTCTCATCGCCTAATCGTACTTAAGAGCAGCATTTAAATGTTTGTGTGTTTCTCCTAATTAAGTGCCAAAAGTTTTGAGCTTTCCCCTCAGCAAGGAGAGACTCAACCCAGCCCATCCCTGATGTAAATCTGATGACAGTAATTAAGCTACATGAGTCAAATCTGGCTCGTTTTTTCCTCCCCATTAGTAATAAAATGTAAAGCTTTATTTGGAAAGTACATAATAAATAACAATGTCAACAAAATTCATCATTTCCCCAGCATTACTCTATAATGAAATGCAACAATGTTAATAAAAAGCAGACCATAAACAAAACATTGTTTAGCTCTGTGTTTCTAGTTAAATTCTAAGGCTTTTAATTTTTGTATATTGTAGAAAATGGATTATTCAGAATATTCTAAATCTATAAATGCATCTAATGACTTGAAAAAAAGAAATTTTAGATTTTATAGTCTTCTGTTATTATTTAAAATCCCAGACAGGGTTACTATAACATACAAAAAATAGATTATGTTTAACAAGAAATTTAAAGATCAGAATTCCTGTAAACACTAATGTAACATTTGGACACAATAAATTCAGCTTCCCTTTCTGTGTTAATGATATTCTGGGTAAATGTCTGCAGATCATTTACTTTGGAAAACATTCGATGAAAAAAATATGAGCTTTTGTTCTGATTCTGTCAGGATAGATAGCATGCTCACTACTCCTGGAACAGAATCCCACCACACGCAGGCACTCACCCACCACATGACACTGAACCTGAAGAAAGCCTCCATCTGAACCTCCCTTCAGACTGTGGTCACAAGCCTTGAAACCTGATTCACACCTGTACAAAGCTATCCTCCGCACTGCAGAGAAAAAGAGTCCCACCTCACCCTGTAATAGCAGTATTTTTATCTCCCAGATGACTCAGGGAGGAAGGGGTTGGTAGGAGATCTTTTCCTTCTCCAAGAGATCAAACCCCTTGGCCTTGGCACAGTGTGTATGCTCAGCACACTGGGACATGGCCAGCCCAGTGGCACAGAGCTGGCACCCAGTGTTGGTCTGATGGATGCAGCACTCTGGGCTATCACTTCTTCTAACATGGCATCTGCACTGCCAACCTGCGAAACACTGGGTTGTAACCTGTGCTGAGAATAGGTCACTGAAGCTGCATTCTTCTAGCCCTAAAAGTGGATGTTTGGTCTGAGAATACAGAGATAGCATGATAGGCTGGGGTCAGATGTCTGCTCTGCCCAGATTGGCAAGGCTTATGAGCACAGTGGGAGGAGGCTACTGAGCTGGGGGATCCCTCCAGTCCACCTCACTGAAGGGCTTTGTGGCCTCACCCACACCACAGCACGTGTGCCACTCTGAGACCCCTGGCATCACAGCATGACTCCTCAAACCAGGAAAATGACCAAAACCAGATCTGCTCTGTTGATGTGCTTCAGCAGCCCCAAGGATGTTTAACATGAGCTGCCAATTTGTGCTTGAATAACTCTCCAGAGAAATCTTTAAATAACCATACCGTGTATGAAAATGACCATGAAAGTGCATTCACTGATCAGAAATGTAAATATCTGAATATTTCTCAAGAAAAAATGCAATATTTTTATTTTTACAAAGGTATTCTTTTTTTTCTGGTTCACACTATTAGCAATCCATGCTGTTTCAGCACCAATGACTGACTATGGACATGCTCTTCTTCACATGCTGACACACCAGGTATAGTCTCACTCTAAGATAGTTACACCAAGGAGTCACCTGGATCTGCTCCAAACCACAGGAGAAAATGACAGTGTGATAAGGTTGAATATCAGCTTGGCAAAGGACCTTATCAATAAAATCAGTAGGAAAGATCTCCCAAAAGATACGGATACAGATACAGATACAGATCAGATGTCTTATCTTCCTCCAAGCTCACGTCTAAAATTTGTTCACCACTTTGGGTTCATCAGGAGTCATATTCCTTGCATAGAAGCTTTTGTCTGTCATTCCATCACACATGTGTCTCTCTTTCAAAGATGACTTTTTAGTCCTAAGAGTCTGCTGCAAAAATGCTGCAGTTTTGTTGCTGTTGCAAAGCAATGAATTCAGGGCTGTGAAATTTCCAGCATTCCAGCAAGCTCATTGAGTCTTCAAGTGTTTTTCTGGCAATTTTTAGTTAGACAACCCTGAAATATCTTTAGATGCATCAGTTAAGATGTTGAAGTTTCCCAATTATATCTGTTGGAATTCACCTTCATTTTAATATCAATTCCTAGTCCAATTTAGGCTCCCAGGTGCCCGAATTATTTTTTGAAACTAGACTTCACAATTAAAATCTATTTCTAATTACAAAATACACCAAAATATGAACAATATCATGTGGTGTTGACGATTTGTTCTTTGTCTAAGGAGGTTATCCTTATCATTGTACACAACCTTCAGAAATTCATACCCTGAATGAGTTTCCACTGTTATGTGCAATATTGTCTGTTTCTTGACTTAACTTTTTCTGTAAGTCTGCCATCCATATTTAAATAAAACACATGTAACAATTCCTGAACAAGGAGGTTTTGTACAATAGCATTTAGTGTTAAGACGTTAAGGGAACAAGTCTAGACACATGCTGAGTATCATATCATTCCTCATCCCACCACATCCATATACTATAGCTGGATAATTTCACTGTGGCACCAGAAGGCCGTGCTTTTCATTAACCAAAACAAAATCTTCTGTCGTCTCCAGAAATACTGTTGCCTTTTCTCCTGCATAGGATATGGTGCAGCTTTTTCTGAAATCTTCAGACTTGCTGACAGAGCAAAAAGCAAGGAGCCAGATAACCTCCTTCTCTCCTCCCAAAAAAGGCTGTTGAGCATACCTAACAGCCCAGAGCTTGCCAATTTTTATCCCGTCTTAGAACAACATCTAACAAATGTATAAATTGCATCTTTTTTTAAAATCCACATGGAAAAAAATCAATCTAAAAGCAACGTTTCCAAATGGTGTTTCAGTTATAGAAAAGAATCTTCTTTGCACAAGTTACAAGATGGTGTTTTACAATGAGTAGGGCTATATGATGAAGATATTAAAGCACTGAATTATAGGTCAATCTCTGAGTTGATATTAACACAGCCAAAAAACGAAACTATGCTTTCAGTTGAGGTTTGGAATAAGTGGTGGAGCAGTGAAGCAGAGATACAAGAAGGCTGTTTTGAATGGCAGGAGCTTAAGAGAAGGTGATTGTCAAACCAGTGGTGTTTGGAAAGAAATGAAAATCAAGACATTGCAAGCCTAAAAGGGCAAGAGCAATGGCAGGCAAATAAAGATGGGAATGAATTTCTGAGAAAAAATGGCAGAAATTTGGGGAAGACTTTCAAAATAGAATGGAAACATTTAACATTGTAAAGATACTAAAGAGTTTAAAAGAAGAAAACAGGTCCATAATCCAGATGTCTCTTGGTCATTACCTGATGCATAGTAACAAAGGTCACAGACTCGCTGTTTCCAATAAAGGGCACTATTCCATACTATAAAGTCTAATTTCTGAAATATGGGATGAAAGATTATTTTTGGAAGCATAAACTGGGAAATCATCGAGTTCTCCTCTGTACACTGATTTACCAGCTTTTCCAAAGAGCAATATAAGAAGCGTTTATGAGTTTCTATCAAATATGGCTTCATTTATTTGTCGGAAAGTTCACAAAAAGTACAGGATGTGAGCTACTTTATTGCTTACATCAAGTGTGGGGGGTGGGAGCAATTTTGTCCTTACGTCTTTCTGCAGTAGCTGTATTGTCTGAAAAGAAAAAGGGGAGGAGGAGAGGGAAAAAGAAAAAAAAAAAGCATTTCTGTGTAATTGCATTGCACTTGGAAATCCTTCCTCATTAGCTTTCAGACATTAAAAGAATCTGTGTTCCTTGTTAAAAGAATAAATCTTGGCAAACTACCATTGTGACAGAATGGGTTATATCTGTGTCAAATTATGAAGGCTGTGTTGTTATTAAGAGTGCAAACAAGCCAGAACATGCCCAATTACAACCTATTACACTGAATTCATGGCTGCCGGACCTAAAAAGATTTTTCACACCTCAGGAAAAGGCTAATTCCCATAAAGCCTACATTCCCTCGGTTTGGGTGTGCTCATAGGTGTGGGTGTAAAATGACACACGTGAACTCTGCCTGTATTCAGAGCTAGGAGGAGAGGAGCCAGCTCCAGTACAGAAGCCATGTAGGGTATGTCTACACAGTCGATTGCAGGCAGATGTGAGCTGCCTTAGCCAGCACTCTGAACTAGCAGGCAGAGTTGTTAGCCATGTTTACTGTGGCACAGTGTCATTTTTGAAAGAAACAGAAAACAAGAAACAATGGCATTTTAGACCTCTGTCCTGCCTTCCTCATAATGGTCTGGGTTTGGGCCTCTCCTTGTCTATACAATTTGTATTGTAGTGCCAGAAAACATTTATTAGTTGGGGCTCAGTGTGTTCCTTGCTGCAGTTTTGCTGTCTCCAGACCACGTGTGCAACAGACGCTGCCCGCAGAAGACACACACTCACACACTAGTACACCACCAATCTCAAACTATCAAGCAAAGCTACACTGCAGTGTCCAAAATAAAACTAGCCCAGACTAGCAAGACTGTATCTACCCAGATATGCCCAGAAATGCCCACCTTTTCCTCCCTGCGGTTGTTCTGCTCCTGTGGAATACAAACACTGCATAGGAAAACCCTACAGAAGAGCAGAGTTCTGGTCCTTCACAGCACAGTGTCACCACTGACTTTGAACATTTGTAAGTGGAAAGGACCAGGAGGCTTACTGGTTTCTCCTCTGGAAATCACTGCTGGTTACATTAGTGCTTCACTGAGCCTTAGCTACAGATTAGAAACTCCATTGCAGCTGCTGCTGCTACATCCTTCCAATGAGATTATGAACTAATTAAAGCAGACAGGAGTGCTGGGAGGCATAAAGCATTTTTTGTTGGCAGAGTATAGAGTGGCCAGAGCACATCAGTAGCCCTGTCACGTCTATATATTAGGGAGAGAATGAGATCAGGCTTGAGAGCTCAGAGTCCCAAGACTTGTTTATAACATGGTATTTTACTCCCACATGCTGCAAAAGTGAATGATTCACTTTATGTACTACATTTCTTTGCTGAGCACAGCAAAGGAGTTAAACAGGAAGCTGAAGCTACACAGTCTGGTGCAGAGGTGTGGAATGTGATGTGTGCAAGCAGCAAGGTAAGAAAGTAACTAATGTGCAAATGAGTAATTAATGGAAGTCTGAAATACCTCTGTAACGCTGTCAGGGATTTTTTAAATCTTGATTCATCTTGCATGAAATCTCCTGTAGGACTATGCTAGCTTTAGAGACTGTGCACTTGGAGTTTCCCAGGTGGGATTCCTGACCATTCCATACTAAATAAAGCTTTGTTATTGGGACAGTCACCCAACAGTAACGCTGCTCTGCCTGAGCCGGGGACTAACTTCAGATGGAGTTTTCCATAGTGTGTGAGTGTTCTGTATATCTGGCCCTTGTGAGAGAAATGTTGGGACAATTCAGCCACTTTCTCCATCCAAAATACTGACCTGTATTGGTGGCATGTCAATACAAAACAAAAATTAGGTCCTAATAATTTTAAGGGGGAGGGAGAGGGAGAGGGCCTCATACCACATTCAAGAACTCAGACACCAATTTCAGCAGATGATTTTGTGTCCATCTGGGAAATGCAGCCAGCAAGAGGCCTGTACACCCAAGCCACATACTGGAAGCAATGCTGAATAATAGACAGATCCTCTGCTGGATGGGATGTAGTGTCAACATGAGACAGGTGACCATGGAGATAGGCACTCAACTGGACTATAAATAACTTCTTTTTAAGGAGGTATTTCACAACCAAGGCCTGTATTTTGTCAGCTTCCTCATTAAGTGCACATAGCTGTACTATGCAATTCATTTTTCTGCTGTCTAGATCTAGGTTAGATAAAGTGCAACAAGTATCTATTTCCAGACCTGGCAGGAGTTTGGAGGCATCATCCTCAGTGCCCTAGGAGAGATATTCAATAAACCATGATGACAAGGACAAGGATCATTGACAGAAATGTAAAAAAAGAAAAGTTACAAATACTAAATGCAAACAGTGACATAACGTTGTGAGGATGGATGATTGCTAAGTGGGAACTCCAGCACAAGTGCTCACCCCATTCTTTTGAGCAGAAAGAAAATACATAGCCAGGAGTAACACTTGTAAAATTTTCCCATCTTGGCAACAAAAGGTACATAAAAGTCAGAGGTGGTAAATGTCAAGTAGCATCCAAAGAATATCAAAAGGAAGGTGTCCATGAATAAGTATCCAAAAGAAATATCTCAACTTCTCCCTGGGACAATAAAGCTACAGAGTAAAGCTGTGTGTATGGGTGTGCATGTAATATAGCTTATTTAATGAAGGTCTTTAAGCTCAAATCATCTTATATAATCAAATTTAAGAAAGATAAAAAAATTATGACAAAGTTATGAAGATGTGAATAATATTATATGTCATTAATATCTGGAATAACTTTGCTTAGTTCTGGACAATTTATACCAGAATAATAGAGTGAAAACAGAAGTCCAGAGATGGGTGTTAATTATTATTAAGCACATAAGATACTTCCCTTTCAATGACCCAGTGAAAAAATTAAGACTGAAAGTGAGGATAGAGAGAAAACAATGACTGGCACATATTACAGAGAGTGGAGGCAAGGATGGGTAGCCTGGGAGGAACAGAGGAATTGTCTTAGTGTCGAGGATCTGGCTGCTGAGACAGTTTAGGAAAATGAGAGCCCTGATAGTCTGTCATCTGACCAGAGACATCAAAGACAACAAGAAAAGCTTCTACAGCTACACTCTGGTGAGACCATACCTGCAGGGCAGCATCCAGCTCTGGGATCTCAGCACAGGAAGGATATTGATGTGCTGGAGAGGGTCCAGAGGACAGCTGTGAATATGATGAGAGGGCTGGAGCGCTTCTCCTGTGAAGACAGGCTGAGACACCAGGACTTGTTCAGCCTGGAGAAGAGAAGGCTTCGGACTGACCTCCTTGTTCCCTTCCAGTTCCTGAAGGGGGCCTACAAGAGAGCTGGAGAGGGGCATTTTATGAAGGCATGGAGTGAGAGGACAATGGGGAATAGCTTTACACTGGAACAGGAGATGTTTAGATTAGATATTATATTAGGTATTATAATGACATTCTTAGGATGAAACCCTTCTAAGGCTGGTGAGGCACAGGAACATGTTGCCCAGACAAGCTGTGGGTGACCTGAGCCTGCAATTTTCAAGGCCAGGCTGGATGGGGCTTTGAGCCACCTGGTATAGTGGAAGATGTTCCTGACCATGGCAGGGGGTTTGGAAGTAAATGATCTCTAAGGATATGGTTTCTAACTCAAACCACTCTGTGATTCTATGATTTGTAGCAAAGCTGTAGCTGAGGATAAAATCTCCATTTCAGGATGCCCTGTTTTGTATTGCAAAGCTGCTGTTCTGAATCACAGTAAGAACTGAAAATTTCCAAGTCGTTCATAAATGAGCATTCTGAAAATACAACTTGATCCAGGAGTATCAGAATATTTAATCTGAGACTCTGAAAACATAATATAAAATCAAATAATGTTGAAATGAAATAAGATTTCAAAATGAAATGCAAGATGGGACTTTTTGTGTTTCTGGAACATTTTTTCCAGTTTTCTTTTGTAACAAAATTATAGTGACTCTGACAGTTTTATTAAGCAATTTTCATTCCAGCAAAAATACGTTCTCTACTTGAATTTGGTTTTATTAATAGAGCTGTGGCCAACTATATTCCTACTACTCATTCACTTGAAAAAAAAAATAAAAGAAAGGAGGATATCCAACAAAATTATCAGGCAAAATATTTAGCACCAATAAAGGCAAGTACAGCCATCAGTTTCACTCAGCCCAGAGTTTTCCTAGGAATCAAAACCAGATGAGATATTTAAAATGGGCAAAGAGTTTTCATAGAAAACATTTACAAAACAGAAGATACTGTATAGCATATAGGCCAAACATTATTGATTAGGGAAAGACTCTCTCCAAAAGAGTGACTTTGGACTGCCTGCTATGACATTTTATCTACTTTTCCTGTGAAATTTTTGGTGCCACTCAGAAACAGGTAATATATGAATGGACAGACAGTCAGCCTGCTGCTGTTTGGTTCTCTCTCTGTTACTGTGCATCTTACATGAAGTAGTAGATATGTTTTGCAGGCTTCATTGCTGGAAGACCCATTTCCCCCACACTCTCTGTTCCCAAACCTTTGTATTTTCTCTTTCAGAATAATTAAAAACTTGGCTCACAATCCAACTCCTTCATCCATAATCTTACTTCTTGGAAAGACCTCTTTTGGAGATAGTTTTCACAGAAACACTTCCAAAGGTCCCCAGTTTCCTATGCTGACATAGGTCTAGCCATCTCTTTGTAATTTTTTTTACTGTGTTTACTTAGTCAGATGAATTTTATGTCACGGTTTGCAAGTCTGCTCATTCCTTTCAGCAGTATTTCCTCCTCTTGTTTAAAACTTGCTGAGTGCCTTCTTACATTTATGAGGAAGCCCATCTACAGTTCAACCAGAACACTAAATATATTATACATTCCGTTTATAGCATGCCCCAGAGAACTGTAGTTAACAGTGCAGATAAAAAAAACCCCCAAACTGGCTGTGGTGTTCCTTAAAGGAAAGAATTAAGAGGGAAGCTCACAAAAGTGCAATTCTTACAGTCAGTCAGACAGACGCACTTATCTGCTTCTCCAGAGTTACCTCACAGGCAGTAAGACACTTAGCTGCAAAATTTATCAGCTATGAGGTCATTAATAAAGCTGGCCAGTCTCAGTAGTCACTTAAAAGACGATAGTGCTCAATGATAAAATATAATGTTAGAAGATAGTTTTGTTATAGGCAAGTGGCTGACTTATGATTTTGTAGTTTAAAGGATTTTGACAATGCATGCTTTGAAATTTCTGGCCTAGATTTTCAGCCAAGGAGCCATTTACATATTCAGCTCTTTCCCTCCACCTGGCTTTAAGAATTTAGGAATACGAGTGAGTCCTCGCCAAAGAATATAAAGAAAAGTTCTAGAATTTAGATTTATAGTGGAGCTGATTCATCTTAGTCTGGAGAAATCTCACCAAGCAAGCAAGCTCTTTTCCTTAAAAGAAAGCTTTTTAAGCTTGCAAGCTATGGAGAGTGTTATTAATATCCATGGAAAATTCTGATATGAAAGTAGGAAAGCAGCAAAAATTTAAAAGTGTAATTATAACCAATGCTGTCAACAGTCTCTTTATGCAAGTTCTTAGCTTGTGCCACTTCAATGTTGTCCCAATTCCCACTCAAAGGAGCCAAGGGACAGGTGTTCCTGCATGGAGCTGTCATCTATAATGTAGCAAAGAGGACCTGAGCACATCTTGTTCATCAGTGGGAAGGTTTGCAGATCACAACTTAGAGCTGAGCTCACCCATAAAGAAGGAGCCAAGGGGTGTTTGTGTGTGCCAGGCTCAGAGCTCACACACACATGAAGTCCAGACACCACTGGTAAGATCCTCTGAACTCAGAATGAGGGAAAGGGCTTGAGGCAGCTCCAGATGCAGAAATGTGGGACATGCAAAACTCCCACTGATCACAGTTACTTATGATTCTGTGACCATAAAACCACGGTCAAGGTCCTAAAGTGCCCCCCTAGACCAAAAGGTTTCCATTATCCTACACAGGACCAGTGAGAACTGCTTTCTCCTCCCAACATCCCCTCCTGCTGCCTCCCTCCCTCCCATTTTTTCACACATCCACCAGCAACAAACTCTCTGCCCCAGTGTACAGAAGCTGCTTCTTATCAGACTCTTAAATATACATATCCTAGAGCTACAGGAAAATTACAATCCAAATTGTGCAAATTGAGGGCCACATCTTCAGCATTCAGAAAACTGCCGAATGCTTGAAGGTACATTTTCACAGTTAACGCACACAGTAGATTGGTTTCAAATCAGCTGCCTAATCAGGGTTCGCAGGAAGGCTGCAGGCTCATTTTTCAAAGATGAAGAGAAAAGCTTTCCTGTCATTCTAACTACAGTCCTTATGAAATCACAGAGCGCGAGGCTGGCTAGGTACAGGGAGGGTTTCTCCCTTGCATGTTGCTTCTCCTACATTTCAGGCTGCCCCCTTTCTCCCAAGAAACTAAGTGCAACGTACATCTTCTCATCACAGTGTTTTTTGTATTTTATTTTCTCATTTTCTTTTATTATATAAGATGCACTTCTCCCAATACTACGTCACACAAGAATTTATATTGGAGTTTTATTAAAACAAATTATACTATTGAAAAAGGGAGAAAGAAAAAGGTGAAAAAAAAGAAAAAAAAAAACCCTCTGCCATATTTTTTAACCTGATTACACAATGGTGTGTACCTCCTAATTGTCTTACCTTCTTATAAAGATGGTAGATTGCAAAAGGAATTAGTGTATAGGTATCCTATGCTTACTAACAAATCCTTTTCATTTCCTCCTTTGGTTAAAAACTCAGGTTAGAGGAGTGCTCACCAAGGGGACCCTACATGGGACACCGCACTCTGTAAAGCCATCTCTGAAATAATTTTCTAGAAACTTGAAGGTAGACCCTGCACACTTACATGAATGACTCTTCTCAGATTCAGAGCCCTCCTCATTTTCTTTATTTGCAGGCTGTGGCCTGCATGGAAGCAGCCATAGTCCCTCAGCCCCTCTGCAGTTGGTCAAAGTGAACTCCCTGGGAAGGTGGGCAGCTGGGAATGGTCACAGAGCAAGGACAGCATTCCCAGTCATGGCCATAATAAATATCTCGCAGGCCTCTACCCTGTTAGCAAAGTGCATCCATGAGGCAGTGACTCTCTGAACCCATCCGAAAGCCTCTTGGAGACCTCTTCCAACTTTTAGGGTTTAGTCTGATTTGTATCCTTTTCATCTGTCCTATGCAGCCACAGAAGGTGGCCCATGCATTTGATTGGGATGGAGGAAGCCACTGTCCCTTGACAATTTCCTTTGACTGGTACTGTGTTGTTTTCTCTGGTCAGAGACTCCTTTTCTTGACAGCCTGCTACAGGATTATTTTTTCTGCCTTCCAGGAAACCCATCATTGTTCCTTAAACAAGATAATGAGTTTGCTATAAAGCTGACATTGGTCTAACCTGCAAATACAGAATTAACATTAATGCCATGCATGACTTTTGCCAAATCCTCGCCTTGTGTCATCACCGTGATTGGCATGTTTGCAGCACACATTGCAGGAGCTTGATTTGGTTCACAGCTCTCAGTCATTTTTATGTTCAGACATATAATCTAATGAGGTGAAAATGGAAAGCAGCCCCTGAGCATTTGGCTATTGCTGGGAAAGAATGCAAATTAAATATTTGAAAGAGTGGGGCACAGGGTAGCTTGTCACGGAGCTTCGGAGTTCCATCAGGTGCCTCGCCAGCTTGCACAGCCTTTATGTCCACATTGTCTGCCTGTTGGATGGAGCTGAGAGACAGAAGAATGACAGTCTGGGGAAAAGAAAGAAAGACAGTAATTATGGGACGTATGTGATTAGCATGGTAGCCAGAGAAATTAAACCACTAGTCCCAGGAATCTTCCCTTCTATAAGGTACCTGTGGTGGAAGAGAAAAGCTCTGCACTACAGAGTTCAGCTGGAATCCACTCCCTGCTAGTTTAGCTTGATTGCTTTTTTGGATACCTACTGTGGGGGTTCAGTTCCTTGACCTTCCTTTCTATAGAACTATATTGTCCTGCCACGAAGAAAGGCAGATTAAGAATTTACAGGGATTCTTCCATCACTAGACTCTGACAGGAGCGCTCAGAGAGTTCATTTTTCATGGCTTAAATTGCTCCAGGCCAGCATTCTTATCAAAAAGGTTTGGTTTAATGTAAAACACAGACTTCTTTTCTTTCTTTTTAATTTTAGCTTCGTATTAAACAGCACTACAAATTTCCCTTTGAACAGCAAGTCCCTGAGCTGCTTTCTTTTGAATAACATATAAATTTAGACTAAACTTTATTGTTCCTGGGCAAATCAGTCTAGTTAAGAAGTTTGTAATAATTATTAGAGAGGCAAAATGTTTTACATAACAGCTGAAAAGTCTGAAAAATTCCTGGTCTAATTAGACCATGGATTCATTGTTTGCTTGCTCTTTAAAGGTACCAGCTTACAGCATAGTTTCCAAACTTTGTCTTTTGGGTGCCTTGGGATCTCAACAAGGTCAGAAATAAAAAGAATTAACAGTCTAGTAAGCATTAGCTGTTACACCAACCATCTTTTCTAGCAGGATTTTCCCCCACATCTCCTAGCACACAGTGCTCTTTCCTCAATGAACATGTTTCCTCCATAAACATGTTTCCTCCATAATTTCCCACTGTTGATTCACAACACAGCTGTCATTCCTCAGGAAGTGCCCTGTGCAGGACAGGGTGCTGGGGTGCTGGGGAGAAGCCTCTGGGGCCCTGCATCAGTGCAACATTGCTGTCAGGCAAGGAGGAGATCCAGGTATCCCTGAGCACTATGAAAGCCACTTTCTCTCAGTAGCACCACAGGTACACTTAGGATGGGAGCCAAAAGTTCATTCCTCTCCCATCCATTAGGTTCTTTGAACTCCCACTGCATCTGCAAAAATGCCTGAACTATTAACTGCCAAGCTTCTGGGTACTCAGAGACAGGAAGCTGTTTCACTTTACAGGGAATAATTAAATAAAAATTTGGCAAGAGAGATAGAGCTGCTGTTAGTGCAATTCTGGAGTCTAGCAAGCACTCATCAGAGACTCAGGAAAAGATTTCTGTCCCTGCTCCAAGGACAGTGTGCACAGTCTTAGGTTAAACCTCCCTGAATAAAACACATTCAGCAGAGCAAAGGGAGTAACCAGAAGCCAGGTGTCCTTCCAGCACCATATTTCCATGTGCTCTTCCTGTTTCTCTGTCCTCTCCTCAGTCAGACCCACAAAGTCATGATCAGATGGCTGTAAGCTAGAGCTACAACATCTCTAGAAAGTGAGAGAAATAGCAGCAAAGTGGAGCAGCAGATGGGGAAAGGACCTTTACCCTCACACCCACAATCCAGTCTATCAAAGGTCAAGTCTTCCCTGAAGTTGCTATCAGGCTGAGCAATGTGGGTAAAGGAGTTTGGAGAACTCTTATCTGTGATTCTTTCTGAGGAGCAGGTCTAAAACAGCCACCAAATGGTTTCATGAACTCCAGGCAAAGATAACAGCTGGAGACTTTTACAGACAGATGGAGGGGTGTTACAAAAGAAATGGAGGTGCCTAGAGTGGCATCTGAACAGAGATTTTGAGGGTCTAAATTTTGGACATAGAGCTGGATCCCATTTGGAATCCAATCTGAAATTCCTATGGTGAAATAGAGGCCAACTGCTGCTGAAGCTTATGGGAATTCCACTACTGGTTTCAGCAATGCCAAGAGCTCCTATTGAGAGCTAGAATGGGAATGCTTATAAATTATAAAAAATAGTCTATATAGCAAAGAAAACGCCATTTTCTCTAGCCCCGTGATCATAAACTATACATATATGACAAGAAATAAAAGATTTAATATGGCACTTACAATTTCCAAAGAACAAATCACAAAAATACCCATTTTTTCTAATTCTGAAAGAATATCTTATCTACCTTCTGCATGTAAACCTACCTAAAATGCCTGTCAAATGTACTAAAAGTCAAAGGAATCAGTATCACAGTCAAAAGCTGTAGATGGATGGTTACATACTTTGTGGGAAAGACTGCTTTTCAAATAAAAAGTTTTAAAACTTCAGAGATATTGATGTATTCTCAGCTAACCAGATGCTGTATACTAACTCTGTGCCAGTAGTCTCTCAGTGCTGGAAGAGAAATAGTTGACACAACATATTTGATGGATTTGTTTAGGGATTTTGTATGCATATGGAAATAATTTGTTTCTCTATAGCAAAGTATGTTTGATTGTTCAATATTAACATTTAACTAGAAAAAGTAGCTACAGTGCTCCCAGTTGTGTGAAGCACAAGCTAAACTAAACAATAACTGAAAAGCAGCTTCAGCATATCCCATGCTCATTAGGAGAATAAATGATGCAAAAATTAACTGATGACAGATATGCAGATTTCTATAACTCAACAGTTTAATGTAAGAGTCTTGCTTGGTTCAGATACACACAATGAAATCCTAAAGGACTGATGTGAGTCCACCTGCAAAAAAAAAAGTGATTTGGTGAGCATCAACAGGTTATGAGAGAAAGTTTCACTGAAGTGCTAACTACAAAATGCAGTCCCTAAAGAAAGAAATAATACCTTGCTTGCATGTTCTCACTACAGAAAAACGCCAGTGTAAAAACTTTCTTCCTTTCTGTTCTTGGGTTCCCAGAGGTGAGAATTTCGGGTGGAACTGCAGGCACATGTGGCATGCACACTGTGCAAACTCATGTATCTGCATCCTGCATCATCACTGCAGGTGATACAGGAGACATTGCACTCATTATGTGCACACTGCAGAGATGCACATGCACATCCCACTAAATGTATTCCAGACTGATTAGATTGGAACATCAGTTGTGCACACAGAGAAATGGCCAAATTCTTTCTTCTTCACACAAGCTGCATTTCCAGGCAGCTTTGATTTCCTTGGACTTGTCATCTGATAGACCTGGGTTTTTTCTATTCATAATCAGATGATGGTGAAGAGATTCTTATTTTACATAATATATTCATCATTCCAAAGCATGATTTTGTCATCCTATTTTACCTTAATCGAGGTTGAAAGTTAAAATTACCAGATGATATGCTTTCTTTCTCTGAGTGGTTACGTGTAACTACTTTTCTGGTTTAAAGTTCACAAAGAAAATTCAAAGTTTACATTACTTGTATTTATTGTTGCTCCAGCATAAGATCTGTTTTCTTGACACCTTTCTCGAACAAGCAATTTGCAAAGCAAATATCTTTAAAAAATTTAGTAGTGACCCAAAAATAAACTAGACAACTGTTGGGGTTTTTTCTCCATTCAATTGCACAACAATTTTTTTTTTTTTGCAATCACAATCTGTAATAATATTTCTTAAAGCTTGTGTTTTGTGAACCAAAAGCCTTGTATTTATCTGCTTTACGCAATTTAAAATGTAATATCTCTGCAGATGAGAAGACATAGCCAAATTGAAAATGAACCACTACATTTTGGCATACAATAGAAACCAGATTGTTTAGGTTTATGCATAAGAAATAACTAGAAATGGGACCAGACTGCTTCCTAGACTAGGGTCTGAATTAAAATCTCATCAGTAAACTTTGGTTGTACATACCACAACAAATATTTTTGAGGGGTATTTAGGACATGGATAGATTTCTATAGCTGTATTATTTCTACAGCTGTATTCCTCCTGCCAGAAAAAGAAAGAAAGAAAAAAGAAAAAACAATCAAACAAAAAAGGGAAAAAAAAAAAGCCAGGTTTAAATTTTTTAATATTTCACTTAACAATAACGAACTTCCTAAGATCAGCATGCTTCCCAGAGGAATCTGGGCAAGAGTTGTAGATGCCCATCCCTGGAAGTGTTTCAAGGCCAGGATGGATGGGAATTTGAGCAACCTGGTCTGGTGGAAGGTGTCCCTGACCCTGGCAGGGGGTTTGGAAACAGATGACTTTTAATGTCACTTCCAACTCAAACAGTTCTATATTTCTAGGAAAATTGGGCACCTCCCTATGCATCCACATTTACAAGTAGGTGCTTCCATATTTGCAAGCTTTGAATCAGTATATAAAAATGTCCTACAAAATCTGGAGGTAGAAATGAGCATGGCATCAAGCTGGAAAGGCAGAGCAAAGATTTACATTGCTAGTAAATAAAATACCCATACCACCACTACCTTCACTGAAATCTTTTCATTTCTTCCCCCAGTCTCTGGGCTGAGTGCTAGGTTCATTCCAGGTGTGCCTGCTGTCCCCTCTCCTCTTCCCCCTCGTTTCCATCACAGCCTGTGATGCAGTGTTGGTGATTAGGGGGCTCAGATCCACGTCCAGTAGGATGGGATGGGAGATCCTGCTCAGTCCACTCCTTCTTGGTGGCTTTCTGGCTGACATATCAGTGCTGGGTAAAGGGAACTTCTCCTGCCAAGGCACCTGTGGCAGTCTCGCAGGAAAACGGTTCACTGAGGACAGCCTAACTGCCTTCCCCATGAGACTACACAGCCACACAGCAATGAAATGTTGTGCTGGTCCTACACAAGTCTCCTCTTCTCGCTCTCTCTCTTTATGACCTTTCACCACCTAAGGAAGCAAGGTGAAAGCATTCCCAGTGTTCACCCCTTTCCCATGAAAAGATCTGTACTGTTGGGCTGACCAACCACTGGCAAGGCAGGTACTGCCCCTGACAGCTTTTACCCACAGCTCAGCAATGCTTTTATACCTCAGTAACATCTTCACACTGAGGACTGTGAAACATTCTGCTCAGGGATTTGTGTTTGGACACCCTCGCCTGGTAATGGAAAATGTTCACCTTTCCCATGTCTCCTCTATCCTCAAATCCAGAGGTGTTTGGGTGAGGAGTCCAGGGGCAAAAATAATTGAAGTCAAGCTATGAATTTATAGAAGATACAAAGGTCTGCACTGAGGAAAGTTGTATCTAGTGCAGGTAATTATTCAGACTTTTCTAATCAATGTAAAGTAGGTTAGGACTATCCCAAGTAGGCTGAGGAAGGAGCTAAATATGTCACTGTACAAAGAGATTGCCTTTCTGTCTCTGCATTTTCAATCTGATATTAGTTTCAAATTTATTTGGGGTGAAAAGCAAGTTTTGTTATGTGATCTGTTTACATGTACACCCTTCTCTGGTCACAATGATATCTCACTAGCAGCAGAGAAATATGCTCTTAAATTTGAGAGCAAAATATCTGTCTTTCCTTTCAGCAAACACATATCACTTTGAAGTCCAGTAAATATTTTTATCCAGTTTGACCACTTTTGAGAAAGGAAAATTAAAGAAGTCCCATAAGATTTAAGGTTTAATTTGAGTTTACCATTTCTCAAATATTAGGCTAATATAAGGTGTTTCTGTACAGACAGGTTCCAAGAGGAAAAATCTGCTTTGTCCGCCTGGGATCAAAATGGGCCAGATACGGAGCAATTTTGAAAAAGAAGTGAATTTATTTAGGTTTCACAGTGCTATTCTTAAGCTATGCCCTCTGCTTCAGTCTTTATGAGTATCAATCAAGCCTAAACCAGTGATCCCTTTATTCCAGACCATTTGGAAAGAGGCTGATAACCACTTCTTTCAATATCTGTCTATTAAAAAGAAAAGAAAAGGGAAAAAAACCCCTTATATTTAGCTTTATCTCCAAAAGAAGATTTGAAGTTAGCCATAAACTGTACAAGTGTGCATTTACCATCCAAGGAGAGCTCAAACTGGAAAGGAGCTTGAGAAGTCAGACATGCACCAAGGTCAGATAGGGCTACTCAGGGCTGTGCCACCTCAGGGCTGTGCCACCTCAGGGCTGGAACCCCCCAGACTGGAGCTGGACAGACTCCCTGGATAGTCTGAATCTCTGCCCTAGGCCTCAGGGGAGAGTTTCTCCCTCCATCCAGTCTGCACTTCTCTTATTTTAATTTATAATGTGTGGTCTCTCATCCTTCTATCATGTAGCACTGTAAGCAGCCTGGGCCTTTCTTCGTATAGTCCAAACACGCTGTACATTGTAGACCTCAAGGCACAATAAATTTACCTATGCTTATGTTGTCACTGGCAGGTTGGCTTAAGTTACTTTTGGAGGCTGCATCGTGAGCTGGCAGCTTCTTTAAACCGTGATGGATTTTTCTAGCCATAGTTCAGGCTGGTCAAATGTGTGCAGCTCTGAAAGTGCTTACCTTTGCATACGAGGGCTGTTCCCTTCGTGTCAATGTCTCTCCACGCTGTCTGGGAAGTAAAACATGTATGGAAATATTTGTATGGCCAGGCTGAGATAATGCAGAAGGATCTTGTGAGACTGAGCAAACAATAAAACAGCGGAATAAACTAATGGATATATATATATATGTAAAGTGATACGGGGAGAGTAATCTTAACCTCATATATAAAATAATGGGCTTTGAGCTGACGGTTACCACTCAAGAGAAAGACCCTGGGATTATGTTCTATAAAAACAACTCCTTCCTAGCAATCAAAAAAGCAAGTGGAAAGTTAGGAATTATTAGGGAAAGAGTAGAGAGCAAACGTAGCTATGCAGCTGTATAAACTTGTGTTTCTTGAGTACTGTCTGCAGTTGTTGTCTCAGAAAGCACAAAGTAGAAATGGCAAAGGTTCAGAGGCAGGTGACAGAGGTGACTAAAGGTATGAAATGGCTCCTAGGAGGGAAAAAAGGCTGAACAGAGTTGATTCTGCAGCTTGGAAAAGAGGTGAATAGGAGAGTGTTATGGCCAAGGTCCACCAGATTCATGACTGAAGCAGATTCTGCATTTTTCCTTCTCTTCTACTGAGTATCATCCAGTGCAGCTAATAGGAGCCAGCTTCAAATTTAGCAAAAGAAGGAATCTTGATGCATAAGGAAGATCTATGGAGCCCCTTGCTCAAATTTATCTGGGATCAGACTCAGAAGAGTGGTCTGTTGAGAATAAAAAAAAAACAACCCAAGAGTCAAGAAATCTCCTGACTGAAATTTGTGGGAATCTGGGACAATATTCAGGGAAAATAGCAAATATGCTTGAATTGTCATCACTCTTTTGGGGACATTTGCTTCAGGCCACAGCTGGAAACAGCACATAGGGTTAGACCAGTCCTTGCTCTGACAAAGTGTGGCCTTTTATATGGTTTTTGTTCATGGTCCTGGTCTGTTTGTACTGAAGTTTTGATACCATTAAGTATTCACCTTGTGGTCATTATAGGGAAATAAACCTTCACAGTAAAAAAAAAAGCATGATAAAAGTTCTATAGCTTGAAAATCAGGACTAAGAAATTTTTTTTAAAAATCATTAAAAGACTTTCTTTGTAAGCAAGTAAAGAAAGTTTAACAAGAAGGGATGGCAGCTGAAGCCAGATTAGATGGACTCAATGCAGTTAGGAGCAGTTAGGTAACATGCAATGGCCTGTGATACACAGAAGGTCAGGCTAGATGATCTAATATCCCTTCTGGCTTAAATATCTCTGAGGATAGTACTCTGGCAGCCACACAAATGTTGAAAGCAAACTCCAACTCAGTATGTTTTCTGTCAGTCACACTGTATCTAGATAGATTTTCATGCCAGGTTTTTAAGAACTTGTCTTGTTGATTTTATAATTTCATTTTATTTCTCTGGGTCAGAAGATAATATTGAAATTTTAGGACAGCTCAAAGTCATGATAACCTGCTACCATCAGTTTGCATTTATTTGTGTAAATATTTGGTTTAGTTTCAATTAATGCAATATTTTCATCTTTCAGTTCCCTGGTGTTTTGCTTTTAGACTGTAGCTGCTCAGAAAATATGCTTTTTCTCCCTCAGTGAAATTTTGATTTCCAGATTTTTTTTTATTTTCACCAGAACCACAAAACCAGTGAGTCACATATGGATTTCTCAATCAATAAAGGAATTGCTCATTTCCTGCAGAACAATGTTAAAAGCTGGAAAGTGATTCTGGCATAGCATGCAGTGCCAGAACAGGAGGCTAGGTTGGTTTTAAAAGAGGGAAAAAGGAAAAATATATGAGTAAACAACAACAACAAAAAGGTAATCAGATCAGAAACTCTGGCAATTTCCTGACCTTTTCTGAATAAATACAGGTGATACCAGAAATTGTTGTAAAGTTACTGGCTTCAGTCACCCTCCTGTACTCTCTTCCCACAATACATCTAGAAATCTATGCCTTCCTCTCTCCTTTGCATGTTCCCTCTCTCTCTGAAACTAAGGTTTCAAAATAATTTAAATCACATGTAAACAGACCTTCTAGTTTCAAGTTTCCTTTGGAGTAGCCCATTAACTCTAATCACCTCCAATTCATAATTTTGGGTGGCATTTACAGATTTCTACAAGTATACACAAAATCCACTGCAGATTTTATTAGCCCTGTCTAATAAAAACACATGCTTGAAATGAAACTTCTGTGTTATCTAGCCTATAAACTCTTTTTCTGTCCACTTAGGAGGCAATTTTTTTGTAGAAGTCAGTGAAAGCAAAAGTTGTATCTGACATACAGATCAAGATGTGATACATCTTAAAAAGCTCATAATCTTATCACAAAGCATGTTAAAGGACAAAGGTTAGCAGCAGTGTCCTACTCTTTATAGCACATGAATTTGTTTCCAAAGCAATTCTCTACAATAAATTATTTATAGGCATTAGTCTCTGGTATCAGATTAATACATGCTCTTAATGAGTCAGTAGATTTGATTGAACAAGCAATTTTCACTTTTAATGGCCAGGAATCTACCTAAGAACTAACAAATAATACTTTAACAAAAACATGAATATATGTCCACCAACCTATTGATCATACTGACTTAAAGGATTCACCTATTCTCTCAGTACCCTGACTTGGCTCATCTGGTTAAAGTACAGTGCTAATAACACCAAGGTTGTGGGTTCAATACTCATATGGACCATTCACTTAAGGGTTGGACTTTTGAGGATCCTTGTGGGGTCCTTTCAACACAGAATACTCTGTGATCTGTGAAAAGTAACTTAATGAAACCGTTACTCTTCAGCTGCTTCTGTAGAAAAAGTCTCAAAATCAATACAATAGCATGTGAGAAATATGTCAGGAATGAGAGAGCTGAAACATTCCAAAATGTAGTTTCTATTAGGGTGCCATAATTTCATTATGTCATTCTTAGTGTGGTTCCAAGGAACCCCAGTAGTTCAGATGGTAGTCAATAAATTATTAAGGCACAAATAAAAGCAGGTGTACAGTTTGATTATGATAACAGGAAAACTTCAACTTCTAAAAACAGCAGCCGTAAGTCAGAGCCAAAAGTGTCAGAGTATCCCAGAAACAAGCGCCTGAAAAGTACTGATGGAGAGCAGGTGGAGAGCTGAGACTGAGCTTTATACACCGCCTACAGGAAAAGGGCAAATGAAATCCTTCTATGTATAGACAGGGAACCAATGGCCTGTGGGGGAACCCATGGGATTGTGGAAATTAATTTATCCCTCATATGGCACATGTCCTATTCATTTTAGAGTGATGCACAATGCTCTGGTGCGTGTTTTAGAATGATGGCAAAACAGTGGGAAGGGGAAAGGAAAGAAAAACAAATCCAATTCAAGGACTGGAGAACATGCTTTCATATATAGCTGGTGAGGGAGTAAGAAGTGAAATTAGCCAGTTCTAAGGCTCAGTTAAGAAACACATTTGGGAAAGCAGAGACACAAATCTGGAGCCATAAGAAAATTACAGTTTAATATCTATGAAATTAAATATTAATTGGAAGGAGATCAGACTTCTCCCTCAAATGAAAAACTGATTCCAATGACCTGTATAGTTGTGCTCGTATTACTTGACTGCCAGAAGGCACAAATGTAAAATGGTTGCCTGTTCACACAAATTTGTAAGAGGAAGGCTTTAGACATCCCAGGCCCAGAATATCCTTCAATGTGTGAAACATATGTTTGCAGTGTGGTAAGAGCTAATTCTGAGCCACTGGAGTGGAAAAAATGATAACCACCAGATACAGGGCATCCACTGCACAAAACCCGACCCAGGAGGCACGGCCAGAATTTAAGCACCATGGTAGGTGCTACAGCCAGGATGGATTTTCCTCATCCTTGTTCAATCCCAGCTTCTTTAGGCACTTAATTCAGTTACAAGAGCTGTGTGGTGGAAGCTCCTTCTGAGAAAGCAACTCAGATTCTTAGCTGGGTGCAGGGCACTGGCGAGGCACCGAGTGCCAGCAGCGCATCCCTGGTTTGGCACGACTCGGAGCACAGAGAGGGTGATCAGTGCTCCCAGGTTATGGACCCAAGGAGCTGGAGCAGGCACACAAACACAGCCATCTTTCTAGGGATGACAGCTCCCAGACTTCCTTGTCTGACTCAGGTACTTCCCAAAAATACTGCAATACTCCAGCTGTGGGCCTGCTGCTTGTGGATGATGGGACCAAAGAAGATTCCTGCATGGAAACTTTTGTCATGCTCTTTGGCATGTGCAGAAGATGAACAAAAAACAGTCTCTAATTAAATGTTAGTAATCTGAGTGAGAGTACATTGGGTTCACAAAACAAGGGGAAGAACATTCATATTTAAGAACAAAATGGTAAGCTAGTGCAATTAAAGAAAACCAAAAAAGACCAAAAAAACCAAGAAACACCAGTATTTTTTAGATATTCAGAAAGCTAGATTTATTTTTTTATTATTAACAAGCACTATTAAGCTCTGTTTACTGCCTTCAACCCAGCAAAAATCCACTGACCTTCACCATAGCTTTGCCAATGAGGAAACTGCAGGACCTGGTCCATAAACATTAAATTTCTGAGTCTATTACCTAGAGTCTGCAGTCATTAATTCCTTTAAGTATTCCTAATTCAATCCCAATAGGTAAATGATGGCAACACCTACCAATACCATTGGACTTAATAGTCGGTTATTGCTTTCATTAAAATTCCTTTTTCCCCCCAAATTTTCGACTTCAGAAGGAACTTGGCATAGAATTTTCGAGTCTGGAAACAATTTTTGTTCTTCAGATTTTCAAAGGGATCTCCTTGGCCTCCTTTAAATTATAGAGACATAAGAAACACACAGACAGAATTCAAGAGGGGACTTTTCTTATTGGTGCCTTGATGTAACTCGTGAGTGGATGGCAATCCCTTCAAAGGTGTATCAGTGTATTTGCTAACAGAACTCAGGTTCCCTCATTTTTCTCAGAGCACCTGCGTGTGTTTATAAGTGATGTACAGATATCAGTGAGGGGCCCAACCAGCAAAGCCTGAGTCTGGATTCAATCATTCTGAGAGTTCAGTGGGTTTGGATCGAGGGATTTAATCTGAGCCCATTTCTTGTAATTTATTTTAAAGGTGAAAGGGCTTTTCTTCTGCCAAGATGAGAGTATAGGGCTGCAGGGATTTGCATTTCTCTTGCAGCTGTAGACTTCACTAGCAAATATGGCCTCAATTCTGGAAGCAGCTTAGCTCAGAGTTCTCCACTGCGACAGAGCGCCCCAGCACAGGCAGTCTCCAGAGGCAGAGCGAGCCACGCCAGCTGCAGCCTGAGGTCAGACAGGACCAGGAGAGTTCACCACAGCATTTTCATACAAAAGCTGCAGAATGAAACTTGATGGCAAATCCATCAAAGTTTCCTCAGCACTGCCCTGCTGAGCGCCCCTGCAGCACCAGCCTCCAATGTCTGTGCCCTCAGCAGCAGGGGAGATAGATATTCAGCCTCCAGGTAGCTTATTGGAAATGTAAGGTTCTTGCTGCAGCTTTATGGGGTTTTAAAACTGGATTTTCAATAGGTGGGGCAATAATCAGAGTCTCTGTGGTCATCAGCACGAAGAGCCCAGGCTGCTGGTGATCCCCTGCCCTCAGAGCCTACGTAGAAGGAGGAGGGGGGTGGCAGAGGGGGTCAGAGATGGACAAGGGAGGCTCTGGTGAGGGACCCAAGCACTCAGTTAATGCTTATCTTCAGGTGATTGTTAACTGAATACCGTATTAATCTCCTTATAACTAATTTACCTACAGGCTACTGCTGGAAGTTTCAACTCCTGACATTCCCCTTCCCCAGAGATTGCTCCAGTAAATGAATCCCCTAAGTTTTCATTGAATTCTCCCCTTTCTGGATACCTCTTTTCCTCAGCCTTTCCTTAGCAGAATGCAATTTTGATTAAGATCAGCACTTGACCTGAACCTTGTGAACCCATTGCCTCTGGGTATCACAAGGCGTGCTTGCACGTTGTCCTGATCAACCAGGGAGGCTGAGTAGGGGGAACTCACATTCTTAGAAATATTTTCATACAAAAGCTTCAGAATGAAAGTTGATGGCAAATCCATCAAAGTTCCTTTGTGAAGGAGTAACAATTTTACTATACCATTCCTATTTACTGTTGAATTTCAATCCCTCTTGTTTTACTATATCTTTCCTGAGAAAATTAGGAATTTATCATTTTAAATGACACTATGAACTTAACTAAACCACTGTCCTGGAATTTTTATTTCTTTTTTTTTTTTTTTTAATATAGTTGATGAGGAAAGGAATCAGTTATACCAAAGAAAATCCTTTTAGGGATTCATTCTTATCACAATAAATAAGGTCTTACAATTCCAGAGATTATAGTATCAGCAGAGTTATATATATATTGCATAAAAATCTGTATCTGCCTGTGTACAGATAGATACATATTTACACACATGCATTTGCATGCACTTCCAAAACTATACTTACTCATGTTTACTCTTGATAAATAGATGAAGGTAAAATCATATGTAACATTCATTGAAGTTTGCTTTCCTTGCATTAAAATCCAGGAAGAATGTGATGCAACATCCTACAGTCTCTGTGCTACATCTGACTAGCTCATATTGAATACAAGCTCTGTTAAGTTGAAAGGATTTCTGGTTTGTTTCAACTTGAAAGTGATTTAATATGAGGCCCAGAGAGAAAATCTGTCTCAGTAATCAAATTATAACAAGTAAGGATTAAAAGTATTAAGAAGTTTAAGCAATCTTTTTGCTGCCCTATGTTCTTGAGGTCATTTGAAGCTGGCTGTGGGAATAAGTAAAATAAAATAACAAGAAGGAAAAAAACAAAGTATTATAGAAGAGAATCAAAGAGCGTCCTTCAGGATTAGATTATCGTACAAGAAAGGGGCTGAAACATTTTCCAGGAGCCTTAATTCTTTTTCCTTTGGGAAACATAATTTTAAAAGGGTATTTTAATAACAATCTTTCTTTTCTTTAGTTCTAAAGTAGAAGGTCTCCATCTTAAAAATGTAATGTATTTATATTCAAAAAATTAATAAATGCTGATAAATGTCCACTAGTTAATGAACAGTATTATCCAAATACACAACTCTAGAGACTTGGCTTATGGTATTCCTTTTCTATTAGTAGTTATATGCATGCATATAAACATAAATAAAACAGCCTAAATCAATAGTGACAAATGCCTGAAGATCAAACAGCTTTAAAGCAACTCATGTAAGTCTCTCAGGGAAAAAAAAAAGAAAAAAAAAAAAGAAAAGAAAAGAAAAGAAAAGAAACCAACCAAAAAAACCCCACCAAGCTTTTGTAGATCATTTTAACACCCTTTGCAAAGAGACATCCTGAACCAACACACTACTAAGGTACTGGTGGCATCTCCAACTTACTGTAAGGAAAAGCTGAGAGAGAGGAAAAGAAGATCAGGGTCCTGAGCCCATTCATTTATGTATAACTAAGGATTTTAGTTAGGTTGTGATGGGGGAATTATGGACATCTGATCATAATAAGTTTTTTCTTGTTTGTATGACTCAGAAAACCCCAAAACTTAACCTAAGTGGGGGAGCACAAGCCAGAATGCACTGTGCAAGCAAGCTGATGTCCAGGTTCGGTCAGTAAACCTCTAATAAGCGACTGCCAGTAAACATTAGATGGTCTTCACTGCAGAAGATCCCATCCCAGAGAAAACACTGAGTCCATGCAGTGTTTTGCATACATGTGTGTGCAGAAGACTGTTTTAAAATAAAAGGAGAGAGAAATTGGATTGAGCAGACTCCTTGGGGCACAGCTGGAGTGTAAGTGCTCTTGGCAGTGAATTAGAGTCTCCCTGTCAGAGATGAGGAGAGCAAACAATTTCCAAAAGTGATGAGCTGTACTTTCTTGCTGTCCTCTTTCCCCCTGCAAACTGAGAATGTAACTGATTTCACTTCTGACACATAAACCCAGCCAGTCACTTTCCTTCACAATGACTTTAATTTCATTATCCACTTATTTTAAATCAGGCTGTTACTGCTTGGGTAGCACCATTCTGAAAGTCTCCAAGGCATGGGGGCTGAGAGAGTTAGGTCCTTAGTTCCTCATGAAACCATGGCAGAGTGTTCTTCTCCTTCAATTTGGAACAGAGCCAGACTCCATGATGTGGGAAGAAGCTTCACAGTGAAAGGCAGGAGACAGGCGTGGGTGAGGATGCTGGGCTCCAAGAATTTATTCATGGCTTACAATTCTAATATATATACCATATATAATATACACACACATATGGGTACCCAATATATTTTTGCCCAAAGATGCTGTAATTTTAGTCACATTTTCAGACAAGATATTTTGAAAATATTGATTTTTTTCTTTGATATCTTTTTTTTCTTTTATACTCTTTCTTTTTTGGTGGCATCATAGTCCCAAAATGTGAAAATTATTGATCTGCATCATACAGACCTTCAGTAAGTAATTTATTGAAGTATTGACCCATATATTTCTCTGAATAGAAGAGATAAATCTGAATTTTTCTTTCAAAACTATGGTGTTGACAATATCTCTTTAAATTTATTATGCTCAATTATTAAAAATAGTGCCACTTAATAAAAATCCCATTTGTTTTTTACCTGATAATTTTAGTTTCGGTAGCTATGATGCTGGTGTGTTTACAGTGTGGAAAACAAATCTAAGCAGAAGCTGTTGTAAATTTTTGAGTAAATATGCACACAAAACATTATGTGGATATGTTCCTCTAGAGGAAGAGGCCTCATTTACTTAGATTGAATGTGACTGCCTGAATCTCACCTTGCTTTTTTAATGCTAGCACCCTGGATTCCCTTTAAGGAAGTCCTTGGTTGTGGAGCGGTTTGGGTTCATAACTGCTGGATTCAAGATGTTGTCAGTCAGGGACATTTGATAAATGTCTGATTGCAGATCTTTGTTCAGCAATGACTTCAGAGGAGATTTTCTTATGCTAAAGAAGTTGGCTCTTGAATGTTCATTAGGAGGTAACAAGCTCACTTATTGGAAAGAGAATCCTCTGAGAAAAGCTTTTGATAAGTCTTTTAAAGGATGTTAAGAGTAATTTCTTTCAAAACACACTCAGGCATACCCTGTATGGCTCCATACCTTGGATGTTCACTGAGGCAGGACCAGTGATTTCAGAGAAACTGCTTCAGAGGGACAGGGGTTTGGTTTCCTTTAGTTACCCAGTGCACAGATAGCAGGAGAGAACAAACTCTTATGCTGTCTCCCTCTTTCCTGATTGCTGACACTTTAGCTGTCAGATGAAAACAGGACACGACAGTGAAGACATCCAGGAAATTATAGGTACAAGGGCAGAGGGAAGTGCACCCCTACAGAGGAATAATCCACCTCTCAGTCAGAAGTAGTATCTCAGTGGTGACTTCAACCTCATCAGCAGTAAAATAGAGCTATAAAGCAATAACAGGGGCCCAGATGCCCAAAGCATCTCCAGTAAGAAAAGAGATCACAAGGGTGTAGTTCTCCAGCTGTTGACCCATAACAAGGACACCACCATGATGATAGTTGCTGGTCACCAGCAAGAATAAAACCACTGAGCCCTAAATGTGGGTTCTGGCTTAAGGACTGAATATTAAAATCCTAGCATGCCTTTAAAAACAGCAATATATTAGCACACCGTCAGGTTTTCTGACTTTATTTTGTTTCGTGGCTAAGAAGTTAGTGCTTGTAAAGTCACATCTTGAAATGCTGGAAGTTAGCACAGAACTGAGATTGAAAGAAATACAATCTACTGAAAAGAGGATTTTCAAAAGCTCTACAATCTACCATCAGAACAAAAAAATATGCAATGGATGCCTGCTGCACGCCATTCCTTTTTGTTTTTAATCCCAGTAAATTTCACATCCTCTGCATCCCATCTGGCCAGAGGGAGGCACAAACTGTGTACCCAGAGATGGTAATACACCTGTCACCACCTGCAATATAACCATCACTACAGATGTACAAAGCACCGCATTTCAAACTGAAGCATCTATTTCAGAAGAGAAGCCCTCAAAACACACAAAATTAAATTAGGGTTTGAACAAAATCTGGGAGGATGATTAAAATGAGAATCAAAAGGTTATAAAGCTAAATGCTTTTTCTGAGCCAATGGTTGTCATAGTAATCTCTTGTACAACTTTTTTTCTTGGAAACACAGAGTAAACACTTATTAAAATGGGCCTCAGTGATACAGTAAATACATGAATTTATTACTATTTGAAGTCAGAGCTGGGTGAAGAAATCCAGGAGACACCATTTCGGAATTTGTTTTCCTTCTGAAACCAAAGGTCCAACGATGCAAAGTCATTCAAGTGACCAAGGAGACAGAGATGCATGTTTATTTTCTGTTTGGCCCATCCTGGAGGCCCCAAGGCTGCAGCTAAGCAACCACCCTCATCTGGGTCAAACACAAAGACACAGACAGTGCACATAAGGCTATCATATTGTGAAGAGTATGGCATGATGTACAGCTGGTATAGCAAATTTTATTTAAAGAAACACAGTTAGTTGTGTTAGTTTCATTAGTTTAGTTTTATCTGTACTGAATAGGTTTTTGTTTGCAGTCAGGTTGTATGAGGTAAAAGTCTACTGGAAAGAATAACACATGATACAGGCTGGGTTCTCTCCAGGCTTTAGCTGGATGGGAGAAACCAGTATCCTGTTAAACAAGATAATATTAAAATTATACATAAAGTATTTCAAGGTGAATGGTTTGGGTGTGTTAAACCACGCACTTGAACTGCTGTGGGCATTTGCACTTTAAACTTTCAACATATTGGATGCTTTGGATCTCTCCAAAAGAAGAGAAAAAGAAGATGTGCAGTCTCAAGACAAATTTATTCAATAAAGACACATGCAATAGCAAATTCTTGATTGCATGTGAAAACACCTAATTAAATTGAAGACTAATGTGAAGACTTAATTCTGGTTTTAAAATTAAAAAAAATATAAAAAATCTGCTTTTAAAGTATACTTCTAAAAGTTTTAAAAATATTTATTTTAAAAAATAAATTTGAAATGTCTGTGACATCCACACTTTCTTTGTTAAACAGCAGCACTTGATAACTTTGGATATAGACACTCAGCATCTACCTTAGCCCAATGTGAGTAAGGAAAATAAAGGCAACTGATAAGTGGGTAAAGCAGGGGTCAAGTTTTAAACTCCTAGCCCTATTTATTAGAAAAATATTGCTGATATAAACTATTTAGGAGTGACACTGGATCTACCAAAGTCAGTATCCTCATTGTAAATAACTGAAGCTGTGAATAACTTTGAATACCAAAGCTGAACAGCTCTTCTCTGGAAACACCATTGATCCTGCTATGGCTAAGAGGGTTTGGACACCTTAACTACATCCCACTTTCTTCTTACTGCATTTTTCTGTGAAGATTTTTCTTCAGTAAAATTAGGGTGGACACAGCTTCACATCTAATTCATAACCAGAGCTACAAAGGTAGTGGATGTAAGAGAAACTCCTACAGTTAAAAGTTTGTTTTAGGGGAATGAGATACGTGCTTCTGTCTTACATCCCCATGACTGCAAAAACAGAGAGGGATGATGTTGGAAGCAAGGCCTGGAACACCGCCAGTCTTCCCATCACACACTGACTTTTTTTCTTCTCTAGGCTGTGTGTCAGCCTTCTGCCTTTGTGCCTTTATGTTCTCTTTAGATGGAACAAATTCTCTACACTGGGATGCTGCTCTAAAATAACAAAAATTGGTGATGACTGCTTCAGCTTCAGCATCTCAATTTCTTCCCCTAAAGGCTGTTTTGAGGGTCAACCTGGGTAGTAACATTTTGGAAATGCAGACTGGTATTTCCTTAGGAATTCAGTCAGGAGGCAACTGAGTATTTTACACCAGGATAAGGTGGGAGAGAGGGAAAAATGGAGCATTGTAGATGGGCATAAAGTGTCAATGATAATTTCATTTTCTGAAAATCCCAACTTTGGGAAGTGCTTAGTTTTCTCAACAACACCTACTAAACTAAGCCTCTCTGGGAGACAGAGAAAACACATTGGCCACGTACATACTAGTAAATCAAATGAGTGTGGGATTGTTTTCTGTCACTGAGTCCAACTGGCATGGAGCAGCATCCATGCTCCTAAATTCTCATCTTTCAAAACATGCTAGCAGCAGCCAAATTGCTGTGATCTCTGAACGACCTTTGGCCTCTGAAAATCCTTACTGTACTCAGCAATCGTTTGGGATTGTGCTAGCTGCTCCAGGTCAAAATCATACTAGGAACCTTTCTAACAATTTAACAGTTAGATGACCGAGTTGTTATGTCCAAGAACATTCCCAACACAGTATTTATTAACATAGATGTTGCAATATTCCTTCTTCCCCCGAAAAAGGCACAGATATGAGTTAGGCATCAAGCAGCCTGTCAGGACTGGTGTAGTTTTGGGAATATAGACAATTAAAGTCAATTAAATTTTCCTTTTACAAGACAGAAATTTGGATTTTGACATTCAGACTTCATCTAAGACTTCATGTAGGTATATGGTATTATCTTGATCTGACTTCATAGTTCTAATAAAGCAAGCACTTCCTGAATGACCAAGTGAAAGCTCCTAAGCTCACTTTGCTTCATACAACAGCATAATTTCCCTCTTTTGAAACAAACAGCTGAACAGATGTTTCTCAGCTGCAGGAAACATAATACAAAATTTCTTCAGGAAAACAGAATTTGTTCTGGTTTTTCACTCTGCATGAATTTTTCTTCACATCTCTATTTAGGACAAAATTCTAGTTTAAAGTACCTATTTGCCATTTATTGTTGACTTGTGATGTTATAATCTATAGTTCTTTGCACCATTCTTTTCACTATTTGTTCAAATTTTAAATGTCTGAAAAATAAACTGTAAAGCTGAGCCTGTATCATGATTGGTTGAAAAGGACTCCCAATAAAATTTGCTAGATTTCTGATAAAGCCATGAAACTACTGTTGCAATGCCAACTGAAGATGTAGAAGTAGAAAGGCATAAGTTAGGTGTTGAATGTGTTACAAAACCAGAAGTGGCTGATGCAGGAATATGCTATATTAATTTTTCAGTTTTGGGTTGAACAGTACAAGTAGTCTTCCTACATACTGTGAAGAAAGGGAATAATACCTAACACATTATTTTGGAGCACTACAGCAGAGAAAACTGGTCCCTTCTTATCACAGATCTTCTTCAGAGCATGTCTGCTTGCTTTGTGATTGGACACAGAAACCTCCCAGCTCAGTTCACAGAATGATGGACTTGCCAGCCTTATGAAGCAGGTTGTGATGCTTACTATGCTGAGAGACTGTAAAAGCAGTAGGGTGCAAAATGCTTATTTCCCTCCATTTCCAAGGCTTTTTGCTGCACTAAAATGTGAGCCATACATAGTAATAAAAGAGCCATGGAATGTTAAAGCAGCCAAAATGTATTGGCCAAGTTCTTGTTGCACAGAACCAGGGACCAAAGTACACTTTGAAGCAGAAACAAAGCCCAAGCATCTCCATCAACATACTAGGAAATTACAGGGAAAACAGGAAGGAACTGAGTCATCTAGATACAGGGAATCAGCGAAAGAAAGGTAAAAATGTAGATTATCAATCTCTCAATATATATCACAGTTATCTAAACAAGTGGAAGCTTATGAAGTTTGTTCCTCACCTTTTTCCAGTGCCACAAACAGCAGTAGATTGTGCGGGATTAACCTGATTCCTTCAGTACTCAGTGCACAAAAATAAAAAAGTAGCATCCCTTTATCAATTGGAGAAAAGTCAGCATCTGTACTCTCCCTTGTGCAGCTGAAGTAAAACCAGCTTGGCAAGAACCATGGGATAAATTAGACCTTAGAAAAGAATCCAGACCTTCAAATTAAAGCAAGTTAGGATATTTTTAGTTTACAATTTTTATGTGCACACATTGGAAAATGCTACTTTCATTAAATCTAAGTTTTCAACAGAAACATCATAATTTGAACTCTTTTTTAGTGAAAGATTCTCACCTGTTGAACAGTATTTCAAGTATTGATAAAGAAAGACAGGAACACACCTCACTTCAGAGAAGGAAAGATCTATTTCATGTTCCTATATGGAAACAGGTAAACCTAAGTTTCTACATCTCAGACGAGTGCCCTAAGTCCAGTCTAGTCTGCACTGTCAGTTAGGTCCATGAACCATTTAAAAAAAAAAAAATCTGGATTTTCCTTGGGGTAACTTTTTGCAAGATAAAAAAGCCTTTTTCCTACCCAGCTCCACTTCTGATTTGCACCCACTACACCAAACATTGCTACAACTGTCTGTAAAGCAGCTCTTGAACACACAGAGGCAAATCATTGCTATGGCCTAGAGCTGAGCAGTGCAGGAGAGAAAGGGAGCAATCAGAAAGATTTTGTTCCGACTCTTTGATTCTTTGCCAGCACTGGCCACAGAGACAGCGTGTGTTAGAGCATCTGTCAGGCTGGTCCAACTTACACAAGATGACAGTGGTCTTAAGGCAGCCAGATGGAATTTTTCTGGAGCATAATAGTGCTCAGGTCCCATCCTCTCCAACCTCTGGCTTTCTTATTTTATAGGCTGCGACTGGTAAGATTCAGGACCATGCCAATCTAATGTCTACTAAACACTCTTTTCTGCTGGGAAATTTTCATTTGGCCAGATACAACTGAATTCCTGAGGCACAGGGAGGCCAGCATATGGAACTGAATCTGTCCCAGGGTATTTTTGGTCTATCATCTTGTTAACTCATCAGTTAAGAAAATCTTCTCAGCTTAAAAGAGCCCTGCAGTGGTGTCACATTTTGGTGATCCCACAACTTTTTAGTACACTTTGCACTGGAACTCAATGTCACTGGCACATCTCAAAGTGAGAGGTCACAGTAAAGAGCACATCAGCCAAGAAATCTGACAAGATACAGATTTCTTGGTGCTAGTGGAGCCAAGATATGCAACAAAAAAAAAAGGGCTGATTCTGAAGACTAAAAGATAGCAACACTGCTGGTGATAACCACCATCTCTTGCACAACTGCTGCCATGGTTACAGAAGAAAATGTAGCAGAAGGAAACAGGGAGTTATATCAAGATTTTATACATGTGCACGTGTGGGTGTGTTTACAAAATGAGACAGCAAAAGTCTTTTACCCAAGAAATATCCCCCCCAAAACACTTGTTAAAATAAAACTTTTTCACAAAAAGAAGCAGCAAACATCTATTTCTAGTCAGTATAAATGATAGTTCAGATAAGAAGGAAGTAAGAACTATAAATTAACTAAAATTAGCACAAAGTTGCCAAAAGTCCTTTCTTTGTAAGAAGAAATAGCTTTGATTACTAATTGCTTATGCTCTCAGTAATGTTGAATTTTAAAGGTTACGCTTCTTTGTCATGAGCTTATCTGCAGTTCTTATCACTGGTATCTGCTCCCTAAATTGCTTGGAGAGAATGTACTTCCATGCAACTGAGTCATAGATGTAAAAGAAAACAAGCCATCAGTTTTTGGTGTCAAAATTAAGACTTTACTGGACAATTTTTTCAATATATTAAGTATTGCAGAAGTCTTTATATGTTGAAAGCACAGGGATCAAAGATTCCAATGACACATATGAGGACTCAACTTTTCTGCAAATCAGAGCTTACGTTCTTCTGTCTGGCACAGAGAAAATGAGTCATGCATGTGCAGTAACTACATGTAAAAGATGGGATAAATGAAACCTTCACCACCCTTTGTAGCAGATGCAAAGAAAGAATCCAGTTCTTTATTGCAGCTTACACCTTAATAATGTAAATGTGCCTGTGATTTTGACTGCCTTTTACACTTTCTACTGAGATTGGGACTTTTAGGCAATTGCTATCAAGCCTGATTAATTTCCAGAGCTGCTCCACTCAGTGTACTGAACTGACAGTGATCCTCTGGAAACAGGACTACAGAAAAAGGTAAATTAAGTGAATGGAGTAACTGGGGAAAATAGAACGCTGCTCTAGTCCATGAGAAAGGGCCTCTATCCATGAATAAGAACACCACTTTGCATTCAGCAGATATCCTTGAAATTTCATGGCACAGTGTAGTAACAGAACCTACTGAAGTGCTAGACCTGCATGGAGAGTATTCACATCACCCAGCCTTGGGCAGATAACCCAGTCAGCAAGTCCTTTCTAGGCAACCAAGGAAATGATGCCCAGAGATTTATTCAAAAATAGGAAAGGGCCTTGAGAGATCACCTAGCTTGCTTCTTATCCTAAAACAAGATCAGCCATTACGTATGCAGTTGTACCACCAAAACCTGTCATTGAAGGTGAAAGCTTCACAACCTCACAGTTTTTAGTGTCAAAAGTTTTCCTATCTTTACCTATATTGCCATCAATCACACTACATTCTCTTTTTTAATCATCATTTTGGTCCTACCCACAGTGGTCGTAAGTAAAAGACTCCTTTGGAGTGTGATTTGGAAGGAGAGTGAGAACAGAGAGTTTAGAGAGTTGTGCTGTGGAGTGTGGCCAGCTCAGGTCAATGCCTAGCCATAAAGACAGACCTCATCAGTCCTTCCCACTGGAACTATTCTATCCTATTCTAGTCTAGTGTAGTCTAGTCTAATTATTTCTTAATGGTTGTATTTCCCTTTATGATAGAATCGGTTCCTTGTCATGGCAAGAATGAGAAATAATCCCTATGTTTTTCAGCTCTGAAATATATAAAACCCATGGCCAGCTGAAAAGTAAAGGGCAAAGGGAAGTGGAAAAGTAAAGAAAAGCCAGTGGCACACAATGTTTTAATTAATAATAGAATGCTGGAACTAGAAATCATGAGAAAAGTCAATATCCTTTACCTCATAATAAAAATGGTCTTAAAACCTTTTAATATTAGTAAGCAGTTTCAAATGCTTTAAAATTCTATTCCCCACTAGGCTGGAGATGTGAAAGCTCATGGAGTCTCTTTCAATAGTGAGCTGGCTGGTGTGACAAAGAGCATGATTCTCTCTTTTTAATTCCTGACTTATGTTTTCAGTTGATTTTTCTTTATTTGAAATCATGGGAAATGAGATGCTTATAGCCTTGGGGAGAATTTGCTCACCCTCTTCACAAGAGTACTTTCTTATTTAACTAAAATACATTAAGTGTGGCCAAAATGATCTCAATACATACCACAAAAAAAATGAAAATATTTAATGAATAGTGGCATGATGGGACCACTATCTCATGGGGCTTTGGGAAAACCTTGGTGGTATTCTCACTTTTGCAGAGGGGATTCAGGGCCAAATCCTTAGAGAGGCTGCACTCTATTTAACACAAAGCCCAGGAAAGGAACAAAAGATAGCACCATCTAATTATGGTAGAACTTTAAAATCCAAGTATCTAAAGAACTTTTGTGCCAAATCAATAAAATGTTATTATACCTTTAATCTCATTGTAAAAAAAAATATAATAATTAAAGGGATTTTGGATTCCCAAAGCACTTGCAGTAACCATAATTTTCCTAATATTCAAATCTCACCCTCATCACCTGTTCCCCACAAACTAAAAGAGCTAATGATGCATTTATTTTGATGATGTTTGCTAAGGCCAGCCTTTCCTTCATTTAATTTTTCTTGTGGGAAAAAAAATGAGATCATTATCATTAGACACAGCTTTCGGTAAGTTTAAGACTTGCTCTGATCTCATTCTTTTACACAGTGGCTGTCCTGTGTGATGTCTAGACTGTTAAGTGATATTTAGACTCTTAAACAGTCCAAATACTGCTGAACTTCATGAGGTTTTTCCACTTCTATTAGAAGACAGACAAACACCTTTATATCTGTATTCCAAAAGTCCCTTTTTCTACTCATAAAGTAAAGTTAATTTTGCAGAGATCACCTTTTCCTTTGGTTACCATTAGGAAACAAAAAGCATAAGTTCAATGGGTAAAGGAAAAAATATGAATTTAATTAACAGTAGATGAATACACTGCTAAAAATAAGTTCTATTCATTTTCAGTTGGGGACAATTTTGTGGTGTACAAATATTTTTTCAAGTTTTCTCTTCTCACCAGGGAACTGATTTATCGACAATCAGTTAGTGCTTTCAGATAAATCCCTAGTGTTTACAGCAATATTTCTGCCTTACTCATTTTTTAACTGTTTAGTTTTATGTTCTCATAGACATGTGAAAATTAGTTATTGAAAAAGCCATTTCTTCATCTTTTCCTTCTTGAAGGTCAATGCCAGAATCCTGCTTATTTTATGGTTTCAGAGCTTTGTTCAGTCTCTTTTTATACGTCCCAAAGGATGGGTATTCTACCACTTTTCTTGGAAAACTTTCCACAGCTTAATAGACTTCATTAATAGCAAAAAAATCCCGTAAATCAGCCTAATTTTCCTATGCTACATTTAAAAGTGTTATTCTTGTTAGTTACAGTGTCCTGGCTCAATCTTCACAATCCCACATCCTTCCTTTCTTTTTAACATCTTTCAAAATTCTTGGCTTAGTTTTCTCCCCTACTAATTGTTGTTACTCATTCCTTGGGATCGAACCCTTTTCTTGTCGGGAGCCACTCAGATAATGCTGGGGACATGCTGTCTACAGATATTTGAAAATGTCTTCCAGCAGTTTTTAGCTGTTTCAAAAGCTACATGACATCATCCAATGATATACTGTGGTAATTGGGTATAGAAAGACCAAGGTTTGCAGGATGTTTGCCTAGTAAAATGTGCTTTAGTAGCATTTACTTCTGCTAAGATGTTTGTTTGGCCAGACTATAAAAACTGATAAAAAGCTGAGGAGGCAACACTTTTCCCTGGTCTTCCCCTCAGGATCTTTCTCTGTCAAATCACAAAACACAAAACTGAACATCCTGAAGAAGACAGTGAAGCACAGTTTTATTTCATAGAATCATAGAATGGTTTGAGTTGGAAGAGACCTTAAAAATCATCTTGTTCCAACCTCAATGCCATGGGCAGGGACAGTTTTGTTAGACTAGGTTGCTCAAAGCCCCATCCAACTTGCCCTTGAACACTTCCAGAGATGGGGCATCCCCAGCTTCTCTGGGAAACTTGTTACAGTGTCTCACCTCTCAGAGTAAACAATTTCTTCCTAATATCTAACATAGGTCAACTGTCTTTCTGTTTAAAGCCATTATTCTTTGTCCTATCACTACATGCCTTTGCACAAAGCCCCTCTCCAGCTCTCCTATAGGCCCCTTTATGTGCCTTTTCAGTACTTCTGGTACTGAACAGACTTCCAATGTTTCATATTTTTGTTCATGATGTGCGTTTGCAAGGCTGGAACAGAGGCTTTCTAAACCCCTTGGCAGCACTGCCACTGAGCAGCTGGACAGGTGCTTATGGAACACAAGGCAGGACTATAAAGACATGGTTTTTCTTTTTGTCAGCAAAGCTGCTTCAGTGAGCAGAAAGGTGGATTAAACTATTCTCTCCCCCCAGAACTGGATATTGCGAGATATATATAAGAAGAGAGTAAAAAGAACTTGCGTGGCATTGCTACACTCTTGTGTACCTCCCAAGGCCAGCACAACCCAACTCCTGATTGCTTAGATTTGTCCAGTTTCAGTAGGATATGTACCTTTGCTAAAACAAAGGTAGTTAAATTACTGTGAGAAATGTATCAGTTTGAAACAGTAAACATAAAAGTTGTCAGATACCTCCTGAAAGACAGGTTAGAGAAGCAGTTGGAAAGCTCCTACAGAAAATCTGTTGCTGGAGGAACAGGAAATATGTGTGATGGTGAGATATAGGAACAAGGGGTGCAGGAAAGAGGGTCCTCAGCAGGAGTTTAACAACCAAACACATTCAGTAGCTAATGAGGACAAATACATTTGAAAAGATCTCTAATGCACTGACAAGTAAACTTTTAATAGGAAGCAGGGAGTGGGGAAGATGAAATCACAAGTTTATTTGGTATAAAGAGTTTCTAAGATAATCAAATTTTTATATGGACTTGCTATTCCACAAATGTTAAAAGGTTTAGCCATTTTCTCTGAGAAAGCGCTAACTTTGTCCAGCTTTTCCTCAGAACAAAATTACCTTTGTTTCTGTCTTTTTGAACATGAAACACCTCCAAGACAAATGATGATACCCACTTTTGTTGTCTTGCAAATGCTGTTTGAGTAGGTGAGATAGGTCTGCTGCCTATAAGATAATTTGGAGGCAAATCTTGTGATCAGGCTTCCTAGAACTTTATTACATATTCATATAACTGGGACTCTGTCCAACACTTTTCATGGTGTTTTTCCTATAAATCTCAAAATCCTCATATGAAGATGATGACTGTACAGATAGAGCATTTGCATGGAAAAACTGAGCAAGAAAGTTCTATAATAACCTGGAAACAATTCTTCAATGTGCTATTCCTTCCACCATTTATAATAATTCCTTCCAATAACACCATTTATCTACAGTGTACTGTGACAAAGATTCCAGATTATGATTCAGTTAAAAGTCTGGCTTCCTGTATTGTTTTAAAACAAGGAGTTCTTTGGGATTTTAAAACAGAAGTACAAACTGGAGATAATAAAAGACAAATTTCACTTGTCTCACCAAGTTCTTGGTTATATGCTCTTTTGCCAGGATAGCAAACATTCATAGTTCATTAATTCGTCCAAGTGTAGCTGTAGAGTTTGCAATGCATTTCTGCTGAGAATATATAAAACTCAGGAATTATAAGTGTTTAGGTTCAGATCTTCCATGATACACGGGTGTCTGCATTCCTACTTACACATTTAACTCACATTTTGGCTTCTTTTATGTTCTTCAGCTACTTTACTGCCACTTAATCCAGGGAGGATCTACATTTCTGCTGGTGTGTATATGTGCAGATGAGCCACATCTGGTGAGCTGCTTGAAGCCCCTGCCATGCTCCAAGTGGAACACGAGTTTGATCCCAAGATGCCTAGTCCCAGCTGAGAGACTCAACTCTTTGGGTAGCAGCCACTGAGGAGCAGATCCTTCTTGTTCTCTCCTGACAAATTTGTTCCACTTGTAGAAACAAATTTCTACAGAGGGACTGAGTTCTGGTTCCACACTACTAATACACAAAGACAGTTTTCCTCAGTTTTTACACAGAGTAAAATTATCTTTTTGCTTGTCCAGCTACACAAGAGGCTAAAAATTCCCTGGAGCAAGATTTTCACCTCTGTCCTCTCCATCCTTCTTCTGGATGTAGGACACTCGCTGCTTGTTTCCCAAGATCAGTTTCTCGCATGCCCAGCTGTGCCACAGTGATCATAAAGCCTGGACAATTCATCTGGGACTGAAACTTCCACAACATGCAGTCCACTTAAGGGGTAGGCAGTGTTTCATCAAATAGTGCGTCTACCTAGGTACTTTAGAGACATGTCATGAACTCCTAAACCCATTAAATTCAAAGACTAAACCCTTCCAATGTCTTTGAAAGCTCCAGTATCTGTGAGATAAGCGGCAAACCACTTAAATATTTCATTTTAAAAGCAGTCTCTGAAAATAGATGCAAGAAAGGTCAGCAGAGAGACCTGTCATGGCTCATCAGCAGATCACAATGCTGCCTGGCATTTACCATCAGACACGTGGCCATAAATTCACTTGGTAAAAGGAGTGGTAGTGACAGTGCTGCTCACTATTTTCTGCTTTTAGCAGAACCCTTCTGTCAAATTCCTTATTGTCAAGGGCAAGCTGTGATCCTACTGAATTTACTGTCTGAACTCTTACAGCTTCAGAGCAGTGGATGAGAATTCGGCTGGCTCAGGGTCAGTACCACAGATTAAGCAAGCATACTGCCATGGACATGCTTTCATCTCCCACTAAATCCAAGTCGTAAAAGCAATAGACATAGGTTTTAAACTCTTTTTTGTTGTTGTTGTTGTTTCTCACAGCCATAAGTAATCTGCAGAGCACCTAAACTGCCTGGAAACCAATAAGGCACCATTGCTCCTTTGAGACTAAGAGGCAGACTTCTCCAATATCCCAAAGAGATATTTCTGCTAATGTTCGAGCAAGCTTCTTTACATGACCACAAATGAGTATAACAGGTACAGTACTGGTGGCCTTCTGCTCCCTCATCTTTTTTGGAAGAATTAGGCCAGATTTGGTGTCTGAACATATTTGCATAGCATTTATTTTGGTTTATCCATTGAAGTTAGAAGAAAAAAAGAGTCAAGTATCAGATTTGTGCTGGAGTCATGTGCTGACATGCAAAGTCCACCTCAATTCAGTAAGGGACACTTGAGATCTATTCTTGTCTTGAAATGTATGGCATTTAAATAAAAGATTAGTCAGAATTCTCAAGCAAAATAGTTACTTTCTTTCCAAAATTGAGAGTTTGGGATTTCATAAATATGTGCTTATAGCATTGCACTGTGAATGTCAATTTGGATATCTGAAGAGATGTCAGTAAGGCCATTATACAAAACTTCACCATACAACCTTCAATCTTCTATTATTGCCATTCCATCTAATTTTACTCTGTTGAGTTCTTCCAAAATTGTAAGTCACTAATGTTCAATTCCTTCTTTAATATTAAAGAAAGGATTTTTTGCAAAAAAACCAAATCTCTTTAGATGGGGGTATTACTATACGTTTTCTACCCTCCTAGAAGTAAGTTTTAACCACTCACATACAATTCTACCAGCTCAAAAGGTTCACATACAGCGATAACATGAAAGTTCAACTTTCAGCAGAGGATGTCCTATTATTAAACATTGAAAGTTAGCAGACAAAAGAATCTTTTGAATGAGAAGACAAAAATTGAATTACTTCATTGTACTTTAAGAGTCTAATTTTTAGAAATATAAGCATAAGAGTACCACAGAAATAATTTAGAATAAAACATTAATTAATATTTGATATCTACTTATTAGTTAGGCAAATAATCTCTTTCTTTTTTCCTGCATTACAGGCTTATCTTTTTCTACAAGGAAGATAACTCATTTTCAGTCCTGCTCCTATACAAACTTTAAGCCAAGGCAGAAGGGTGGAGACTTGGTTTTAGAGATTGCAAAGAAACAGAACTTCCTACTATTTTTTTCCAAGCAATATGTAATTCTTTCCTTGGTTTCACCATGACTACAACCCTTATAAACATACCATATGATTTACTAAAGTCATACAGGGGCTTGATTTTTAAACTCACTGGATTCCCATCAGTCATATTCTGCCTAATGGCAGCAGTGAGACTGTTTGCCTCTGGAGCGTTAGCCAGCAATTGATGGCAGAGAAATCCATTCCATCATTATAGAGTGTATGGTTCTATGTACAGTGAAACTTATGAGCATCTCGTGTGGTCTGATCATCATCTTTCATGGCACCACATAAATTAGCTCAGTAAATGTTTGTATTCGCTTCTTTTGATACAAAATGTGTCAAGAGTTATCAGTAAAAGAAGCTTTTTTTTCTCATGAGCTATAATGCTGTGCCATGGGTTTAGCTAATTCGCACAGAGCACACGTATTTGCCCCATGCATTTCCACAGCTGGAGAATTGGATATGATAGAAACTCATAAACTTCATTACTAAAAAGAACTCAAATCCTTGCAAAAAGCTGTCAGGAATTCCTCTTTCTGTCCTTATATGCAAGTGATCAGTAAGGTTGAGACTTTTCAGCTACTACTCAGTAATGCCCATTGCAACATTCAAACTGTAGGTTCAAAAGATACCTCATGTGCCAATAGAAACAATATAAAATTAGCACAGGACTTCGCTCTGGTTAATTCATTCTGCTTTTACCACTGTGGGTTCACAAGTTTCAGCAGCAGTGCTGTTGGAGCAGTTTTCTCCAGATTCTTTCCTAACTTTACAAGTCCTTCTGATTCTTACACTGTGTTTGCTACAGCAAATCAGATATCTGGTCAGATTCAAAATAAACTAAAATGGAGAAACTTCTCAAACAGACAGGGACTCTATGGTTTAACAGAGCTAACACATTGTCTAAGTGTACCTCTCCATGTCACTGCATTATCACACCAGCATAGACTACCAGGCTTCCTCATCTGTGGATGGCAGGAGGCGTTTTGGGCTCTGATATAATCAAACTAGAAAGAAACTACAAGAAACCATTTTTTTTTCATGCTTATATTCTGAAGATAATAATTCAATTCAAGCAGCCAGGTGATTTACAATTTTCAGGGGAACTCCAGAGAAATCTTGACATCATGTGATGCACAGTACAGCTTTTAAAAAGCAGGGATGGAATGGTTTTTTGAATTTTTTTTCCCCTGGAAGTTCATGGAAGTCCCCAGGTAAATGAATTTCCCACATCTTATTCTTCAATTGAAAAACAATTAATCAGCAAATCTTTACTGCACAGAAAATTGATTCTTAATTGGAACAGTTTCTTTTCTAGTAGAAGAATAAGATTATCATTTTGCACATCTACAGAAGGAAGTTCATCTATAACTCGGTGGGTAAAATGTGTGGAGGAAATAACAGCCTAAATACTCTCTTGCTGATGAAATTACATCATCAGGTTGAAATGATTATGTGGTCTCCTTGAATAGGTGTGCACCCAGCCACTCTGACTCTTGCCATTTCCTCAAATTGACCCGAAAGGCTCACATTGTTATGTCTGTGCTAATCTGCATGATCCACCCTAGCACGCTGACTTTGCAAGGACAGCTGTATTTCTGCAATCAGTTGAAATGCTGCTTTTGAAAATGTAGTCATTCAATACATGTTTTTTAATAGGTATTACTATAAAGGCTGCACTGGGTAGGCCTTTTAAGGATAAACTTACTCCAGATGAAAAGGATCATCTAGTTTAAAATGGTTAAGGCTAATTTTTTTTTCTGATTTACTTTCAGCTAAATATAACAGGAGGTAAGATGCATAACCTTTAAAAAACAGGGCCAAATCCTGCAGTCTGCACAGTCTGATTGGAAGTATTACATTTACCCAATAAATAAATATTTGTGAACTGTATCCACAAATTACAGAAAGATAAACTGAAAGTTATAACTGAAATTTTGGAGATCTCTCAGCCAGTCAGACAGCTACAAATCGTATTGTTGACTCACACCATATCTATCAGACCCAGTAATATGTGTAAGCCTGTAATATATGAAGAAAATACCAAAAGAAAGGATCTCATAAAGACTTCCATACAAAACACCAAAGTAATGCCGTCATAGCAGCATTATCATAGGCCTGCATTTGTCATGAAGCAGAAGTGGTAATTTCAACTAAATGACATATAATGTTCAAAATAACCCCTCTTATCTGAATTGGTATTTCTCATAACAAATCAAAAATCTCTTCAAATTTTGTACAAAAATGGAAGTGAGGTTGCCCCTCATCAACTGTTCCCTTCCCCACACTCATTCCTCCCTCCTCTGAACTTCTGTAAAACCTATGACATTAATTCACAGCATCTTTCTCTTTTTGTGCTTTTCTGCTCCCAAACTTCCTTAAGAAAGACTCAGGACTGTGCTAGTTTCTTTTACTCTTTTGCTTATGTTAATACACTGCTTCTGGGACCAAAAATAATTCTCATCTTTTGTTACTTTTTCCCATACCATCAATTCCTGAAACAGATTTCAAAACATTTACTATTTCCTCGATTATACTTTCACTACAAAATAGCTGAATATTTCTGCAAAGAGAAGATTTATATATCATAAATAATGCAGTTTAGGGGTGACCCAATTATTTTCTTTCACTTTTTTGGCAGAAATTTTTCATTGTGTTTGAAAGCCAGTGTATAACCAAAAGATTTCCCATCTTGCTGAGAAAAAAACCCCAAAACAACACAACATTCTCAGTGCATTGTAAAGATACCTTCTTTCTTGACCTTCTTCAGGAAAACTGCATTTGATTCAATTATGGAAGCTTTTCAGAGGTGGCCAGGTTAAAAGAATTTTTCCATCTGCATTTATATGACCATGGTTCCTGTTTCAGATGTTTAAATAATTCTAAAAGGACAAAAATAATTATCCGAATTATAAAAAATACCAAAACTGTAACAATAGCTACTTCCTACTATGTTACAATCCATTGTTTCTGTATGCCCACTGAGAAATAATGTCAATGTAAATTTTTTAGAAAATAACATTATTTTCTGCTTGCTTTCAGCAATGTTCTTAATGCAGCTGCTCATACTATATCTAATGGGTTTAGTTACAGTAGCCATGAAAGCCTCCAAATGAGTATAATGCTTTGCAGCTTCAACATATCACAAATTTAGAAGTCTCTGGGAATGATGAGCCACCTACCTAATTTATACAAAAGCACTCCACTAAAGTAAACACATACGTACAAGTTTAAACTCAAAAACAAAACATTTTTTCAGCAGATTAACAGCTAAAATAATCTCTTCTGACTTCATATCTGTCTCAATATCTAGCTCTGATTAAAATCTTTCAAGAATTCTAACAGAGCCCAAAATTTCAGATTCTTTAGAAAAGCAAGATCCAGAGCTCCAGTACTAAGAACATCCAGCTACCTATCCCTTGCATAGCATAGAATCACAGAAAGGTTTGGGTTGAAAGGGCCATTAAAGATCATCCAGTACCAGCCCTGGGGCTGTGGGCAGAGACACCTTCCACTCGACCAGTTTGCTCAGGGCCCCATCCAACCTGGCCTTGAACACTTCCACAATAGGGGCATTCACAGCTGCTCTGGGAAGTCTGTTCCAGGGCCTCACCACCCTCACAGTAAAGAATTTCTTCCTTATATCCAATCTAAACTTGCTCTCTTTTCAGTTTGAAGCCATTCCCGTTTGTCCTGTCACTCCATGCTCTCTTAAAATGTCTCACTCCATCTTCCTTGAGTACTCCCTTCAGGTACTGGAAGGTCACAACTATGTCACCCTGAAGCCGCCTCTTCTCTAGGCTGAACAATCCCAATTCTCTCAGCTTTTCCTCTTAGGAGAGGGGCTCCATCCCTCTAATCAACTCGGTGACCTCCTCTGGACTCACTCCAACAGGTCCATGTCCTTCCCGTGCTGGAACCCCAGGGCTGGATGCAGGGTTCCAACTGGGCTCTCACCAGAGCAGAGCAGAGCAGAGCAGAGCAGAGCAGAGGGGCAGAATCTCCTCCCTGGCCCTGCTGCCCACACTGCTTTGGATGCAGCCCAGGACATGTTTGGCTTTCTGGGCTGTGAGTGCCCATGGCTGGGTCATGTCCAGCCTCTCACCTACCAGCACCCCCAAGTCCTTCTCAGCAGGACACGCCCCTGCGTTGATATCAGTATCTTAGAAGAAAGAGAACAAGAGAGAAAGGGAAAGAACCATCACACACCCAGATTTAGAGAATATTTTTGCTTTTTAAGTTTTATTTAATTAAAACATTATTGCAATTTTTTTGCTATTATCTCATTTCTGTCTTTATTGAGAAAAAAAAAAAAAGCCATATAACAAAAGGAACATAACAAGAAGTTTTACCACACTCCAAATGGACTGTTAATTAAAACTTGAAAAACTCTGGATGAACAAGCCTACCAGCTCACCTGAGAGGAAATGCAAATGGATAAAAATCCAGGCTGATGAAAAGCTTTCCTTTTGCTTTGAAACAATCTAACCTAATAAAACTTACGTGTGCAAGCATAGGACTGCATGATTTTTTAAAAGAGAGATTTAAATTCAACAGAACAATATAGAACAGGAAAACATTTTTTAAAGGGCAGAATTCATGAACATTTTTTAACCGGCTTAATGCTACAAGCTATGGTGTGAATGTGAGAGCAATCAAAATAGCAGAAATGTAAATTGCATCACATTTACAGAATAATAAAGACATTCATAACACAGTTTGCTCTATTGTAATTAGTATTTTGCTATGTCTAGGCCAGCCTTCCACCATTTCTTTTCTGTACACCATGAATATTTTACTTAAACAATTGTAGTCTAGACCCATCTTTCAAATGCCATATTTGGGAGAATTCCACTTAATGTAACAAAAAGCTGACTTGTGCACTTCACTGTTTTAGGAGCTGAGACTTAAAAGGACTGGCCTTTTAACCTGGTCTTTACATGTAAGACATATAAGATATGTAGGACAAGATCCTCACATGTCTTCTCACAACAGACAATGTTCTTAGCCTTTGTAATATCTAGAAAGTTAGAAAAAAAAACCAAAACAACTCTGTAACATAAACATTCAGAGAACTGGGTTTTAATATGAAACACTGGACAGCAAGATCCTCTAAATGAACCAAACTAAAATTTAACATATGATTGAAACCTGGAACATTCAGTATTTGTAATCTGGTAAAAATGGGTCTGATAGGAAATAAAGAAACACTGCTCTAGTCAGATCATCTTTACAGAATCCTAAGGTTTCTCCAGATATTCTGGACATACAATAAAACAGGATGTGGACAGCATGCAACTGTATTTAATAGAGGTGACTTAAAATGTATGTATCTGAACGCAAGACAATTTCCAGCACCTCCTATTGAAACCAATAATTTTTTCCTTTCTTGGCTTCACAACAGCAGCTGTGCTCCCCGTAGTTAGCACAATTAAGTCATATTCCACAGAGGAAGGATGAGAAATCCTCTCTTATAGACCATATCTTGCTTTGATTATGATTCAATTTAAAATAACATATCCAAGTAACATATCCTGGCAAAATGAAGATTTTACTCACTATCAATGACTGTAAATCTTCTGGCACTCAAAAAATTCACTCGTATCAGGAGATGAAAAGTTGGAAGTATGGGAGTCAGGGTAAAGTCAGTCATCCTTTCCACAGAATTTCTAATGATTCTGATTTGGACACATGCCAGGTTTCCTTAATAATATCAAATATTAACATGGAGCAGCACTTTACTCCTTGCAAATGGCCAGTCATAACAGATCAAAATTTAGAAAATCCAAATAAACTAGATCAAGACTTTTTTTGAACTAAAGTAGACAAAATCTCTACTGCTTCACATGAAAAAAGTGAGGAAGGAAAGAGGATCTATGGAAAATAGCCAGCATAATATTTCTGGTTAGGTAGGGAAGTTTTGAAATTGTTCTACCACATTCTGCATGTCAATAGTCTCAAAACAACATTCAGCAGATAAGAATAACTACATCAACAGCAGCTCAAACCTCACCCTGTGCTAGGACTTTTAATGTGGGAAAGTAAAACCAGATGGCAAAGATCTGGTTGTCCCCATGACCAGATTTAATTCCTTTTGTTCATGGAGTGACATACAAGGACCTCAGTGAACTAGAGAAACAGATCAAATATCTTTCACCTTGTTGTGTACAGCAGAAAGTCTTTGGGACTCTGTGTTCTGCTTTTGAACTCAATATTCTGCATTTGCAATCTTGGTCTTTTTTTAGCCCAGAAGATGTTTACAATTCTCAGCTATGAGAACAAAAACACAAGACTGGGATCTGAGGCTGTGTCTTGCCAGGACTGACATTCACTGGGGTGACTCTTCATGCAGAAGAGTACCCACAGATAGATGTGTCAGCATGTATGTGTGCACTCAAGAAAATTTTACTTTCTCTCACATGCAGGTTACAATATTCATGTATTTAATTCTGTCCTGGAAGAACTCTTCAGCATTGTTTCTTGGTAGGAAAAATTCTCTAAATACTTTGCTCTTGAAATTGTATTGATTAAGGGTTATTATTCTAGGACACATGGAGACCAAATTGGTTGAAAATGTTATGCGCTAAGCCCTTAGCAAATCAAGGATGTATGCTGCTGCAAAATTGGCTATATAAGATCCTAAGAAATTCCAAAAAAGGTTTTTTCTCTTGACCTTAAATAGCTGACTTTATATGGCTTGTGATATACTCTCATAACATACAATAAGAAATTAAAACACATTTATTTTGCTTTACATAATAGAACTGTGTGATCTGAGACAAAATAATTGGTATAAAACATTTAATGATTTATGCATTTTGATGGAATCAATAAAACAAATGTATGTTTGTAGAATATGCAATTTCCAATTTATTAACAAGCAGGAATCAAGAGAAAAAGCATTATACGTTCTCCTTCTATCAGCCTCTTGCAGGAAGGCAAACTCCCAAACTGGTTGGAAAAGATCCAGAAGAGGAGTTGAGTTTTGTGTCTCTCATCCTCATTTGGGATGAGGCAACTGGCAGGGCTCTCTGCCAAAAAGGTGCTGGCTGCCATCATGGCTGTACCCGATGTGGGCTTAGAGCAGGAAAGTGACTGTATTTATTTTTAGCTGTTTTCATACTCCTTCTTCTTTTGAAGAAATTCTTATAAAAACTTTTATCTTGTCATCATGTGTAAATTATAAAGTATATTTTCAGTATTAAAGGGTTATGTCCACCCCACTGTGGGTCATATATCAAGATTCCTGCAGATGTTCCGAAGCATATTTCACTCTGAAGATACTCCAAAGTTCTGGTTGACTTGAATTTGGACTAAGGGTTTTGCCATTATAAGCTTTATGAAAGGGAGACTGGTAAACGTCTGGACCTTGGAACTGACTTTGTGATATTTGGACTGTGCGTACACATCATGTGGTGAATTAGCATGTGGTGTTCTTATGCAAACAATAAAAACAAACAAAGAAAGAATTAAAAGTGCATTTAAGAAAATTAGTTTCAGCATATGATTAAAACAATCCCATAATAGCAACAACTTTGCGGTAAAGGTACATGCTTGCCATAAATATCTGCTAGTGTGGAAGCCGAGCATTCCAAACCCTCAATTTAGCAGCAGTGCAGATGCTGTTACTTAGTTAACATGGAATACCACAGACAAATTAGGCACAGTCTGGAAAATGCTTCAGAGCAAGCCAAAAGTGTTGGGGCAAAATCTTGCCCCCATTTTCAGCAATATAGATCACTGTATGGCAGCAATCAAAATGGGTAAAATTTGGCCCAGAATGTATCTACAGACAGATCCCTCCCCCCGCAAAAAAAGGGAACAAATTTGGGGGAAAAAAAGGTAAAAATCCTGAAAAGTAAAAATTATGAAAATTTCAAAAGATTCACCTAAAAAGTTCTCTATCTCACCCAATTGATAATGTTCCTTCAGCACCTGCAATGCCCACCCAGCTGAGCCCCTAAAAAAATCTAGTTCTTAAAGGCAATTTCTTCATCCTGTTTGAACATACGTAATATTATAGTGACAAGAACGGCTCTCATTACTGGAAACGAGATACACAATTCTGCATTTTTTCTTAATGCTGATCTCTTAAATGTTAAAAACTTCTGTTGTTTACCTCAGTTGAACTGAGATTTGGATCCTACTGCAGAGTAGATAGCAGATAAACAGAAAATGGATTGCCCCTAAATCATAACTGAGGACATAGTAATGTAAGGAAGTTATTGTCTTCAAAATTTTAGTAGTTGGTTTTTATGCAGATCAAAAGGCTTCAGTTCTTAGAACTGCTTATATTGGAGGTTATGTCAGTTCTTCCTGGATTTTTTGTAAGGGGAAGGTTTTTTCACGATGCTTCTGGTCAGATCTCTCATCTATTACTTATGTTCTGTACGAATACATTATTCCACTTCAACAACAAAAAAAGAGAGTATTTGGACTTCAACAATGCTCTATTATTTACTACACTTACACATTTCTGCAGCTAAAACCAATCAACTACTGTGAAATATTTTCCACAAGCAATCATCCAGATTTTTAAGAAGAGACATATATTTTAGCTGAGCTTTTCCATAGTTAGTGAAATGAACTTTATCATCAGGAATATTATTTAAGCAATTTAGGCACACTTCACAAAGTGTTTATCAAAAGGCATGTTAAATCTGTCTTCTGCAAGCTTCCAGCTAAGAATTATTACATATGTTTAATCGGGATGAAGAAACACAACATGCAAACTAACTGGCTCATCACAGACTTTTGCCTCTCAAATGGCAATCAGTGAAAACAGACGGCTGCTCAGTGAGCTAAAAACTGAGACTTACAAGGAGTCACAGAATCACAGAACGGTAGAGTTGGAAGGGACAACTGGAGGTCCAAACTCCCTGCTCAAGCAGAGTCCCCTAGAATATTCAACAGAATATTCCACAAACAATTCTGAATGGTGAATATACTTGAAGAAAGTGAAATACACATCAATAGTTCATGATAAGAAAAAATTTGTGACTTATTTGCTTAACAATATTTTTACATTACTGCTGAAGAAATTTTTCAAATAAGGTATATTTGCTATTGAAAAGAAATATACTTGAAAAAGCTGGTTAATGATGAGAATTTCAGAGACATTACAAAATGTGATCAAGCAGCACACAAGGTTTATAGGGTAACAAAATCTAATTCCTTAGAAGATAAACTGAAAAAGATAACCTGAAATTGAAAAATATGAAAACAGGATAAAAACTACTTTTTAGTTGCTTAGGATGTTTTCTGTTGTCTTGCTTTTCTGAAACTCAAGGAATATATTGTCATGTAGATGAGCCAACAATTCTTGCATATTTCAATAATAGATTATTGTAACCTAATAAAAATAATTGAAATAATTTCTGGCAAGTCTAGATAGATTGAATGTTGGGTTCTTTTTTCTCTTAATACTAAGGAATACTTTTAAAGAAGGATTCATGCACAAATCTGCAACAGGGTTCCCAAATCAATGATTTAAAAAACACATTATTTGCAAGATTTAAGCATGGCTAATCAAACTTTAGGCTCACTCATTTACATGAGCTCTTTATTGCTAGAAAACTGTATTTACAGATTTTGGTCAATTCTTCAAATTTATCACCAGTCATTGTGTTAGGGAAAAAAAAAAAAAGATAACACACAGAAAGGCATATATTAAAATATTACACATAGTGTAAGTTACAGCAAATCTATCATAGCAGCAGTTACACAGTTGCATATTGGGGATGGGCAGAACTGTACCTCACTTACCTAGTGCTAGAGTTCAAATCACCATGATTCATTTCTCCACTGGCTCCATACAAGCTCAGCAGAACTGGAGAAATAATATGTTAAACTACTGTAAAGGTACAGTTTCATACCAGTTTAGGAAATTTAAAGAAAAGAAAAAAAAGCTTTCCTCTTAATCAGTTACCTCCTGCAATGTTGACAAGGTAGGGAGAACACTGATTCTTACTAGAAAGAAAATACCAGAAACAACCTTGCCCTGAATTCAATTTTCCATAAGAAGCAGACTTTTATCAATCCTGCCTCAGCCTGAAATTTGAGGTCTGAGTAGATATATGAATAGAAAACACTGTAAACAGAGAATAAACTTGACACTGCAATTCATTTGCATGCTGGCTGCTCCACTTACATGCTGAACAACTCTCAGAGAAAATGTTTCGATGTGTTTCTTTATATTTCCAAAAATGTCCTGCTCCAAGAACTTACACGTCTCTGGTGTAGATTAGTTATGGACTTTTCATGCTGATGAGGTAATCCCCTTAATGTACTATACACCATAGGATATCCTCCTTCTCTGTTTCATGTTCTGACCATGCTAAAGGTCAGGGAAGTGTTTCATGTGGTGATAGGCTCCATTTAAAAGGGAAACTACAAGAATAGAGGAAAATGTCTTTAAGTTTACAAGAATAATACATGAAGCCTAGGTGAAAAAGGATTGTCAGTGCATGTTGTATTGAAACTACACTCATAGCTTTGCTCAAGACATTACATAAACTTCTAAAGATGCATTTTTGATGTAGTGGTTGGTAACATAGTGGTACTGATAGAAGAAGATGAGATCCATACTGTAACTGCTAAGTTTACTCATAGAAAATGTTGACTTCACATCAAACAGTAACAAAATAAAAATAATTTAGATTGAATGCAAAAATTACGGCTCTAAACACATGACTTTTATTAAAAGTAGACTTCCTCTGTAAGACAACCATGTAAAAATTAAATTAACTCAGAAATAAAGATATTTTGTTACACAAATTATGTCTCAAACATGGGCCACATTTCAAGAGGGATGCAGACAAGAGTTAAACTTACTAAGTTTTAAAAAATACTACATACAATCTTTTTAACAGACATCATCATTTTACATGGAATTTGCAAGAGAAAATATGAAAAACTGATATTTCAAAAGCTTTTTTTAATAATTAGCAGTAGTTTGCTCCTTTGTGCCATAACTTCATGCTGTTATTTTTTTAACAAAGGTATTAGTACAATTCATAAAGTCCCAGTTTTGGTACAGCTTTAAAAATCCAGCTTCTAATTTTTAAGAAATTTTCTCAAAAGAGTATATATTCCTCACAGAAAAAAAAATTAAACAAACTGTTTTTAAACCAATAATGAACACACTATATAATAAATTGTTTATGTTTACATTGAATCTGATGCTTTCTTCTTTATTGCTAATAAGGAGGGCAAAAAAAATTAAAGCTTTATTTGAAGGAGGGGGGAATACTTACACAAGTTTTAAGCAAAGGCAACAGCATAGTTAACAAAAGTTCATCTTGTGAATTGTCTTCCCAAAGGATCTTTTAAGTTTGGTGAGGAACATAGAGCATTTCCTTCACATACGCTTTCCTCATTTTAAAGCCTGCTACTTGTTGGCATTCTTGCTTATGCTCCAGTATAAATGCTCTGCAGCATCACAACCATCCTCTCCTCTCCTTCTCTTCTAAGCATTGAACTTAGGGAACAGAAAATACTGGGAAGAAACTCTGCTTAGTCTTCAAAATTAAGAATATGAGGAATGTTATGGAAACTGGAGGACTCCTCTGGGAGGTGAGTCATAATTGAATTTTCATGCTTGAATAAAGAAATATGATATCAAATATTTAGCAAAAAACCCTTTAATCTAGCAATCCATGGAGTTAGCAAAAAAAAAAAAAAACCAAACAAAAAACAAACAAAAAAGAAAACAAACAAAAACCCCCCAAAACAAAACCAAATTGACAAAAACGTAAAATAATCTACAAAAATTCCTCTCCATTCTCAAAGAGGGAGTAGCCTGATATTTTACATTGATGAGTTCTTCAGAGAATAAAAGAGCCCCAAGTCTAAGCTCCATCTGGGTCTTATATACTAGAAAATACCTAGAATTTCTGAACTGAAAAAAACCCTCTAAGCTTTATAAGAAGATTTAACATTTATATGCATAATATTTAGCATGTACAGAAGCAGACTCCACACATCAGAACAAATGTTTTATTCTACACGTAGTAGACACAAAATAATACTTTCTTGGTAATCTCTAAGACATCAATCTAGAGATGCATGGCTTCCTGTTTCACCAGGAACTTCAAGGAAAACAAAGAGCCATTTAAAGAGTCTTCCTTAGAAGAAAAGAGTATGCAGCATATCCCATCCTCTCTTTTGAGCGTAAGTGGGCAAGCAAGAAGAAAGAAAAAAACACATTAGCAGAAATATCCAAGGTACAATCCAGTTCAATACATGAGCATTTGTTTTGGAGAAGTTTGCTGTAATTAAGCGTCCATTCTACCCAAGTAAAGATGTTTTGGAAAGGTGTTTTCTTTTTATTTCCAGGAAAACCTTGCAAAAGATGCTAGGTTCATGAAAACAACATGCCAAAGTAAAACTGCTGTGCTTGCACTTGTCCTGTGTTTTCAGTATTGCATACTCCTCCAACTCTTGGCTATAGCTGCACTGACAGTGAGATGTTTAGCAAATAAGAAAAGTTCAACACAAGGTACAGTGGCATGAACAATAACATTAACAATAAAATTTCTTGGTGTTCACAGGTAGAAAGTTACAGTAAAATTAACAGCTTCTCAAGCCAGTAAGCTACTCCCTGTTTCATTGAGACTTAACTTCAAAAATTGCAGTCAACATGAGGTATCATTACACCATAGATCTACTTTCACAGTCTCACAATGTTTGAGTTCATGCTACACATATACAGAAATATCTGTGCGGGTCATTGTGGGTGACAGAGCACAGGAACAGGGTGTCCAGAAGTTGTGGAGTCTCCCTCCCTGGAGATATTCAAGAACCATCAGGACACAACCCTGTGCCATGTGCTCCAAGATGACCTTGCTTGAGCAGGGAGGTTGGGGCAGATGACCCACTTTGGTCCCTTCCAACCTTACCCACAATGTGATTCATTCTGTGAATACTAATGTGCCTTCAAAAAAGATTGAAAGTTAATCCATGCTTTTGGCAGTACTTTTAAATGTTGGACTTTTAAATGTTGTCGCTGCCCTAAAATAAACCTTCACTATGTCTCTCCAGTCCTATCCAGAAATGGAAAGGATAACAAGGAAAACAAAAGATAAAGGAAGATGAAACTTTTTCCATTTCTGATCTGAATTTTCCAGATTTATTCCATATGAATTTGTGGGCAAAACTTCCAAATAGGCTACAGGTAAAGTATCATCAAAATTAATTACCGTGTGGAATTCTGGCAGCAATTTAGTAAGACTACCATATCTTTATTGGAAAAAGTTTTAGAAGAATATTATTACTTAGACTACATGACAGCTACTGCCCTCCATTGCCAAGGCCAACCTTTTAAATCTGGAAAACGTGGGAGCCCACAGTTAAAATTCAACATGAAACACAAATGGTGAAACTACAGAAAGAGATTATTCTCTGGCAAACCTTAATTATGTCATGCTCTTATCCTCCTCTTTTCTTGACTGCTCCCTGGGTTTTGTTTGTTGTTTTTTTTTTTTTTAATTACTGTCTTTTACCTCACTTTTAATTCTAGCCAATCTTCAGGAATCAGTAATATTTAAACAGCTGACCAATTTTGGGAGCATGCATAACTTTCTCTGAAGAGCAAAAATCAACTAAATAATTCAAACATTGAAATATAACCCACCTTCACTGGTAACTTTAGCTTGTACTATGTGAAAAACAGCTTCAATAGCTCTGACTAGAGGCTTGCTTGTACTAAGATTTCAGATATGCAATAGAATTTTTAAAACTAGCTTACTTCTTACTTAAATGTTTTCCTTTATCTGGTTTATTCATTAAAATTGCAGCAATTCATTAAAAATTACTTGTTATATAATATTATCTCTGTGTGTACTTACCTACTGAAGGCGAACAAGCGAAAACAATTCACATTAAGCTGTCAATTTTCGAGGTCAGCACCAATACAATTACACCAATTTCAACCCAATATAGCGGACTGGAAACTCCAGCTAATCCAACTCTACCCATGACTGTGTTTATTTGGAAGTAATGTCTCTTTATAAATTTTGATTCAGGATCTGTCCTGTTGCCAACATACCTTTCTGTATTTTCTATATGCTTAGGAAACAAAATAGGAGTCTTTCTGTAGAGCCTGACCTAGTGCCAGAAGGTTGAGCAAACCATAGATGGAGGAAATGTTCTTGCTTTTATTGAATTGCTGCAGTCACATTCTTATCGGGTAGTAAGGTTGAGTCTACACTTTGGGTTTTTTAAACTAGAAATTATTTTGGGGGTGTTTAGGTGTTTTTCTACGCTCCACTGCGTTCTTCACACCCTGAAATCATTCCCCCAGGAAAGTGACCTTCCCAGTAAGAAACTTGATCTTACAGGTATCAAATGACCAGAAAAGATCTTTCAGCAGTTTGGTCAGGATAACATTAATAACCCAGCCCACAGGAGAATATTATGTATCAAAGCCCATGTAAATTTGATGAATGTGGATTGCAAAGAAACTGACAAACTCCCAACATCGTTCACCAAACAGTAAATGAATGAATTCCAGCTGATTATGTCTGCAGAACCAAGAACTGTCAAGTGGGAAGACTTCAAATTCTTCAAAAAGTTGCAATTCTGTATTCAGCATACAGAAATGCTGTCAGCATCTTCTCAGCCTAGAACTGAAGCTACTCAAAAATGTAAGAAATTTGTTCTAATACCCTCTTTTATCATCCCCAAGTAAACTATCACAGCAGCTACATTACCATTAAAGTACCATTAAAACATAATAAAGAATCTATATGCCAATACATATATACAGTAAATAATATACATGTTGAACTGAAAAACAACTACACACATTGCTTTGAAATATACTAACGAACTTGAATTTGACACATATCTCACAGCTCTGGAAAGGGGAATTTTGATTTAATGTAATCAGCATTTTTATTTGAAATGCAAGTCCCACCTTCTAAATACATACTTGTAAGTCACCTCGGAACCCTATGAGTTTAGGAGGTGCATGCCCTCGGCTGTGCTAAACTGATAAAGATTAATAGAATGCTGAGTCAGCAAGTCAGCCAGTACAAACTGTATGTTTCATGGTTAAGGCTGCTAAATAAGTAATGTCTTGTACAAGAATTTCCTTCATAAAACTGCATATGGAAATACCGATTTCTAAAACTGAGGCTATTATGTACAAATAACTATACAGTTCTAATTAAGAAAACTATGCCATACTGGAACATTAAGTTTTGAATAAAGAAAAATCTTCAAGATCCTTCATATCTTTCACCCTCTCAGCACAGACTAGGAGAACATCCTGTTTTAGATATGAATGGGATTTTTTTCTTTTTAAAATTAGTTGCCCTACATATGCCAGCAGTGTAGGCTTGGTAGTCTTCAAAAAATATCAGAAACTGTCACAATTTATAGCATACTTTTTAGTGGAATAATCTGAATACTAATGGAAAGTTACCACAGGGAAAAAAGAGAGTTTTTGCTCTATCCCCACCTTATGGCTAGAAAAAGAATTTTTCTATTACAGCATACATATTTCTGGATTTATTTTTCCTTTACTGTACGACTGTAACCAGAAAATACTATTTGAATTATGAAACTTTAGATTCTTTTTCAGCAGTCACTCATTTCTCCACATAAAACCACAATGAAACTCCGAGGCACGAATGCCCTCTCTAGCACCTGTGTTGATTTTCTGACTGGAAACAACAGAAACAACTTTGCATTCAAATAGAACAATGATTATTGGGTCCTGACCTATCAAAGTATACAAGTTCATTTATTTGTGTTGACACCATTAGGAGTTAGATCCATAGATCTAACCTTCACTGACATACCATTTTTAATATTCACACTTTTTAGAAGTTTTAAATATAATAATAGGGTGATTTATACCACTCAGAAAGTATTAAACTTACATGCTCTACAAAACCAAAGCACAGGATGCATGAATGCATGCTGGGAGTGTGAGCTGGAAGAGGGCATACTCCCCCAGCAGACTTACTCAGTTTGGCAAACAGCAGATGTACTCTCACCAGTCACTCCATAAATGAAACAAAAATAGCAGCAGCACCACTCTCTTCCCTCACATTCACCTGCTGATCAATAAACATTTCTTCTTTTGTGGCTTAATCAATTATGACACTACCCTGGCCCAGGGTCTAACACTAGCCACATCAAAAGGTCAAAACCAAGGGCTACCAAGAGTACTTTTACCAAGTTCTATTTCTTTATTACTTTATCCCCTTTCATTGATGATCAGAGTGAAAGGGCAGAGTAGGATGTGAAACAGAACATGGAGAAAGTTTCAAAGTAGAAAGAATAAAAAAATGGATGTCTGAGTGTGCCTCAAATTTTTTAGGACATCCATCCTCCTTTCTGAGGAAATAAGTTTTAATTGCATTGACAGAGCACCTCTCTTTCCAAAAAGCTCTTGAATCTTATGCTTAAAACCAGAGGAAATTCAATATTGAGTCAGTTGTTTCAGAATTATAAATTTCTCAAGGTTTCATCAAAACAGTTGAGCATCACCATGACTCTTCCCTCAAAAATCCTTGCCTTTTTCCTCCTAATGGCAAAGAATCAACACAGGAATTCAAATAACTTCCTTAGGTCTTCTACTACAGATCTAATTTAAAAAAAATTATAAACTACATGCTTTGATACTTTATCATTAAACAGAGACATGACACAGGATTAAACTATCACTATAGCCTCCATGTTTATATTAATTTCAAGTGTTCATGGGTATTTAGACATCACTGCTGTAGGTTTTAATTTTAAAAATCCGGTAGGGAATACTGTATAGAGAAGAGACCCTAGGTATATACATGAAGGAGAACAGAAGAGCTGCCAAATAGGAATACAATTAACCTTATGGTGAACATTCAAGAAGATATTAGAAAAACACGATAGCCTTTTACATTTCTAAAAGCCTAAGCCCACTTCATTAGCCTCATTACTTTTCAGTATTTATCTGAAGTATAGGAGAGAAACCTGAATACCTGCCAAGCTACCCAGGTCTTCTTAATACCTGCGTGCTCCAGCTATTACAAAACATTCACAATGTACTATCAAAGTCCCTCTCCTGTTAAAAAGAGGCAGCTTAACCATTAATACAGGCCAAAACCACTGTACAAAATATCTTAAAAGTACACTGGTGGTTGGTTTTAACCTTTTTTTGCCTCCCTTCCCCAACGGTAGCTGATCATCAATCAATCTACTACATGAGAATGAGAATATTCCACTAAGCTCAGAGTTGATCTTGCTCCTAGAAAAATCAGAAAAAGATAACGTGGATATCAACACAAGTTCCAAAAGAAGCCATAGCACTCAAACAATTGTACAATGAGGAAGGTATGTGATTATACAAGATTCTAAGAAAATATTTCAGGGAAAATAGAGAGAAAACATTTCTAAGGAAAATTTAGTGTTGCAATAAAACTGTTAAATCAAAAAACAGTAATTACAAATAAAAATATAAATACCTAGTCAGATCTTCCTTATTCCTGAGAATTTACTTCAGATTATTAAGTCCACATATCCTCTATATGTGTATGTTCTTGGCCTTCTTTGTGGATATCAAAGAAGTAAGAGAAGAAAATGCAGAATAAAGAATCTAGTCAACTCTTTCAAGAAGCCAAATGCACCAAGCTTTGTGAGTCAAATAAAGCAGGAGAGTCCTCCCCTCCCTTATGCATACTGGAAGAGGATAACTTTTCAAAGGCTATACAGCATGCTAAAACATACATGGAAATGATATGAAATTATAAGTACTGGCATTACTACAGTTCCTTTAGACTACAAAAGTATTGCTAAAATGCAATTTTTTCTGCTGAGTTTCTAGAATATACTCGGTAAGGTGTCAAACAAAATTAGACTACTCAAAACATAACACTTATAAAGATTCTTTATTTTAAGAATAGCTCACTGTGCATATCAAGGATCAGCTACCATATATTCCACAAAACTGCATTATCAGCGCTGTAAGATTCATCTATAACTTTATTAATATATTTATTAAGCAGTGTTCAGTAAATTATTACAAGTATCAGAATAGGAACAGAATATGAACTTTAGAAGACATTTTTATGTAATGTACATTTCCAGACTTCTGACAAGTTAGCATGACACTCAAAAGAGGGGAGGAAATAGCTAGGCACTCAAGCCAACTTGTCTTTGTTATTTTTACAAGATCTAACTTCGAAAACATCAGCTGTGCCAGATCTTTCCTTTTCCATAACCTGCGCATCTGTCCACACCAACTGAATTACAGACCACCAAGTTGTCTCATATACCACATCAAACAGGTCAGCTTAACAGTTCAGACCATGATTTAAAACAACAACTATGTATTCTTTCTCCAGAACACAGAAGTTTTAACCTACTTTTCAAAGTAATTTTAAAATTATCAAGACATTTATAAATAAACTGAAGACAAGGTATTTAATACACTTGTTTCTACAGTGATTGTTTTGAAAGCCATAATTTTTTTCAGCTAGCAAATCTGCTCTGAACTGCACGGTCTATATTGCATTTAGTGAAACCTGTGTAGCTTTTTTTTAAACTACTGTTCCCCTTAAGAAGTTTCACGCTTTTAATAACAAATGCCACATTGGACCCAAAGAGTATCTATGGTACAAGCGTTCCTCCATCATTATGGAATAAGGTACATCAAAAGTCTTAAGTGACAAGTGATACACATGTCAAAATTATGCATGAAATGTATAAAAAGATACATTCTAAGATGTTTTTTATTTTTTTTAAGATACAGCAGGATAATCAGTCAGGAGATAGATGTCAACAAAACTACATAGTTCCACAAGTGCTAAAGCTGGCTCACAGTAAAACTCAAGTTAGTAAGAAAACATTGAAAAATGTGCTTTCAAATTCCAATGGTCTGTTTTCTATCCTCTGCTTTTCTTTAAAATAACCTGCAAAGGAAAAAAAAAAGTATATTTATCAATAAAATCCAGGCAGCAGAGAGAAACTCAAAACACCAGCTACTGAGACCAAAGGCTCACCTAGACAATCTGTTTCCAAGAGCTGTGTTGCCAAGGGGAACTCTTGGGAAAATATTAAAAATAAAGCAAAAGGACACAGGAAAAATATCAAATTTGAGGGGTTTTTTTTAAAGCAAGAACATTGATAAGCAAGAATTCTGCAAAATAAAAGGCTTATTTTGAAAATTAATGCTGAGAAATGAGTGCTTGCAAGCTATTAGTAGATTTCTTGAAGCTCTTACCCTGTTGGGCCTAAACAAAAAGAAAAAATAATGTTTGCAATAATACAGCTATTATGCTCAATTTTTATTTGCAACGCCTTATTTCTTTCTATATCAAGAGCACACATACCTTTGGAAGGACATTTTTTAGTTTGGAGTTTAAATTGAAAAATGAACTTCAAAGCCCAAGAGGGACTATTTAAGCATTAAAATTATTAAAATACAGGCAGTTTTTCCCTTTCTTCTCAACTTGAAAAAATAAATGGAGCACAAAAATGTTCAAAAAGTGTTAAGATTGCAGTTTAAAATAAACCATAAATGTGCAAGACTCCAACTGCAACATTCACTTGGCTACCCTACATATCCTGTATATGTTTTTGTTACTATAGTAATAGAAAAATATCAAACTAAACCTTTCAGCAGACAAAAAAAAAAAATAGTGAAGATAAGCAGAAGCCAGAGGACCAAAATATCAGGTAACATCAAGTTTTGTCCTCTCAATTTGCTCAGCAGGAGAAGGTGGTTAAAGAGATAAAATAAAAAGACTGAATTTCTTCATGACACCAAGGTAAAGCAGACATATCCTAGGGAGTGAAATGAACTACAGAATACAAAAGGATTTCAGTCATATTTTCTATGGAGACAAAGCTCCATAGCGCCTTCCTCTTTCCTTTCTTTTGTAGGTACTCAAAACTCACCATGCTCTGCAATGCAGAGAATTCCTTCTTCACAGATACTCATACAGCAGTTTTTGTCAAGCAGAACTACCTATGTAACAATCCACAGTCTAATTCTCCCTTAGTTCTTTCCTCGCCAAATACATCACACAAAGTATGCTTGTTCAAAAAGTATCCACACAATGCTGCCAGAATCCGCTATGAACTTATTTCAGACTAAGCAGGTAAGAACTGAAGATGTAAGAAAGGTATTTGAACCTCTCTGAACTATTTCTCACGTGTTCCATAAAGCTTCACTTATACCACTGAAGTTAAGACAGCATGCTTCCTTGATGTTCTATCAGCTGAAATAAAGATTCTCCAACTTTGGACTGCCTTTCAGGCCATGAAGGCTTGCTGGTAGACCATTTTGTACACTTACCCATACACTGAAATTATGACTTTAACCAGGGAATAATAAAGAAAAATTGAGTTATATTTAATAGGACAAGGAGAGTTAATTTGTTGTCTTGGTAACAGTAAAGTATGCCAATGATGGACAAAGAATATTAAGTGTCTACAGGTTTTGAATTATAAATCAAATATCAACTTTAACACAGAAAGCTTTTCTAAATGCTGTCATAATACATTTTACATTATACGAAAATAAAAAATATTAAAAGTGTGTTAATACCTTTGCTGCTGATATGGTGTGCTCAGGTTTAATTATTTTACTCTTGTTCTCAAAAGCATTTGTCCTGGCTTCTTCTGCTAGCCGATGGAGAAACAGTAAGAAGTTCAAATGAACCTTTAAAACAGAGAAAAAAAAAATCAAGCTGTTTAAACACAGTTTGGTTTTTTAAAGATTCATTGTTTGCAACAGAAAATTTGCATATTAAGGTGTTATCAGAAAAAAATTTATCACTTGGTTCAAGCCTCAGTAAATTTCACATTCCCATCATGCAAGACTCTTGAAAACAGCGTTTAAATTTAGCATACTTAAATCATAAAAGTACTTTAGAAATGATCACACAAACCACAACTGATCTAAGAGGAATCAATCTGATTTTTATTAGCAGTTTTTAATAATGAAATGTAAACACAACTATCAGAGAATAAGAAGTCTTTCTGCTTATTAGTAAATTTGGTCAATTTTCAATGACTACAACGGCCAGACTTTTACAAACAGTAAATTCATCCCAGCCTTATCGCCAAATGGACTACAGACAAGTTCAAGGACTTCTGCCCCTTTCCAGTGTAAAGAAGGGACATTGACATTAATTTCTCCAGAACTTGGAATTCTCCAGTGTCAGGAGGTTCCATCTATTTTTTCCCAGCTCATCACTTTGCTTTTTTACATTAAAAGAATTGGTCAGACAGTATCCCGTTCCATACAGAACACTGTTCTGCTAATACAGAGGCAGGAAAAAATTGCAGCAGGCAAGGAAGGAACTGCTCCAGCTTAGACTAAAACTGCCAGGCAATAGCACATTTTGTAGTAATTAATCAGGGACCTGTAATACAAACCTCTAGCATTATACAGACATTATGTGAACTATTTTAACAATCCATCCCAAAAGAATTGATAATTGCACATTTTGTAAATTAAACTTTCAAACAACTTTACCTCTGCTACGTAAAGTGTACAAGTATATTTTTTCAATCAAGAGCTCAGAAAAATACTAGTGAAATATATGAAAATTTTATTTGTATGAATAAGGTGATGTATTTATTCTGCCATACCTTATCTGTAAAGTCTGGGGAAATGTAATGTGGAAAGTTACAAATTAAGAGTTTACAGGAAATATTTTGGCAGTGGGTTTTCAGCACAAAGAATTTGTTACGAGACATGCTCCTGTCCTAAGAACTCTGTTCATACGACAAGCAGTTTAGGTGGTTTTTTAAAATATCCTGACCTAAATAAAGCCAGAGTGCAATAGATAAATTTACATAATATTTGACATCATTTGGAAGCATCTACTACACAAAAAGCAGATGTTCTTGCAGATTTATTTTACAAAATGTAAAAGCTGCTTTAGAACCAGTCTTCAGTTATTCACACAGAAATTATCTCCAACAGAATCAAGCAGCGGCACTAAAATACTGTTCAACATTAGAACTCTCATTATTAAACTTATCAACGTGGAGATTAGATTTCTGGGAACAACCTGGAGAAGTGAGAGGTGGAACAGAAGCTTCCATACTTGCATATCCTTCTGAGATACCTAAAGGCAACACCATTAATTTTAAAACTGCCTTTAAAACCTGCATTTTCTCTCAGAATCACTGTACCTTTGTTTTCCTATTCTCAAAGTGAACTGCTGCATGTGGAGAAGCTTCCCCTGTACTCCAACAGATTTAAACAGTCACATAACTAAAATCAGAACATTGCACAACAGAGCACACAGGTTAATAAATATTCCAGGTTATTCAAGGCAATTGAGAAAGGCAAGTGAAAGGCAGAATGACTGAATACCATGAATACCAGTCATTGACAAGTAACTAAGCAATATCATATTGGTTTAAGGACATTGCTTTACTACATATTAAATTATTGCCCTTCTGAATAAAATTTAAAAACAGTTTTGAACTAGTTACTCATGAAAATCACCTTACAAAACAGAATGTTTATTTTCCAGAAAAAAAAAGGCTGCAAAATTTTAAGAACGTATGTAAAAAATTCACAGCACACGGTTTACACAGGAACTTCCACATACATGTCCAACAGAACTGAGGAATAGCAGGGACAACCACTGCAATTTTGTTTTACTGCTGTAACTTCAAAACAATTCTTTAGACTGATATTTTGCCTTCAATGCACACTTTTCAATCATTCTATGGTGATAACAAATTAAAGAGACCATTCAGTGCAATTCTTTAAGCTTTTCCTGCAATGGAAACACATATGTGCCCTTCGAGCATAAAAGAAGCAGCTGAGATCCTGCTTTTCTTCTATAATTGCAAGCTAGAACAAAGCTTGCCTATTTTCCTCTCCGACCATTGAGGGAATATCTGAACTTCAGTACTAAAATCTTTATCTCTTATTTTCAAAAAGAACCTTGAAAAAAACCTGAAACAATATTTGCCTCTCTTCACCCAATGATATTATCATACCCCTTAAAAAAAAACAAAAACAACAAACAAAACCAAAACCAAACAGCTTCCTGAGAAAGGCTGATGAAATGTGATAGCTACACTGCGCAAAGAGATGGATGTTAACACTTAGGAAACAGGTTCCGACAAAGCTTCTGATTTCGAGAAGAGACTTGATCAAAAGTGAAGAGGAAATCTCTTTCAAGTGTTTAACAAAAGTATCCGAACTCTTATGCCTTTCAAACTTTGTTAGTTACGATCATGTAAGAAGACATTGGTTTATTGAGTAAAAATAATCACTGAAGGTCAGGGAAAAAAGAAAGCAACCTGATTTTCTCCTAAGGCAGGCAGACCACTTTACTGGAATGGGCACATATTGCAGTAGATTCAGACATAAAGCATGGATCAGTCTGGAAGATAGCCCAGAAACTGAACTAGCACTTTTCTCATACTTCCCTTCAGAACATATAAGCTCTCTGCTCAAAATGTGTATGGCTCCATCTTGTTAAGACAACTATTATATAAATTTCTGACATATGCAATCTAATAACTCTTACAGTGTTTGCAGAGAATAACACAGGCACTAGAATATATACTCTCAAAATTTTTTATTTGTCTTACTACACAATGAACTCACCAATCTTTTTTTTTTTTTTTTTCCCTAAAAGAGGCACAATCTCAGCTGTGTTGATTATTTAGCCATGGAAATAAAGAGATATTAGACACATGCCTAGTTGAAGAACATCATGGAGAATCACCGCACCCGGACATTCTTGTTTAAAGGTAAAATAAAAAAGGCAAGCCTTGTAACATAGAAGGCTGTGTAATTTGACATCACCAGAAGAGATAATCTAAGTTTATACCACATTATTAAAATTTATTCTTATCTCATCCTTTATGTTGCAATGGATCTGAGTAGTGTTGTTTATAAGTTTCAGCGAATTCAATTCACTGACTGTCTGCAGCTCAGAGAACTTCAGTGCCAGGACCAGGAGATGGGAACCAAAGGCCAAGATTTGGAGAGATATCCCACTTACCCCTTTTCAGACAGCCACACTACTTTGAAGCCAAATTTTCATTACCCTGGAAACACAGACCAACTGTTACCAAGGATTAAAAAAAGAAAGTGCGATTGTGTGCATTCGAATAGCTGACTAGTGCATTGTACTGAGTAAACTTTGAATAAATCCAAGCATGAGCAGCAAGAGACCAGGTCCTCAGTTCATTAAAAAAAAATCCAAAGGCAGCAAAAACATTAGGAAGAAATCGTATTTTTATTAGCACCACTCCCTTAGAAAAATATTTAATGTTTACATTCAAATCTAAATACTCTCATGTAATTGCCATATTAATTCATTCTAATCCCATATTACTTATTTTAATTTTACATGTTTACATTTAGTTTCACATATCCAGATATCACCCTTCAAGATGCTGCAAGACACAACCTTTATACACATACAAAACGCAAAGTCAGGGACCATACTAGTATGCAGCATCTGTAAATGCTTTAATGCTCTGAGAGCCACGTGCATTTGTAAACAAGAGGACATCACACTCCAGCAAGTAAAATACACTAAGCTATTTCAAAGAGTATATTTTTTATGGGTTTTTTGGTTTTGGTTTTTTTTTTTTTTTTTTTTAATACAGCAACTACCACAAGCTCTCTTGAAGTCAGGGTTCCTTGCTGTAGCCAAATAATTTCTTGGTGAAACAAACGCTACCTGTGCCGCAAACTCCTTAGAGCAGGTCAGAAGCAATTCAGCCTTGCTGGCCTGTTTTTGCAAACTTGGCCCTTTAATTCCCCACTTTTTTTGCAGGCGTTTTTAAACCATGATCAGGACCCCAACACCTTACTGGATTACTAAGACTTGTCATCCTACAGTTTAGGGCAGAGATTACTTAGATGACCTTCTAAAAACATATGAGCACTCAAGATGCCATAGCAGCTTAGCAACCAGCTCATTGATTACAGCTCAGCTGACTACCTGTACACCCGCACTTATCTACACAAACACTTGCATCTAGCAGCCACACAATTCAAATCGCTATTTCTCGGTGTGTCTACACCAAACTCTTTGAACATCACTGTTTACCTGGAATGACACAAAAGCCATGCATCAGCCCGCTCCTGAATCCCCAAGACCACTGTCAAAGACCTACAATACAGCAGCCACCAGCAAAGCGGAGAGCAGAAATCTCTGCTAATCTTTTTTTTCTCAGACAGACAGACAGACTAATCGTCTGTCCCCCCAGGCTTTGCCTCTCCAGGGCGCAGAGGCCAGAACATTTAGGGAGAAAGCGTCCCTTTTGAGGGCCGGCTGCCCCGGGGCCACCAGCGCAGCCGCGGCTGCCGCCATGGCCAAAGGCAGGAGCGTTCCCGGACTCTCCGGGGCAGCCGCAGCCTCGCCTCTCCCCCGCCCCTCTCCTTCCTCACCAGCAGGTCGGCGTTCGCCGCCAGGCGTAACTGCGGTTTGTGCTTCTTTATTATTTTCCGCAAAGTGCTGNGCCCCGCCCCTCGCGCCGTTCCGGCCCTGGCGCTTCCCCGGGAGCTGCGGTCGGGAGGCACCGCCGCGCTTCCTGAGCCGCGCGGAGGCTGAGGGGAGAGCGTCCCACCGACCCTGCCGAACCCGGCCCTGCCGAGCCCTGCCCCGCCGCCCGGGCGGCTCCCGAGCGGGGAAAGGCGCTTCCCGAGCAGGTGCTCGAGGGACGGGCGGGTCCCGGTGGACACCGCCACGGCCGTTCCCCTCGCGAGCCCCTCCGTGTCGGTCCGCTTGCCTTGCGAGCGAACCCAGAGCTGACTTTAGGGCTGGCTGTAGCGAGTTACCCACACCTCCACCCAGGCCTTTTTAGTGACAAGGACGGGAAGCGGAGCGGGCAGTTCCCCGACTGCCGCTCCCGAGCCCTCGAGCGGCCGCTGCCACATGAGGGAATTTCCCTAAGCGCAGGGAACGTGGCACGGGTCGGGGGCACCGGCACGGCGCTGCCCCAGCAAGGCTCGGGCGGTGGATTTTAAGTTGGCCATCGTCGCCCAAGTGTGCTGGTATTTCCTTGCCGCAGAAGCCGAGGGAGATGTACAGCACGCTTGTGCCCTCCTTTGATTGTGTGACCCTGCTGGGAGATGGGGCAGGACTGCGGGACCAGGAGCCTAATTAGCACCATAATCTTACACTGAAAGGAGCCTAGAGTGATAGTTGCCTTCTGCACGTAAATCTGCACAAAATCCTGCTTTAGTGCACGTATGGCATTGACTTATTTGTACACAGAAACACACAGTGGTGCTGAAATCGGCCACCGCTTTACGTGTCATCCTTCGTCTAGCATCTGTCCCTGCAGTCCTGCTGTAGCTGACGGATGCTGCTGACTGAAATACGGGTTTCCCCACAGAGGGGCCCCTGTAGCTTGGCATTCTCAGTGTATTTGGACGGTGTGTACTTAGTTGGAGAAGGGGTCAGGATTTCATACTGAGGTATGGGGGTTTTCAGCATATTTATTAGGGTTTTTTGTTTTCTTTGGCCTACGGGACGCTTGCAAATTTAAATGTTGATAAGATAAATATATCGTCTTAATATATTCAAAATACCAGCGCCCAGATATGAGTCAGTTCTATTGAAGTATGTTCTTAAGCCTGTATGATTTAGTATTTTTAGTTAATTTTACAATATGCACAAAATGTAGTGCAGATAGAAGTATGATATCTGACAGCAGGAGAGAATTTAAGATTTGCCAGTCCGTCATACTCTGTCAGATATTTGAAAATGGTGCTTTGTTCTTTCAGTTTTGACTGTCACTTGCCATTAATCGTCAACAGCAGTGTTGATATTAAAGTCAGGTTCTTAACATTTTTTTCTGTGAAAGAATAAGCATGCTAACACGCAGAACTTTTTGTATAGTTTAATAATAGTCACAGTTAATGGCTCAGCAGCACTGCTACAAGTAAACATTTGGGGATTTTTTTTGGTTAGCTGAAGGGCTCTGACTCAGGAGCTACATAGGGTCATATACACTGTAATGCTCATAATGTACACACAGAAACTTGCGTTGGGATCAACAATAACTCAGCGTGTCAACAGATTCAAATCTACAGCTGGGATAGATCAGTAGTTCCACTGGCCCTTACAGGGAGAGCTGAGAACTGGGCCTTAGTATCTCGCACTCTTGGTGGGAAACTGGTATGGGCAAGCATTTTACAAACTGTAAGAATTGCAAAGGTGCCTCTACTGTAGGTCTAAAGTTATTAAAATACACCACACAAATTTGAAACGGCAGTGGCGTGCATAAAACAACAGATACTGAGACTCAGGACTAGTAACTGTATCTTCTAGTCTTGTGCTTGCTATGTAGACAATGACTGAATAATGAAATATATTAAGTGTAATACTGTTAGAGTTTTGTTGGTTCTGATGGTTTTATATTTCTAGTGAACTAGGGTTTTTTTTGGTGTTGCTTTTAGCCACAGAAAATAGTAATTTAAAGTGCTGGCTCAAATTTACATATTTACCAGATTTCCTTCCTTCTTAGGTTTTGAAAAAATTAAAACAGTAGTTACTTCAAGCAATTGCTAACAGATGTCAAATGTACATGTAATAAATGTATGTAAATCATAGGTTATGATTTACTGAACAAACCTGAAATTCAGTATTTCAGATTTCTCCTTGAATTTATATTTTAGGCTATTTATCAATAAATATTTCTGTAAATATTATTTTAGTAGCTTAATTTTAAAACCCAAATATTGTAGAAAAAGAAAAAAATGTACTTCTGTACATTATATATTGCAATGGACAAAAATTATTTTATAAGTAACCTAAATAAATTCTTTTAAAAATCACAACTGTTTCAATTATTTTGTCTGTATTTACACAAAGACTAATGATTAGATTACAGTGAATCATACAAAACTACAGTATCATTACATTTGTGATTTTCAACATGACTGTTTTCTGTCTTTCTGACAGAAACCACAATGTTCAGTTATAATATTATGAAATATTTAAATAAGTAAAAGAATAATGAAAAATGTATTTTAAAATAATTCTTTGAAATTTTAAATTGCAATTTTTTTTCATGGTAGTGCAGCTTATTAAAAAAGGCATTTCTGTGCCTTATAGGCAGATTTTCATATTTTACCTGTTCAAAAGCTGCGGGGGGGGAGTTTTGAATCCATTTTCTACAAGCCATTGTCTTGCTTTCAAATAACGTTTCAAGAATTTCCTATTTTCCCAGTTTTTAGCAAATGCAGTTTTTAAACACACGTTAGTTCATTTTGTGAACTTCAGCTGCAGCACAACATCCTCCCAGTTTTCCAGCAAGGCTGAGCTGTGTTTTAGAACTAAAGGCATCATCTGGGACCAATGATTAGAGCAAGGAAATTTCAGCAATTAAAATAGTACCATCCACCTCTCACCTCTTCAGAAAAACAGTCTTCTCATGTTCCTTTTTTTGTATTTTATTTCATTTTTTAATACAGGCAAATTCAGTGATACTATTTTGCCACTTTTGCTTCCAGATCATGTGGGTTACTTGAAAACACTTCCATACATTTCAGTGGCTTAAAAGAGGCCAAGTTTGGGGCCATCACTGCTGAACTGCAAACCAGTAAACATTTAGCTCTCTGTTTCTGTAAGGAAAAAGATGAATTTAAAGACTAATTTTATCCACTGCTCTGGTGCACTGTAAGTTGAAATAAGGGTAATATTTGGAAATTAAATTAAAAAGCTATGTTTCCTTTCTGTCCTGAAACTTTTATAAGCACGTCCTAACTTGTTATATTTGTTCTCCCAGTCTGTACTTCATAACTATTAGTTAAATTATTTTGTTTCTGGGTTTTGACGTTATCTTCAGTCAAATTCTTCATCAGTTCTTCATCAAATCATAATTTTAAGGCCAATCTTCCCTCCAAAAATGCTGAAGAATTCTATTTAAACAATGTTATATCTTGAAATTAATAACATTTTATAAATTCTTGCTGAGCCAGAGGTCCATCGGTTTCTTCTCTAGTCAGGTAGAGACTGTTAAATATTTTCTCGTGCTAATCCAGTTTCAGTGGTTGATGAAAGACTTTGAAACATATCCTGGATGTGGATGTCAAAGCCTAAAATCTTTTGATGTTTTGTTCAGTGATGAAAAGATATCTCTAAAACAGACCACAACAATTCAGCAAATGTAAACTCTTCTACAGTGTAGTTGATAGGCTTGATCACAGTGATCGGGGTATACAGACTGACTCTCCTGTTACATTTGTACATACTTTGTCTTGGATAATTCAGGTGTGATTGAATACTTTTGTAGAGAAACAGGAAAAGAGATAATACAAAGGAGCAAATGGTATGTTTTCCTCTCCTCTCTGGAGCTTAAGAAAACCTTGCTTGGAAAAGAAGGGGGAAGTGATGATTTTTACAAGAAACTTTTGCCTTGTGGCTGGCACTATTGATGTAATGACAATAATTTAATTGCAGCAATAAATACTAGTCCAAACTCTATTTGGCATTCACTTTTTCTTTTCCTGAAGAAAGGAGACAATTCTCTAGAATCAATTATTTTCATTACTTTTGGGTTTTGTATTTAGTTCTATTTCTATCTGTGTTTCAGGCCCAGAACTCTAAAAAACAAGAAAAACAAAACATCATAAATTTTATTTGAAATTGTCGCTATTTGCTGATTTTAAAGTTTACAATTTAAGCTTCAGTTTCATTTTTCAGGATGTTTTGTGTATCAGCCCTCTGTATATCAGGCTCTAAGAACCTGTCTAAAGTCAGTTCACTTGCACAGGCCAGACACCATCTGTCTGTTGTGACTGCTTTGATTGCGTTTGTAAAATGAATGTCATTCATACTGAAGCCTATAAATCACAGCTCAGCAGTCACTCTTACCTTCAGAGATACTCCTCATGCACTTGACATCCCATCAGCTAAAAGTGTATCAGTTTCACTGCTTTAGAAGTAATTTGATCCAAGCTCACATTGATATAACTGTCCATTACTTTATTAAATTATGTAAGAGGAAAATGTTTATTTTAGGTGTTTTCAATGAAAACCATAAAGATTAATAAATTACACAGAAAATAATTACTTCAGATACCCACTTCATCTGTCATCATGTAATTTTTCTCTCTCTCTTTTTTTTTTTTTTTTTAGATTTGTACTTTATTTGCATTTTGCTCCCAGATCTCATATACCCATTTAATGCCAGTCCTATTTCCTCTCCCGAATTCCAGAAGGAACAGTGTCATTCAATTCAGATGTCATGTTCCAATGTCTATATACAAACCAGAAATATCTTCCAGCACCTCTGCTCTCATCAGCTAATCCAGACCTGCCAAAAAGACCCCCTTCTTTCAGAAACTTTTGCAAATCTAGACAGTATTCTGAAAAATGCCTGTTCTCCGCCTTAAAAATACATATTTTATGCAAACGTGTTACAAACAGAAGAAAGGAGAGCACAAAACTTAATTATATTCCCCAGGATTTTACTTTACTAAAAACTGGCCTAGTTAGCATAACCTGTAATAGCAATGGCTGCCAATAAGGAACTCAACGTTTAATAGGTGGATATTTATTACTCAACTGCCAACTAATTTTATTTATCAGGACCAGTGGATCAGAGGAGTTGACCACAAATAGGCCTGAGACTGTTGGTTGTTTTTTCTTCAGTTTGTTCTTCATATGAAGAGTAGCAACAGCTTTTAACCTCATCTCCCACAGGGACCATATTTTTTCCCTGTTGACTTTTTCTTCAGTCAGAAAGCCCTAGAAGTGTGATATTCAACAGCATTTTTCCTACCTCTTGAATTATTTCACTTGTGTTATGTCAGCTCTGAGACACAAAATGATGTGCTACGGGATGTTCTGTTTAGCTATACAACTTTCTACCAGTTTTCTGGCCATGGCTGCAGAGGAAAATGGGTGATCACAATTTGAGATGTCCACACCTGAAGCAAAAACTCCATCTCCAGCTGATGTTTGAGATTGTCAGTAACCCTCAGCTCTCCTAAAGCAGAGGCGGAAGTGGTCATTAGGCCAGTGTAAATGAAAAATGCCCACTTCTTGCCTGGCACTGCCTACATACCCCATAAATGTACTAAAGGAAGGGACATATATGCATATTTTTTAACATTAAAACCAGTTAGAAAACTGATCATATGTAAATCTCAGGTCAAAAACAAATACAGTTAATTATATTTTTTTAAGTTAATAAATGGTAAGTGATAGCCAGCAGGATGCCTGCCTGCCATTTGTTTTGCCTTAGTAACCCTGATGAGAGACTTAAGCAAACTACGTTCAATGAAAAACAACAAAGTAACAGACAGGTTATGTTTCAGATGAGGTGAATTGATTGCTGGAAACTTTAATGACCCTTTTTGTGACAGAAGCAAGCCACAACATTATTATTATATGTGAACATGATAGAAAAAAAAGGAGACTGGCCACTGAAGTGAAGCAAGAATTTGAAGATTGCCTTCAGAGTACATGGAATACACATATACTACAACAGGAATTGCCACTAGTGCACAAAATTGGCATGTATTGTGCTGTCAAGAAGATGGGAGGAGAAAAATAAGTAATTTGTATTTATTCCTTTTACCATTGTAATTAATAAGGGAGTTTAAAAAGAGAACATTTCAGATAAAATGCAAATAATTCCAATAGGCTGTAATCAAAATGTGTTTTTTCCATGAAGATTTTCAGAAGTTATTTATTAACTGCCAAAAGGAATATACAGTCAGCTGAGAATGAAGTAATATAATATATGCCAGTTTACTGCAAATGGTTCCTCAGTGATCTGCTTTCTGTAGTAAGCAGACATGAAATCATTTGTCTTGAAAATTATGTTAAGAAATTAATGATCTAATACAAACTATCAAGAGTGGGATGCAAAGTTCAACTACCTATTTTTTTCTGTGAAAAATGATTTAGAACATTAGGCTTGTATTAGTAAAAAAAAATAAGCACTCTAGAGAACTACAGCATTACTCTTTAGTTTCCATCATTACAGAAATGCTTGAATCTTTTTGGAGTACACAGAAATCTTTGAATCTGTCATGCTTTCTGCAAATTCACAAACACCTTTTTTTAACATCAGTTATTAGCAAAATATAAATCCCTGTGAAACTATTCCAGATTGTCTTGAGAATCAGTTGTTTTCAGAAGGTACCAAAAGGAAAGTTTTAAAATGCTGCTGCTCTAACATAAAGGAAGGAAAAGTACTTCTTCAGAGAATATGGAAGTACAGGAATTACTAAATCTTTTTCCCTTCGTCTAGTTAACTGCTAATTTTATTCTTGGGAATGTAGTTTCGGGTCTGGAGGGGTTTTTTAATATCTTGCTATATAATGTTGAGAAAGAAGCTTCAAAGATTAATTATCCATTGAGCTAAAAATTCTTTCAGTAGCTTAGAAACATTTTGCCTTCTGGGGACAGTAACACTTATAGCTTCAAATGCAATTAAATGGAAGTGGTAGTTTAGAGAGTGAAAGATAGTGTATGTACTTCTTTGAATGTAAAACAATGCCATAAGTATTACTTAAATAAATGTAACTTTGACCACAGTTTTGTAAATAAACAACTGCTGATACAATCTTTTTCTTTCAGTACAGAACGAATAGACTTTCTTCAAACAGTGCTTGACACAAAGGAAAACGGCGAGGGTGTAACGCTTCAGGTCGATAAAACTAAAAGATAGCAGCTGTAGCCTTGCACAGAGGCAAGATGCTGCTCTCTGCTGTAAGAAACTGCATTGGAGCCTTAACCCACTACACCCAAGAATAACCATAGTGGCTGTGGGGATGGGAAGCCACATCAAGTTTTCTTCCCCTGCCCTACGTGACTGTGTAAGCCTGTTGTTAAGAAGTACATAAACATATGTGGAAGTGCCACAAACAGTAGAACTCTTTAGCAAATAGAGGTGCAGTACTGATTTTCTTGCCACATTGAGGCTCCCTACCTGAGCTTACATTGGGTAATTTAACTATCACAATGCTAAGAAAAATATCTATTTTAAGCTGAAAGCCACACCTCGTGCATCAGCACAAATGCAACAAAACTAATGCCATAAAAACACAGAGTGAATCATAACACAAATGCAAAATTTTTTGGAAGGAACATACTGTAATGTGAGCTGATGCTTGGGAAACAGAAGCCAGCTCTAACATCTCTCATCTTTACCCTGAGTATTTTACATTTTGTATTTTGGCTGCCTGGCCCAAACAGTGGCAGAATTTTGTTCTTCAGTGTGCAGTGATGTTTGTCATAGCAATGATATGTGATATTTTTTAAGCTCCTTCGCCTGGATAGGAGCTGTGGCTCCTTAACGTAACCAGTGATGCAACAGTAGTACCAGTTGTACTATGGAATAGTTGCCTTGGAGCAGGTCAATAGCCTCACACTGCTGCTCATTGCCACCCTGACTGATGGTGCTTTGCCCCTTTACAAACCAACTATTCTGTGCTGCCATAAAATAACACAATGAAGAGCATAAAATTGCTGTTCAGAGGCAGCTCTTTGCATAAAAATTTGGCAGGTATGTGCTTTTTATATTGTTTTTTGTTGTTTTGGTATTTTTTAAGGGTAATACATTGATATTGAATGATGCTCTTCTTTGTAGAGGGAATAAAAATATGATTATGCTTGTCATCAGGAGATTTTTTTTCCAGCGTGTTTTTCAAACTGGTCTAGAGATATTTGCTGTTTTGAAATATGTGTTTGCAGTTCTCTAGCATTCTTCCCACTTTTATCTGACGATGTAGTGATGTCACTAGGTCAACTCTTGTCTGCAAACTGTCCTGAAAGAGAGCCAGGACAGGAGAATGAGGAGAAAAAAATCCAAGCATATAAAGAATATGGGAACTAGATGGCCTAGTTTTTATGGGGGACTTCCTAATGTAAAAGTCATTCAGTGGAGGACCTGTACTTGTTGGTATGCTCAACTATTCTGTAGTGAATATTCTACAGGTGAAACAGCTATAAAGATAGCTTAATTCTTCAACAGCATTTGTAACATCTTTACAATACCTGTGCAGAATGAAGTAGATGGAGACAATGAGTCATTCTGATCCTAACCATGCCTCTTTAGGCTTTATTTAGCATTCTTTAGTCAGGCAAAAGTTTGCCAGTTCATCTAAAATTAAATTTAGAGGCCTTTGAAGATTAAAAAAATAAAACCATAGAACACTGTAGTGGGTTGACCCTGGCTGGATGCCAGGTACCCACAAAAGCCACTGTTGTCATTCCCCCCAAAAATGGACTGGGTGGAGAAAATATAATAAAGGGTTCACAGGTTGAGATAAGGACAGAGGGAGATCACTCACTGCATACTATCATGGACAAAACAGAGTTGAATAAGAGATAATAAATGAATTTATTACCAACAAAACCAGAGCAGGTTCCTCCCTCCTTCCCAAGCTCTACCTCCTCACTCAGCAGCACAAGGAGACAGGCAACGGTGTTGTGGTCAGTTCATCACACATTGTTTCTGCCACTGCTCAGGGAGAGGAATCCTTACCTCCCTTGAGAGAGGAGGCCTCCAGCATGGGTCCCTCCCACAGGAGGCGATTCTCCACAAACTTCTCCAATGTGAGTCCATGGGCAACAGTTCTCCATGAACTGCCGCTATGGGGGTCACTTTTCCATGATGTGCAGTCCTTTAGGCACAGCCTGCTCCAATGTGGATTCTCCATAGGGGTCACAAGTCCAGCCAGGACCCTGCTCCAGCATGAGCCTCCCACAGGTTCACAGCCTCCTCTCAGGCACCCACCTGCTCCACTGTGGCCTCCTCTCAGGCACCCACCGGATCTCTGCACCCCCATAGTCATCCATGGTCTGCAGGGGCACAGCTGCAGCACCTGGAGCACCTCCTCCACCTCCTTCTCCACTGACCTTGGTGTCTCAGAGCTGTTTTTCTCACATGTTCTCACTCTGCTCCTTCTCTGGCCTCATCTACTTCTACACAGTAACTCTGGTTTCTTCTTAAATATGTTATCACAGAGCCATCAATATCATTCCTCATTGACTCAGGCTTGGCTGAGCATGGAACTCTTAATCCCAGGGTCATGTGTTCTTGCCTCACATTAGGTGTCAAAAATGACTGCAGGGGGTTGATGTTGGCATTGCACCAGGTGCCCACCAAGCTACTCTGTCATTCCTCCTTCCCAGCTGGGCAGGGGAGAGAAAATGACTGGAAAATTTTCCTGGAAAATGACCCCTAAGTTGAAATAAGGCAGTTTACTGAAGCAAAAATTTGTGTATGCAGAAAGCAAACAGAAAAAAAAAAAAAAAACCACAATATTCTTATTCTCTACTTCCCATGAGCCATCCACTTCCCAGGAAGCAGGGCTTCAGCACCTATGGTAGCTGCTCAGGAGAGCAAACATTGAAAACAGCAAATACCACCACCTCCTCCTTTCCTTAGCTTTTATACTTAAGCTGATGTCATATGATATGGAATATCCCTTTGGTTAATTTGTGTCAGCTGCCCCAGTTGTGTCCCCTCCCAGGATTTTGCCCACCCACAGCCCGGTGTGTTATCAACCCCTTTCTAGCTACCAATGCAAAGCACAGCACTGTGAGGACTGTTATGGGAAAATGAACTCCATCTCAGCCAGACCCAATATAAACATGTGTTCATAAATCCATATCCTTTAAATGTTTTTTGTAACATTATATTTTGAGCAGATTAATCCAATTTGGGTGCTTTGTGAATTCAGTACTCTCACTGATTTCAATAATCACCACCATTGTACGTGCCTATTACTTTTTTTTACAAAGAATTAAACTGATTTTTACTTCCAAAAAAAATTTAACAATTGCCTTCTGCAATTTAACAGTTCTTACACTTGTGAATTCTATACATGGATGACAAATCTTTATTTGCCCTTACCTACAAGCCTACAAGAAATACAGTTCTGAAATACATCTGTTTGTGTAGAGATCCACAGACATCAGTACCCAAATGTATAGTTCACAGCCTTACTCCTTTTCTGTGTGATTCCCAGCACAGAGGACAATTTAAAATAGTTATCTTTTATACTTCTTTTTAATCTGTTCTTTCCTTAGGACTCGATAGCTTCTAGTGGGCCCAGCAGAATCTGATTGTTCATTGAGAATAAAACTCTTCTTTTTGACCTTATAGGCATGCTATGCTCAGGTACTTCTGGCAAAATTCTCCCTAAATAGAAGATGACCCAGTCAGTCCCCACTGCTGGGGACAGTGCCATGCACTGGCCCCTGGGCTTTATCCCGGAGTTGGCTGTGAGAGTGCTTGTTGTCTCAGACCAGAGCTGCTGCCTGCTAAAAGACAGAGCTGCTGTCATGCTATAAAGACAGTAGGTGCTACTATTGCACTCCAGAGTTTGTGCCTGGCCCCCGGTTAATGTTCTGTACATGCAGGTGTGGAGTAATGTAGCAATGATTGTGACACTTGTCAGTGGGGCTGAATGTTAAGAGTTCCTCACAAGGAGTTGTATGTCAAAATTAGAAAAGCTCAATGGTCAGACTTAACAAGGAGTCTGGTCCATGTCGGGATTGTTTCTGGGTTTCATTTTATGCTCCAGCTAGCCAGGACCAAGGTATGAATCTCCACTACCCTTGGAGGCTGTCCTGATCACTAGCCTTCAATATCAGCCACCTGTGCTTTTCCTTTCTAGTCCTTAATCATGTTCTGTGTGCTACAACAACAGTATTTCAACATGCAGGATGGGAAGCAGGTATCTCTGCATGTCCACAGCCTTGTGGCAAGCTTCTGGGAGATGGGAAATGCAGTCCTCCACCCCAAGATTTAATGGGAAAATGCACTGAAAATCCTTTTCCTGGGACAAATATACTCACCACGAAGGTATCGTAGAGATGAATATGTAGAAAATACCCATTAGCAATTGATTATACAGAGTCTGGTCCACAGGTTCTGGTCTGTCCTTCAACCATTATAAAGAATTATTTTTCAGTCATTACTTGTTTTGCCATGGTTTTGTTTAGACAGTATCAGTTGTGGAACTAGACTGTTCTCAGGTTTTAAGCAGAGCTAAAAATTATGTTGTCTAACACTCAGGGTTGCTTGATGTCAGGGAGCAAGCACAGGATAAGAAATGTATTAAATCTTTTATGAAACAGCTTAATTTTAAAATTTTATTTTTCCTTACTCCAATGGGAAACAGTGCAATAGCACAGCAACAAAATTAAACCGGCAAGTAAATGACTACAGGTCTGAGTATAAATTTGTGGGGGAATGTCTTAAATATATTTGTACAGCTGTACATACAAAAGATCTGAATTCTCCTAGCAGCAATGTCTGGACATGAACTTTTGATTTAGATTGTGTTCCTCTGGAGACTCTGTTCCATATGTATATAAAGCTGAATTTAGCAATTAAATGTGATTTCTGAATTTTGCACCCATAATTGCCTACTCATAACAAAGTACAAGATGGGGTTTGGAAGTTCTGTCTTGAGAAATCTTTGATTCCATATTTCCAGTTCTAGCATTTCTCTAGTAGCTTGAAGTCTCCAATATATGAATTTGCTGTATTATGCATAGAAAAAGGTCTGCCTGAACTTATTAGAGATATGACTTGCTATATGCATAACTAGATGATTAACGCATTTTTATACAGCATTACCTGTATTCTGGCATATCATAAATATGCATATTCTTATGATTCATAAATATGATTCTGGCATATCTTAAATATTTTTCAAGTATCAGCTCTGATATGTCTATGATTGGCCTGGATCCACAAATATATATATATATATATATATATACACACATGAACAGGAAAACCTCTTAGCATGCTTCTGGAAAACTGTCACTCCAAGCATATAGATCCTTTTGTTAATCTCAATGAAATTTTAATACTTTAACAAATTTTTCAGTACATGAAGAACATCATGGGATCACAAATGTTCCTCCAATCTTTAAAGTTTAGTAAGTGTCTGAAAATTATTAGTGAAGTTCTCACCCTGTACTTGTGCAAAACACAATGAGAATACTTAGGATACTTTACTAATCACTAACTTCTCCATTCCCTAGTTAATTCTTATTCCATCACAAAATATATTGATAGATTTTATCGGGTATTTTCTAATAATTTGCAGTATTTTTTCATATGCTTAACTTTTCCTTTTAGAAGTGAAGAATGAAAATTATTAATATAACTTAAGAGATAAAATGCCCATGACATCTAACTTGGTGTCTCAGAAACTTGGGCCTTTCAGTTTTGTAAAGCAACACAATCATAAGTTCGTGAGATACAAGTTTTGTACACAATCATGTCTTGCATTTCTCATTAATAAAATTTGTGTTTGAAATACAAACAGTCTTTCTTTTTACTCAACTTCAAAGAAATCTACATTCTACAAAAAAAGGACATTTTTTGAATTTTGTAGTATTAGTTGCAACCTCAGCATCTATTATCTTTGTAAACAAATATCTTCACTGTGTTGTGTTGAATAAATATATCTTGCCTTTTACAAGATGTCTTCCTATTGACTTCCAACTGAAGCACAACAGAAATGCTAAAAAAAAGAGTCCTCAATAGCTGCATGAGTAGCTGTCCACTTACTCCAGAGATCAGTAAAATGTTTGGCACTATCACTCATTCACATGTCCAAGCCAAAACAGAAAACAGTTCATAGTGAAGCACAAGGACAAGAATGCTGGAAAGGCATTCTTGCAAATATGTGCTACAAAACTGTACCACACTCCACCTTCTCTGTTACTTTCATGTGCAGCTCAGCTACATTTCAGTAAAACAGTGCCCAAATGCAACTCAGGAATGTGTGTGGCTTCTGCAAACAGATGCAGAGCCAAACACCAGACTCTGTATTAGTGTGTGGATGTATTGCACAGCTGGAAGAACAATTGCAGCTGCTATGAAAAAGCATGTGTTTTTCTTACTGGGTTATCTAAAAGCTTTATTTATAGGGTGAAACTGTGTTTTAAATGTGATCTTGACCACATTAAGTTTTGCAAGCTGTAGACAATGTGAATTTAACGGTGTTGTTTAAGTTTTCTGAAGTCTTGCTGTTTGACATACACTGGTAGTTAAAAGTGATTAGTCCAAAATCAAGTTGTGTAGAGATCTGTAAATTTCAATCACTGCCTGACATGTGGATGCCCAGAAAAAGTAGTCTGGGGACCTAAACAATGTCACAATCCTCTATTAGCTGCCAAAAGACATGTGAGGAATATGTGCTGCATTGTCAAAATCTCTGTCTAGAAGGAGTCTGAGGTTCAGAGGACAGGCTGGATGGGACTTAAAGCAACCTGGTCTAGTGGAAAGTGTCCCTGCCAATGGGAGGGGGGGTTGGAACTAGATGATCTTTAAGGTACATTCCAACCCAAACAATTCTATGATTTTGTGATTCTGTAAATCATGAGAAGGAGGCAAAAAGAGGAAAGGAGGACAAAGGAAGACATTTCCTCACCCTCAAGGCACCAATAAAACCAGACCTTGCCCCATATTCCACAACTGGAAGTTGAGCTGAAAAAAATGCTGGAGTTATAACAGGGACATCAGCTGACAAGGAGGAGCCTGTAAATATTTACAGTCTCTGAGGCACAAGCTCTTTGAGTTTAGCATTCATTGCACTTGGCCATTTGTCAGGGCTGCCTTGAGGGGTGTGAGGCACTGAGCAGGCGTGGAAGAATATGCAGATTTTAGGGACATGGAATTTCAGAAAGAGACCTTAGACAATCAAATACACAAAATCTACTTATTCAACAAAATTGTGAGGGATTCATTCTGATCTACCTTCACATAACAAAAATATTAAAAATTCAGAATGGTTATTAATTCCTCCTGAAATAAGACGAGTTTAACGTATTTCAATCCTTTAATGAAATCTAATCCTTTTTTTCCCAATACACATACATTGATGGCTTTAAATGAGACCTTTGCAAGCAGGTATCTAGTCCTCACAGAACTACAGTAAAGCTGGTAACAGAAATCATGATCCTCATTTTGTGGACAAGGTAACTGACTCTAAGATATCAAGACCAAACCATGTCCCTAAAACCTGAAAACGTGCAGGCATACTTAATAACAAATAGGTTATCAGGACTGAAAACTTCAAAGTGTTACTTTAGGTCTGTGGTGATAATTGCCCAAGTCTGAAAAAAAATTTTTAAGTTAGCGTTTAGATACCAAACATTTAAAGCATGAACAGTAATATTTATTTATCTGAATGTGTTTAATGACACCCTGAAAGTTACCTTTCTTTTAGAATTTTTCTTCCATGAGACAAAGTTATCTTTTTCAGCAGATTTGCCTTTTGCTTCTTCTAGAAGCAGAGTTACCTCTGGGCTAACAAATTTCCATTTAATAATGCATTAATTTTCCTTTTATGAAGCTAGATAGTTTTTCCATCACTTGTATTTCAGTATTTCTGAAACCAGGTGTTAATTTTCAGGGGGATAGGAGGTTTCCAAGCAGCTGCCAGGACTAATACAGCAGCCAGCAGTAAATGCTGAATAAGCTTAGGTACAAAATCTATACCATCTGGTTTCAGGACTCCTTGGCCAAAAAATGTGAGACCAGTTCCTTTCATGTCCAGAAATCTTCCTGTTCATTGGAAATTGTGAAATGGATGTCACCTTTGCATTACCTTTTAATTCACATCTCAGAGGAAGATTCAAATGATGGTCTTAAGAAAACATTACATAACTGTAAAACAGGAAACTAAGTAACGTGCTCAGGTTTCATAACAAGAAAGATGAACACTATTTGACAAGCTGAGATCAAAGTCCTTGCTCAGCCTCACAGCAGTCCAGTTTTTAAAGCTGTGTTTCTCAAATTCAATGATAGCTACCAGTGCTCAATGGAGAAACAAAGTCCCCCACAGGAATGGTCTCCCTAGACCAGTGAGTCAACAAGAAGATACAAAATGAAGCCCTTAAGGTTTGATTTAAGACCAGAGAAATAAGGCATGAGGTCCATCTTGGCTGTCAGTGAGGAAATACATCTGGTTCCTTAGGTGTCTGTAAAGATCAACTATGTTCTACATAAAGAATTGCTATCCTGCAGTTGTTGATCAAAGAATGGCTTAAGAGTGGCTTAGTTCAAAGACGTGAGTATGAAGGCATAGATACAACTTGGGCCACTCTGAAGATAACTGAGGAGATCCAAGCAACAGAACTTCCTCTGAAAACATGTGGAAAAAGAGCGTTTCCTGCAATTTTTTAAGTCCAAATCATTTAATCCTCTCTCATAGGCAGTCGTTTACAGATATACAGAATCCACAAGGTCACTCTGTTATCAAATCCCTGAAGGTACCAGGATATCATCCCATTCAAAGAGTCATTAATATCTTTTAGCTTTTTATGTCTAGATTACACATTTTAAAAACTGCATATCATAAGAAACTGTACAACTTTTTTTTTCTTTTGCTATCACCACTGCTTTCAACACACTGATTAAATCATTGCTTTAAGTGGGTGATTAAACCCTTCTGAGAAGGGACTGACATCCAACTGTACTTGGCTAGAACAGAGAATTATGATTTCCCAGTCCATAGGCACTATCACAATGCAGATAAAACTGCAGTGGTAGTGCTGCTATGTTCCTGGTAACCATGAATTTTTCTATACTGCTGTATAGTAAGATTGCTCTGAGCTCCATAGAGCAAGTTAGAATAGCACTATCATCTGATCTAGTAGTAGGTTTAATTGGAGACAGAATAGCTGGAGGGCATCATGAATTAACAATTTCACATAGACAGACTATTTTATAATGCAGAGTGCAAGTAATTATTTCAGTAAAGAACACAGATTTTGCTGTGTTCATGCTGTAGAACAACAGTGCCAGTATAAATCTCAAGATAGCACTTAATGTACTTTAAGAGAGAACTTTAGTTACCTTAAAAAATTTAAAAGGCTGTGGTCCAAAGTTCCACTTATCTCTGAATGTATGATGAATGATTGATCCACAGACAGAGTCTTCTGGTTGCATACATGAAGCATTTGTAAATGATAAGTTAGACAACAGTAGTGCACTGATATTTTTCAAAAGGGCAACAAAGCACACATCAAAATACTGACCAGTCACTGGCTAACCAACCATTATATCCCAGAGCAGCTTTTCCCCACTGTTGAAGCTGTAGATTCCACATGTAAAAAGTCAGACTTAATCCACTGACCACAAAACCCCTTGGAGAAGAGATTTGCCACAAAGTTCAACCCGATTCAACAAGCTTTCCTGTTACTAATTTTCATCTATTTCATTATTTATTGCATTTATTAGAATCATCCTACTTGACTATTTCTGATTTTATGAAAGGTTCAGGGACTAAAAAATACTAAAAAACATGGTTTCACATGTTTTTTTGTTTCCCACTATATGGTCTAGTTCCAGAAATTCATAAATCACTTTTGATACCAGACAGAAAGCATTTCAATGAAAGGAGGAACATGCACAGTCTTTTTCCAAGAAGGAGAAGCAGCATCATTTTTTTCCCTCTTTTTCAGTGTTAACAGTCAGAGGGAATACACTCTGAAAATCAATTTTCTTCTACTGGAACTTGATGTGGGCAGTTGCTTGATGTGTTCAGCTTCTGTATGGCCCAGGTTCAACAAGACACTTAAAAGCATGGCTGACTTTATTCATGTGGGTATTTAGGTATGTGCTTAAGTACCTTGTTGAATTGGGGCTTATGTTAGGTCGTAAGTATTTACTAGGTCAAGCATCCAGGGTAAACATTTCTCTGTTTTTGCTAGTAACACTGTGAGTAACTCCAGTCACACAATAAATTTGGAAACGTTTGCAGTGAATTTATCAGGTGAAGTTACCCAAGGCAATGGAGAATACATTCTTGTTCTGTTGGAGAAACATATTAATTTGCCTCCTCAGCACAAACTCTGCAGACTGCTGAGAGGATGTATGTGGGCCAAACTTCAAACATAGAGCATAATATTTATGCTACTGCAGTATCCAGGAGTTGAAGCTAGTCTTATGCCCTGTTGAATTAGGCACCATAGAGGAGCATGAAGTCTCTGCTCCAAGCGCTGCACACCAGGGCTAAGTGGCTGGAGAACTACATATATTTGCCACAATGAAACACTTACCAAGGTAAATCAAAAAGCAGAAAAATTAAGAAGGAAAAATAAAGTGAGAGACTGCTTTTTCTTCTTGTAACTCTGGCTATTAGCCCAGACACTAGTCTATCTGACCCACAAGTGAGTAAGTTGTTTAGGAAACACAATGATTCCAAGCATTGAGGGAGTATCACTGAGCAAAATTTTTCTATTTTCTTGGAAGAGAAGGTGTGATTAAGATGGTGCTCTAGTCTGCTCTTCAGCCCTCTGTTACTGAGTTCTAACTCCATGGCACATTTTAGACACAAAGGTATGTGTTGCTCAAGGCCCTGTGACAGAAGAATCGATGACTCTTGCAGCTGCTGGCTGTTGCAGGCGCCATCAGGAAGTCACAGAGTCTGGCTGGGAAAACTGGTGCCTTGCTCAAGCTTTGACAGTGTTTGGAACTCATACTCACTGTAAGTGAACCAGGTTCCCTTCCTTTCTCTACCATTTTCTCTGTATAAACCACAGTATCCCACTGTGTTTTAACTTTATTGTCCTGGCAAAAGCACTTCCAAACCTTTGAATTAGTACTATTTCTGGCTAAAAGACTGTTACAGCTCTACCTAATCAATCTGTGTACATAGAGGAGCCATCAGTGTATACATTGCCATAACAGAGCCTGAGTACATGGAAAAGAAAAACGAAGGAGCTATGAAGGAGCTGCAATTCCCAGGGAGAGTAGAACAGAACCTGGGGGAAAATTCCTTGTGAAACCAAGTTTTACAGTTCCATTGCTCACTTACTGCATAATTATCTTCCTTTACTTGCTTTTCTTCAGCTGTAATCAACAGAAGTGTTTCTCAGTGTCTTGGGTTTACCTCAATATCAAGACTTCAATTACTTGTTTTTTTCCAAGGCAAACTATTTATGACTGATTGCTTCTAAGTAATTCAGCAAGGCTGAATGTTGGTCTTGTGAGTTGTGGTGTCTTTTTCTGGAACCAACCCCCCACAATCAAAATAGCCTAATTTTAACTTTGTGAACTGAAATGTCATGTCTTCCAGTTTTCATACAAACTTTCTGTAAAATTTGATTCAGAGTGTCAGTTCATATTATAGGGTTTATTCTCATCTTGGTGGTATGAAAAATCTTTGCTGTTTCAAAAAAGCCACAAATGTATTGCCATGGATTTTAACAGTAGTTAGGTACTGTTAACATTGACAAAAAATTAGTGGAGACTATTTGAGCCATATTTCATTTTTAAAGTAAATTGGATACAATGCTGAAAAGGGGAAAGCCATCACTAGGTTAGAAAAACTTCTGTCTTATATCTTACCCATCCTCACTGTGTTTTATTTCACTAATGGGATCTATATATATTTTGAACTCTAAGATTAATATAAACTGTGAATGTCTCTTGAGGAGGGGCAACACAGAACAATGAAATAATAGAACAGAAAAAGAATGAAGTTGAAAATTAGGCCAGAAGATTGAAATCAGGACAGATTTAAATCATTCTTTGCTGTTTTGTTCATCTTGGTTGTCTGATAAACTACCAAGCAGGACAAAGTTCAGGAGACTTGATATACTGCATGTTAAGTCTTTGTTGTTATAAGGTGAACTCCTGTTCTCCAGCTTGCTCTCCTCGTCTCCCACGCTTGTTGTTTTAATACAGAGGAAAGTTCAACTCCCCCTGCTTAACTCCAGTACCTCTTAATGAGGGAACTGTAACACTATCCAGTCGTCCCAGCACACGTCAATCAGAATTTCATTGCTTTGCACAGCTTGACTTATGTCAAAAAGGATGGTTAAAATTCACCCAAGTCCTGGAAACCTCCTGTTGAGTTAAACAGATCACATCTTAGCTACAAGAGGATTTTTTTGTTTGTTTGGGTTGGGTTTTAAATGGTCAAAGGGCAAGAAGCATTATTTGCAAAAGCTTTTTCACATAACTGGTTCTTAGGATGCTGGTATCAGCAAGATGATTTACACATCATGTAGTTAAAGAGACAAAAGCAACAGAGTTTCATGTGCCAACGAAAAGAAACATCATTTACAAAAAAATCTGATCATACAAAAGGGATCCTCTAGCCTATTGTGGTTAAGAAAATCTCTTAGAACATCCTAATAGATTATCTTTGACAGTGTGGGCTTTACATTTATAAATGAGTAAAAATCAGAGCAGAAGGCTCAAAGCCAGCAAACTTGAATTATGGGAGGTGATGTTATTTATGGGCTGCAGCTCTTGAACCCTTCATTCCTGCAGCCTTCAGGACAAGATTCACAAAAGGTTCACATACACATTATATTGTTATTGCAATTACTGCAGGAGAAACAACACAAGTAAGCATTGGCAGACACTTGGCTTATACTTACTGTAGCTCAAGTTGTACCTTCCAAGAATTTTTAGACAAACTCTTTTTTTCCTGGTTTGTTGCTTCAGTGAAACTGAAAACTTTATTAAACTGTGAAATTGTTGTATTGTGTTACAGGAAGCCTCCAAGTTTGTAGAAATAGGAATGTTACTGTGATGGAGGATAAAAGATTCATGTTATCCTTGTTTACAAGACAGTTCAAAGGATACCATAAACTACTAGCTCTGAAGTGACAGTGCTAGGCATATTTTTCTGTGTAAATAGAGTCAGTACAAGGCGATGGCATTTAAAAATGGTGGCTGTACATCCATAAAAGATTAATTATCTAGAGGAAGTATAAATTGTTGGTAAGCAATAGCCCTTATAGTTTTAAATGGTGACTCAGGTACAGGGAATTACTAAGTAAGCCAATCTTCTTTATTCTGAAAAATAAACCACCATAGGAAAATAGGAGAAGTTCACATAGTTATTAGAGGTATAGAAGTGAATAGGGATCGGCTGCTCACTATTTTCTCCAGTGAAAAGCCAGGAAGGCATCAAGTGAGGACTGCATATTCTGATCCAAACAAATGTGACAGGGAGGGTCTTCTTGTAGTATGGGCAGTAGTGGATATTGTACACAGATGTGTTTGAGGGGGCACTACACCAAGTAATGGAAGAAAAATCCTTTACAGAGTACCAAATGCATAGAAACTACACCTGATTCTGGAAATCTCTCAGCTAGCAGTTGTATAAAACTGAGAGGCCTCATAGCACAATCATTTGCTTGCTCTGTTCTTGTTTTTCCTGAGTCATCTGCTTATGACCACTGCTCTCAATAGATTTCCCCCACATATTTCATTCATGTCTAATATCAGCTATCCAGCCAAAGCAAGGGATGATGAAATTAAAAAATCAGCAAAAATATAAGAGTCATCAAAGAGGAAGAAAGTGTCAAAACTAGAACATGTGAATGGGACAGAGGCATGCCAATACTATCACCACTCCTTCAAGGCATCCAGCTCAAAGCAAAAGAATTGGCATCGCTCAGTGGTGCTTTTCCCAAAAGGAAGGGACAGAGTGAGAGAACACTAGCTCCCATCAAGTTTCCTTCTGTAGAAGCTGTGAACAGCCAGCATGGACAGGGGACAGGGCTAGGAGGAGTTTGACAATAAAGTCTTGTGACTTTGTGGGTCCTCAGTTGTGGAGGTTGTAAATGAGAAGCTGAGGGAAGAAATGCAGCCACAAACTCAAGAACTGAAGGACCCAGATGAACTGCAGGGCTCTGCACTGAATGTACATACATGGCAGAGCCCTTTTCCCACTGTAATTCAGGGACCTTATGAACCAGTTTGGGCAATACTAACCTACATCCTTATGCCAGCTCCACATTCCCCCTGAATACTGCATAGTCTGCACTCATTCTCCACTTTAGTGTTTACTAAAGCTTTTGGATGAAAAAGCACCAACTAGGACCAGTCCATGTTGGGCAGGCAGTATCATCCATCCCAGTACTGGTTCTTTTGCACATTTCTCTCTCTACATCTCACACGAGTCAGGGCTCACACTTTCTGAGATGAGTGAAGACTGGTACTCATTAGCATGTCCAATGGTATCTGTGAGGAGAGGGAGGAAGAGGTAATACTTGTAGCACAATGCACACCACTGATGTGCACCAAGGATAAAATCTAGCCTTCCAAATGGCTGAGACTTAAGCAGTGCAGAAACAGGCCAGTCTGCCTCATTTGGTCCAAAGCCACTCTTTGGTGTGAGTATCACCGGGAATATCACTGTATCCTATAAATTCAAACAAAATTGTAGCAGCACAGTTCCAGCACCTCAGAGTTCAAAACTCAACATCTGTACAAGGTTGTACATGGATGTTTCAGATGTTCTGGACTCTTGGGTGACCCTGATTGCTGTGACTGGACATCACTGTTCCCGGCACAGCCTGGAGAACCCCTCCATGGCCAACCATGGCAGAGCTCCACAGCTCCCACAGACAGACAGACAGCCATTCTGAGAGACTGGCCCCAGGTGGTCTAGGAGAACATCCCAACAGGTGGCATCCCACAACCTTCGTCTCACCACCTGGTTTGCCCAGACAAGCTGTTTGTGAGCCTCCTGAGAGGCAGCTATGTCAGGGAGCATGCCATGAGCATGGTTCATGTCAAAGGTTGTGTAGACGTAGGCAAAGTGATTTAGAAAGCCAAGTGAAGAGAGAGGTAAGTCTGTTCAAATATCAGATGCCATCATTCATCCTGATTAGCCTGGGATGATTCAACAGCTGTAACCATTTAGGGCTACGATTCAGAAAGGCAAATACTTTAATCTAATGCTAGCAGGGGATTGCCAAGGAAAGGGAGGAACTGAAAGAAAATACATCAGTATTGCAGACTTCATCCTGGAAACAGAATTCCAAAACTTCATTAAAATTCTTATACTGAATGTATAAAAAAATATAACTGATTTATTAAAAAAAAAGTTCCAATTTGTTTAGAAGGATTGAGAGCAGCCAGGTTGAATGCAATGTAGATAAAACTTAGGTCCAAGAAAAGTGATGAAGAATGCTATTATTTGGTAGTTCCTCATCATGGAGGCATCTAAAATTTAGTGGGCAGCTCTGTTATGCCTTTTCATTGTCTTAAAGCTCCCTAAGCGCCTGCATAGCCACAGCAGGTCCTCAGCTGTGAGGCATGTTCTCACTTATGCTCACGATGCAGAAATTAGGATGTCTCTCTGCAGCTGCAGTCCATTACAGCCTGCTTCCAGCACATGTGAGTGTGCTGAGGTCAGCATGCAGCACAGCATGGCCAGCTACTCACAAAAACATGGCCAGTGCTGGCAGCAGCTTTTCCTCTAGTTGCTCTGGCAAAGGACGTAAAAAACCACAAGATTAATGTAGCCTGGAGGAGTTTGACCCTGCAGGTGAGGTAGAAGATCATCTAACCATCAGTGTAATGCAGCTGAGTCCCTGACATGATATTAGGGTTGACTTAAGCCTTAAATATGTAGTGCCCTTATGGGCTAATTACCAATTGCTATCTAGAAAAAAAATATAAAGTGGTCAGGTAGTATCTTTCCTCTCCTTCAATTCACAAGGTTAGTTACTAGTCTTCAATAAAGACCAAAAGGAGACACTTATGTAGCTCTGAGTTCCAGCTGGGATGGGGACTTCCCAGAGCAGCCAAGTCAGTAACTGCAGCACCACTGAGTGCAAATGCACTGATACCATCAGTATATGAAAAGAGTTAGATCCTCTTTCAGCCAATTTGTTCTTATAAATTGTTTACTGTTGTTAAAGTAAACAGGGTTTAAGGCAAGCTTTCTCTCAAGGGAAAAGTGGCTAGTCTTGGGAGGCAACTGGGATTCCTTGAGGTAATTTGATATAAGCTGCTTTTCCTGAAAGATACTGTTTTTTCGTGACAGAGAGAAAGTTGGCTACCTGTTTGCACGTGGTCAAAAGGAGTTGTTGGGCTCAGCCTCCTAGTTGTTCACATTTGGCATTAATTGCTCTGTGCAAATACAAAGCCCATGCTCACATTCGTTCCTAGCTACCCTGAACTTTTCTTTTTAATGAGGTACCTTCCAACAGGTAGCACAATATCATTGTATTGCCATCAATATATATGTAGAGATTTGTGGTTTGTGTTATACATGCAGCATAAACTATATAGCTGCAGGCTCAGAAGGTCTTCCCACTAGGAACAATTTCCCAAGTCTGCAGCTTCAGAAACTCAGCAGGTGCATAGTGCAATGTTGAAGTAGTACATTTTAAAGGGAACTGGGCACCTTAAAATTTAAATAATCTAGGAAAAAAATTACTAAAGACTAGGTAAAACTGCATAGCTTATATCTTATATGTTTAAGAAACTACAGTAAAATTCAGCAGAAGCATTTTGTGGTACATCTGTGACAGTTACTGCTACCCCTGGGAGAAGAATCAGGTAAGAGTTCCAGAATGGCAATGATGTAGATTACATTTTATATCTTCTTAAGAGAAATGGCTTCCTTCATAAATTGTGTTCTTAAAAACTGAGCACAATCTGATAAATGTAGGGAGGGAAAATCAGATGCGACACCAATAGAACTTGATTTTTAAGCAAACTTTTTCAATATTGGCAGGGAGATTTAAATAAAAGTGTGTTTTAACGTCTTGAGATTATTACAGAACTAGTCCTAGCAAGACAATGTCAAAATACAGCTGATCCAAATTATCAGATTGTACTTTGAGAGTATGTTCAAGAAAAGTCATTCAAGTAGTGCCAGCCCAGCTTAGAGATGTATGGCACCACACAAATGCGGAGACTGTTCTGACTCAAACTGACCTAGGTTTGATGTCTCTGCACAAGTTTCATAGTTAATGCACAACCCAAAAATTTCCTTTGGATGATCAAAAACTGACTATATTTATGATATGCCAGGAGGAGAAAAAGATGTCCCAAATTCTAACCAATCTAGCAACAACACATAAACTTCAGGGGTTCAGAGGACAACTGAGGTTTGAAGTGACTTTTTACAATCATCTAGTCTACTCTACCTGCTCAGAGAAGAGTCAGCTAGAGCAGGTTGTCCAGAACCTTCCCTAGTGAGATTTTGAAATATCCAAGGACGGATGTTTCCATAGCCTCTCTGGGCAACCTGTTCCAATGTTTGATCATCCTTACAATTTAAAAAAAAAAAGCTTTTTCTGTGCTTAAACAGTTTCCTGTACTTCAGTTTCCACCTATTGCCTCTTGTCCTTTCACTTGGCACTAATGGGAAGCATTTCAACACACTACCTTGTTCCTCTATTCTACCCTCCGAGTCAAAATGTTTTTCCTAATGTCCTCACAAGCCACATTTTGTGCCCATTGATCTTTCTTATGTACTTTGCCACAAAAGATAAAAGTTTGGCTCTGACATCTTTGTAACTGTAGCTCTATTGTTAGAAATCACCCTTTAGGTTTTTCTTTGTCAGGAAGCAGCAAGTCCAGCTCTCTCAATCCCTCCTCAGAGGTGATGTGTTCTGGGCTCCTAACCTGTTTGGTAGCCCCTTCTAGTCTCTCTCAAGTTTCTCCTCTTTGAACTGGGGATAAAATGAGATGCTGTACGCCAAGTATGGCCTCCCAAGCCTCAAGTAAAGTTGATTCTAACTTTCTGTAATTAACTAGCCATGCTGATCTTAATGTTGTCCAATATGCAGTCTGCCTTGCTCACTCATTTGTTCTTTAGTCAAATCCTATCCTTGCTCTAAAATATAAATTCCTAACCATTGTTTGAAATCAATCAGTAAGTGTAACGACATAGAGAATCTAGGCTGCTCATCAAAGATAGACCCCAGAGTCCACTATTTCATGTTTCAGTGACAAACTTCTTTACCTCAATATAGGCACATCACAGAAAATAACAAAATAATTCATTTCAACTGAGCATTTCTGAGCCAGTCTGATACTTGGCATGCCTTCAGAGTTTGCAGACTTACAGTGCTGGTCTATATGACAGGTCAGAGCAGATTTTTGCTATAAGAAAGGAGCCTATCTGAATATCAAAGATAAATCATCCTTAGTCAAGGAGGTCAGACAGTAGCACAAATTCCAGAATCAATGTGTGGTATAGGCAGGATCTGTTTATCTCCAGAAAAGTACTTCAAAGCCAGAGCATGACTTTTGAAAGTATTGACATGCACCTCCACCCATCCCTTCAAAAACTCACTGAAAACCCAAACCTTCCACCCTGGCCTAGATGAGAAACCTTGGCTGAAGGCCCAGCAGTTCTTGCAGACCGCCTAAACCAGGCTTGGGTGGACCCTGAAATGAGATACAGTCTCTCTTTTCATTATGATGGCAATGGTTTAAAGATAAGCAGTGAAACAGAAGGAAAATGAGGACAATTGTTTTCAAGCTGGCTGTTAGGAACTTTAAGAAAGGGTAAGGGATAGAGAATGAAAAAATGAAAATTATCTTTTCAGAATAATGAGGAAGGCGTAAATTAAGAAAATTACTTGCATCCTCTGCAAAGCATTTAGCAGCTTCCACTGTCAGTAGCTTCACTGGGAGAGGCTGTATTTTGCCAGCTGCTCCCCATGTCTTTAGCAAAACCGTGTGCCATTTGAAACACTGATCTCATGCTGAATGGTCATATGCCAGCTATTGTGATGATGTCTGATCTGGCCGCCCAAGTGGAATTGCACAATGAGCAAAAACGGAAATAAGTAGGTGTTAAACAGTATTTGTGTTCCTAAGGACATGGTTGTGCAAGTCCCTGACTCCATGAGTTATGGCACTGTTTTACAAAACACTGGTACCTAATGACACCCATCCCCTTGACTGCGACCGTGGCCATAGAACCAGCAGCTTCAGAAGCATTTTCAGTACTGGAGTGTGACCCAGGGGATGCTCATCTCTTTTCTCCCAAGGAAAAAAGAGTGCTCGCAATGAAGCAGAACAGACAAAGCCTGAGGCTTGTGTCTTATCACGGGATTACATCCAGAGAGCAGCAAGAACAGAATTGTACCATGGAGTCGGACAAATCCACAGCAAGGGCAACTCCAGCATAGATCATACCCTCAGTAACAGGCCTTGATACCACAAGGTCTGTAGCACAACACCTAACAATAAGAGATGAACCAGGGCCAGGGTCCACCCAGGGGCTCCAGTCAGGAGCAAAAGGAGAAGACGTTGCAGACAAAGTGGGAGATAGACTGCAACATGTGACTGAGGGACTCCAGCTAGCTACAGAGTAGGACTAAGGCCCATTGTGGAGGCAGGGCTGGAGACAGTCACACCCAGGACAGGACAGAGTGCTCATTCATGACTGTACAGGGAGCCCCTGCACAGAGGAAATGTGGGTGAACAACCTGAGTGAGGCCAGCTGGGGCCACTAGGGCCAGTTGGTGACCTCATATGGCCCTGATTCCAGGAGGAGGCATTTCGCTGTGTTGTGGAAAGATGCCATCTCAGAAAGCAGGAGCAAGCCGGAAGGACAACAGCCCAAGCAGAAAGCCCAAGCCATCAGCCTGGCTCTCTTCATTAATGGGGGCTAAATACATCGGCCCAGAGAGGCCAGATCTTGTTTGCAAGGAATCATTAAATGCTTTCCTGAGACCAGCCGATACCAGTAAGGCTTCATGATCCCTGTTGTCGACAGCTCATTCGCATAATTCATGGCTGCCTCCAATTAGCTGTGGGAGCTTAGCAGGCTGGACTCTTCGCTTGTGAAGGAGGTTCCACATGGGCAGGCACTTAATGAACAGATTGGATTATAAACACTAGCTAATCTTTCCCACATGTACACCTGAAGAGTATCACAAGTGACAGCTGTTTAAATTTCCAAGGAAATTAATGATTCCTAAAGAGGCAAGACTTATCAAGGCTTTGACTGGGCCTGATAACGGACAACCACCAAAGGGCAAATTGTTTATAATAGTCTATAAGTGCCTCATTCTATGGGTTCATCCTGGGAAGTTTTATTGACATGGTCCCTTTTATTAATGTTTGTGCTGGCAAAGACTAGAACAGCTTGGTTCAATCTGCTGATGATATTAGGCTACTAAGGCCTCTAATGAGCACCTCGTATCTTCAGGTCACAGTCAGTTTAAAATGGCTGGCACTGGGGCCGGGACACCCTGGGCTCAGCTGAACCTGATGAGGCAGCTGCATTTTGCCTGCCCCATGTAGTGCTCGCACCCTTGTGGGGCCCATCTGCAAGACTGCTGAAACATTAACTCATGTGTGGTGGCTCATTTGCTGTGTTCACAGTTTTGAGATCTGGGGGCTCTTGAGGGCTGGTGGGAAGAGAGTGATCTAGGTTTACTGTGAGACTATAACCAACCTTTCTTAACAGACCACGTATGGAAAAAGAAAGCTCGTTACTCTGTTCCCTTTTGCAGGAAGCCTGTTCCTTTACATTAGGGTGTAAACCCTCCATCAGTCACCCTGGTGTTCCTCCTTCCCCATAAAGCGTGTCACAGGACACATTCACATTTCCAAGGGGACTTCTCAGAGCCTAGTTCTGTTTCAAAGAAAGCATCGTAAAAAAAGAGCATTCATGATGGCCTGTGAAAGTGGCAATATGGAAAGATCATTATTAAACTCAAGGGTGAAAAAAGTGAATTAGATACAGCAAGCCATCTTCCTCCAGCTACAAGTAATACAATTCCCATGTAGAACTGGGTAGTTGTGGGATCATTTTAAAGTTCAAACTTCTCTTCCTGGTCAAGGAGTGTTTCACAAAGAAGCATGGAATTAATTTAAATTCAAGACTACAGACAAAACAAATGGGCCACAAATGGTTTATAAATGTTTTCTTGCTTAAGAATAACTCTGTGATCCATCTTGGAGTTCACTGCTGAAGTGTTTGGCCATGGCAAGGACCTTGTTCCTCCTGCCACACTGGTGTAAACCAGAATTGTTTCATTTGAAACAAATGGATGAAGGTGATGGTTAAATTCAGACTAAAGCAAGTCTAACTAGGAGGAGCCTGACTGCTGTTTTATCTAAACCCATGGTAATATTACTATCTGACCCACTGCACTCAATTAAGCCTATTTTTATATATGTCATATATTCTGCAAAGCAGTTATTTCCCAGTTTATGTTCATGTAATTACACTTACTCTGCTCGCTGAAGAACTGACCTAATATTTTCAACTATAATTTCTCTGTCATTCATCATCAAAACTAGTTGAGGGCTTCACCTAAAGAATGTTGAAGTCTCCTGTGCCTGAATAAATTATATCTGTATAGGTTATTTTTTGTGCTTTCTCCAACTAGCTCAGCATATTTCCTGGGAATAAATAAGAAAGATAAATAAACCACTGATCTTCTGATCAGATTTTTAAAAAATGATCATTTTAAAATACAATGTTCAGGCAAAAGATGATCAATGTACTCATGGTGCATGTGCATACACACAGATAATTTCCTCAGTTTTATTTTAGGATCTTGCATGATAGGGATTTTTCTTGAGATGCTGAATATCTGCCACAGAGAATGTTCTATTATAATCATAACAATGTAGTACTATATTAGGAAAGGAACTCAATTTATAGGACATTTGGAATCTTTGTTAGTTACATTTCAAGCCTATTTGCTTTCATGAGGTGAAGAAACCAAGAACAAGCAGTCTAAGAAGGAGATGTTGCTAGCAGGTAGTAGGACTGCTCTGGTTATATTGGTTGTTTACTAACTTACTAACTTATTTCTAGAATAATAAAATTTCTAAACCGCATAGGCAAAGATACAGCTCTACATGTGTTCCTTGCTGGCTAATACAGCACTTTTTAATCAACTTTTAATGCCTCTTCTCTTAAATAACAAAGCAAGCATAAAGAACACATACAAAATGAACCTATGTGTGATGCATGTTGGTTTAAGACAGACAAGGGGAAGGCTGAAAGCATGTAGAACAAATCAGACTTTTTCCTGAGCTGTACCTTGCTATTTCTTTCCATGATTCTTACATTTAATATGCCATGTTTGTCTTAAATGGAGGCTCTGACCCCCTCCTTGGTCCAGGGGAGGCTGTATCCCCAGAGGTTGGAAAGAACAGACTGGCCCACCTGTATGGCAGAGATTCACTGACATGGCACATAAGAGTGGAAGAAGTGAGGAAAGGGAGAATAACTTTCCTTCTCAAAATGGCTTTGCAACCTTGCTAGTGTTATCAATGGTATCACAATCCTGTCTTAATGCAGCTAGGTTTATAATACACCTGCATACCACTCCAAGAATTTCTTTCCTTTCAAGGACCACTGTTCAGATGCCTATGCCCAATTCTCAGATTGGGCGAAGGTCAGATAGCTCTATCTGGTGAAAGACTCTGTGGCAGACAGTCCAACAGTGACTGCATCTCATGGACCCCATTGGGAGCATAGATCTGGGAGAAAAAAGAATCTACAAAACTCTTTTCTTACAGGGCTAAAATTTTGCTCAAATGGGCTGAGAGCATTTACAAGATTATGTGCAACAGTGCCATCTGATGGGCTTACTCAAAAGGGTAAACAAGGTGACAAGGCATCTGCAGGCCTGGCAAGCTACCTTCAGTCCTAACAAAAATTAAGACCTGGCCGAGGAATTCTTATTTCATAGCCTTTTCCCATGAGTCTATCTCAAAAGACTTTTAAAAATAAAGTTATGGGATTTTTTGATAAAAGTTATAGGGTTGAAATAATTTCCATGGTGAGATATTTGATGTAGTACCATGGAACCTTTTGATTGAGACACTACAGCATAGGAAGTATGCAAGTCAAGTTAAATGCACAAATTACTGGATAATTGACTTCAAGTGAAATTTCAAAGCTGGAAGCAATGATAGGGAGTTGAGAGTTCAGATGTCTCAGAAAAGCTGACGTATTATAGGGCCAGATTACAGAGCTACACAGGATAACAGAAAGAAAAAAAAGGAACTCTTATATAATTGATCAGCATTTATATGTTCATACCCCTTTCACAATGTAAATGTCTGTAGGCTTCATCTTTTCTGAGTACATTGACCTGAAATAGTTGTTAAAAATTTAGGACAAATACATTTAGTTAACCAAATTAACACAGGGGTTTAGGCTTCTTTAATCAAATTCATTCTTCTCCAAGACCCCAGTCAAGTGATTTTGTTTTGGAGAATGAAGCATGTTTATTACACATTAAAATAAATGTAGAAATGAGGCTTTTGTGTTTCAGACATGACTTCTAAGTACTTGGAGTGACTTCTAGACTGCCTTCTCCTAAGCATCTTCTTCCTACACTGCATTACATTTTCATTATTGTTAGAAATTTTGAAAAGATTGCTCTTCTTAAATCAACTCTAAATATAAAAGTGACCTTCAAATTGATATGCATCTTCATTACTGTATTACAGCACAGGTAAAACAAATTAATTTCCCCAGGTCTGAATTCCTATGAATATGCAGAAGTGCACAGCAAAATCTATTTCACTTGCTGCAGTGAAATAGCAGGAGCTGTCCCTGGCCACAGAAATCAGTTCATGGCCCTGTAATGTAAACAGTTTTTATCAATGAGCCAAGAGAAAACCTTAAATCATTATTTATACAATCTCTAAATAACACAAATAAAGATTATATATATAAATACTGGAAATATAGATATAACTATTGGAAAGAAAGGACTTTTGAAACAGACCTGGATCATATTGGTAAGTAGGGTTCAAATCCATGTTATTTTGTTGAGCATAGGTAAATTAAAATCTTGGGGAAAATATAGGGCATCTTTTTAAGACTCACTTCAACAAGGAGACTAGTAGAAATGTTTAGAACTTATGACAGATAACTGATTACAGAAAGGCTGGCTTCTTTTGTTTGTTGAAGGAAGTTGTTTTCAGCTTCCTTCCTAACACTAACTTCTATTTTAAAAAATCATAACTTTTTTATTCCACAAATTGATTTCTCTCAGAATGCAAAAGTAATACTGGACCATTGACATGCAAAAATAAGTTTCTCCAGAGATGAAAAAATAATATGAAAAATTTTGCTTTACCTTGTGATTTTCTTTGCAGTTCTATCTTCTGTCTAGGTAATGTTCATGAAGGAATGCTCTGTTCCAACATCTGTCCCAGAGAGGGACTAGATGGATAAATTATGAAAGGCCAAGGTAGAAAAACACTTTGTGTTGAACTAGGAAGAGATTGTTTCATTTATGGCTGTTTGGAGCAAAAGAAGGAAATAGAGAATGATGACAGGGGCAGAGAGAGTGGGATTGGTGAGATGTTGGCATCTTATACATGTAATTTCTGCTTTTGGAAAACTAAAATTAAATATGCAAACACTATGGCTGAGACATCTTTGTTGATCTACCTTATCAGTCTTTGATATTACCAGAACAGCCAGTTCTATGCCAAAAGCTGATAATAACCTTATATGATAGAAAAGCTCACTTCATAGTAAGATACCTGGAGGTAGCACTGATGGAATATTTAGATTCTATATTTTGAACATTGGCCCTTATTAAATCCAGGAGCTATTTTTCAGTATAACCATAATTGAAAAACTCGGGTAGCCAGGGGTGTGTGTGTATTATGTATGCAGTGTAGTTGTGCAGCTAAAAAGGGCCAAATCCAAATGTCCATAGTGAGTATAGCAGAAAATGTGTCTAAGTAACACCAACAGTTGTTGTGAGTGGAGCCACAGTACTGGAGCAGGGCACAGAGGTGTAAGGCATGGTGCTGGTTTTAGCTTCATGGTCTAAGGACAGGGGTGTGGTAAATAGGTAGCCCCATATCTGTGCTTTTATCTGTTTTTGTAATTGTTCCCTAAGTCCTATGAGAGTAAATCATTCTACAATGAGTGACTGATATTTAATGATATTTAAATTTGTGTTTACCATTTAATCTTCTGGCTGGTATCTCCTTTGTCAGTAAGTCTAGATCTGGTTATAGGCTGCAAAGCAAGATGGAAATGTGAACTCCAGCCAGTAACATTGTCAGTAACATTGCTCTAAACCTGCTAAATCAATAAAACCAGAGGCAAGGGTTCATAAATCTCTGTCTGTGTATATAACTGCTGTGATCCAGCTCCTTCTGTGAGCCTGCATGTGGCCTCCAAATAGAGTTCCTGGCAGTTCATCTTTTTGGTCTAGAGGTACATCCGTGATAAAGTGGGTTTATGGGGAAGATCTTGCAGTGGAACAACATAAACTTTATGTTTTCTTTCTTCCCTCTCACCAAAAAGCTAATATTCAGTTTCTCTCCTGTCCAAGTCAGATTAGCTTCCCATAACAGCACTCATCCATGACAGTCTCCAGTATTTTCCTTGATGACAAATTGAGCTCCATGAACTAGAACACTTACTTTTGGAACTGGCTGCAATGGATGCTGGAAGAGCCTTCAGCATTTGCATTTGGAAAGGGGCAAAGCTGTGTATTTATATTCGAGCTTTCTGCCTGTGTGTCTGAGTGTATATGTGATCTAATGCCAAACTAGAAAGTTCATATATGAATTGCAAAACTAATGTAATGTGCAGTACATATGGAAAGGAACATTTTCATTTATGGAGCATGACACACAGTGATATCTGTAATCCCTTGGTTTTGTTAGCTAAGAGGAAAACAAATAATACTATTTTTTATTTGTGAAGAATTAATATTTTTAGCTGTTTCTCAGTAGAATTATACCTTGTATGTTACTAACACTGTTTTTTTAAAAAAATATATGGAGTTAGATTTAAAGAGAAGGCACTAGCATATTCTCTCCTTTTTTGTCATGTCTTTCTTTTTTAGCTTTTCTTGTCATAAATGCAATGTTTTTCTGCATACTTAACATAAGTTCTAAAGTTTCATGGGAGCTTTCAAATCATGAGGAATTCTTATGAAATACAGGAAGGAATGAAATAAAAACTTAACAAGGTTTCAAATGCATCAAAAGCAAGAAGCGTGGCAAAGAGTCTGTAGAGTCGACAGATTCAGCTGTAAAATAAGTTTTCCAGGAAGATAAGATCATTAAAGAAAAACTTAATGAAATCTTTGCTTAGTAAGAGAGGTTTCCCCCACAGCTTTTCTTTATAGAGGGCTGAATCTAATGGGTTGTTTTAAATTGCAGTGTCAGAAGAGATTTTTGAATAAAATTTATAAAATGAGAAGTAGAAAATCAGAAGGACCAGATGGTGTTCACACGGGTTTTCTGAAAGAACACACATGCCAATGTGAAAATGTTATGTGTAATCTGTCACTTAAAATCAATCTCTTTCCCAAAGAAACAGAAATCAACAAATTTTTGATACAATTTTTAAGCCATCAGGAATTATTTGGGGTAGATCAGTAAGTCTCACTTCTATATAGAGGAAAATATGGAAACTGTAATAAAATCTTGACTTAGTAGCCACATGGAAACATTTGATTTAGTAAGGAAGACTCAGAACTGCTTTTCTTGGTGAAAGTCAAACTCAAATATTAAATATTTCTTTAAATGAGTGAGTATGCAAAGAGCTTTCCAGCTGTGTCTGCTCAGTGTTCCAGGCACAAGCAATAGAGGGGAAGATGAAAGTTTCGTTAAGCCACTGTATGAATCCTTGTTGAGTGCTTCATACAGGTCTAACCCTTGGATATCAAAGAGTGCAGCAGTCTTAAAAAACACACAGAGACAGCAACTCTGTTGGCACAGCAAAACTATGAAGAAAGGATAGCTATCTTCTGAGACTGAAACATCACTGAGAGTCAAGCAGATTAATTTTATTGGAAAAAGCAATTTCAGATTACTGAAGACAGAAAAAGAGGAATCTTTAAAGTCTTATAAAAATGTCATGGAACACACATGCAAACTTTAGAGACAAATAAATTGCCATCTGTTTCAGTCTTTTATTGTGTTTTCACTTAAAACAGAGTCATCAGAACAAAAAAATGTCCCCTGGTTCTCTTGAGTTGTGAACAGGGAATAATTTTTCTTAGCATAGCAAAAGGGCTACTGTTAAATGGACCTTGAAGGTAGTTACTGTATACTTTTGTGGAAAGAAAGGGGAACAACTTTCCTCCAAACCCAGAGGAAACAGAAGTCTGGAGTAAGGCCCTGACGTTTGGAAAAGTTAAAGCTCCAGTGAGAATGAGTGGTTTAACCAGAACTTCTACTCTACACCACTTAGCACTGGTTTCTCACATTTCCCTCCCCATCCTTCAGGATTATCTTCAGCAAAATCTGGTTCTTGCAGGCACAAGGAACCGCATGTGAGGATTTGAGGTACATACTATGCCAGGGAACAAGGAATGGGAGTGGGTGGATCCTTGTTAGCACAAAGGAATTGATCCCATGTGTGAAAGAAAAATACTCATCTGCAGTGTAGGCAATACCTGAGCAAACCCAAAATTCCTAGGCCTTTTCCCCGATACTGAAAGACCATGACACTCACAGACAGTTTCTAAAACACTAAAAACCTGTGATAGATTTTCATGGAGCTCAAAATTATCCACAGCTGCCAGAGGGAATGGAATAATAGCACCTACATTACTAAAAGGAAATAGATTTGCAGCAATACCAGGTATGATTGCTTTTTCTTTCCTTCTGTCTTTATTTAGATTTATGTATATGGGTAAAGATCTATCTGTACTGCCTAGGGGATCTGGGTTTTTTAAAGGTACTATAAGAAATATTTACAAGTAATATTGCAATAAGCAATTTTAGAACTGCAGCCTGTCCTCATCTTCCAGCAATTTATCTGAACTCTTTTGGAAATGAGTCTTTTAATCTATCCCAAGGCTAGTGACTAAGACAATTGTTTTTTAGAACAAACCTGCTTATGGCCAGCGTCTCAAAACTATGCACATGTCTATGTTTAGAAACATCATACACGTATAGGCACTCATGCACCAGCACTCATAACACCACAGGCCACATTACAAGAAAGTATTTCTCCTTTTCCTATTCTTGTGCACCAGAGAACATCTCTTTTAATATGCTCCATTTTTCCTGACATCTACAGCAATTATGTGCACAAGAGGTGCATATCCTGATATTTCGAAACATTTCACTTCACAGAGGGAGTTATTGCTGAGTGTTTTCTTAGCAAAAGGCAAAGCAAGTAGCCTCTCATCTTGATTAAAACCCTCTGACTTTTGGAATCTTCTGCTAAATTATATTTGCCATACAGGAAGGGTGTAGGAGGGAGGAAAAGAATTGAAAAACTCCAGTCTTTTGTCAATTATCAAGTGTTTTAAATTTAGAGATTTTCCCATCAACTAGAAACTAAATCCATTTGGTTTTTGCCAGAGAAAATGGGTGAAGATGCCATTTCTAAAGTGTGTAAAGACTTTGTGGTTCATTTCACAATAATATTTGTTGAACTTTTGTGGCACGCTTTCAGAGGAAGCAAGACAGGGCTGTGTTAGTCATGATTCACTAAATAGTACATCCTAATCCTTCCTAGTTTTTGTTTATTCATGCCTTGCTGTGGGATTTAGCTGTTAGCTCATGGAAAGAAAAGGAAAATCCCAGCAGATAGAGGAATGCTGCCTTCCAGTCCGCTGCTTGGAGACAGGTTTGGATATTTCTGTTAGGAAGACTTGCTTCAATTCTGACAGAAACCCAAACACACAGGGAATGAGGGAAAGGAGCAGAAATAGGTTGTCTGTTTCTCAGGTGAGAACTGGGGAGACTGAGCTCCACACACAAGATGATCTGGAAATCAGACGTACAGCTTGGTGAGGCAATGAGGGCCAAGCTGCATCTTTCTCCTGAGAGCTCTTCACACTTCTGCCCAGTGCTGCTGCCAAGCAAAGCAGCGGTCAGACACCTGCTGTCAGGCAGACACCATCTACCTTCTGGTACCTATGGGCTCCTCCAAGCAAAGTCACCAAGAGGAGAGAGTGCAAGCTGTGCTAGAAGTGTCCCCGTGAGCTCTACCTCATGCCTCACAATGTTGTTTCAAAGGTTGCTTTCATTCTCCATCCCTCCAGGCTGAGCTGACTGATAAGAAAGCTCCTCTTCTTTTTTTTTTTTTTTTATTTTTAATCTGCTCTGAAAGAGGATCCATTCATTGTGACAGGCTCTTTTGTGAAAGGAGGGTGTCTCCTCTTTGTTTTATTTCCTCTTGACTCTTACTGGCCATAACCTTGGTGTAGCTGGAGGAGGGAGCTGAGTCACTGCTGTGGGTGGTGAAGCCCTGTGGCACTGGTGGGGAGCAGGTGTGGAGGGGTGGAGAACAAGGGAGTGAGTGTGCTGAAATCCTGCCTCTGCTGTTCCGGTCCAGGTGATCCTGCCAGTGACAGATCCAGTCTGAACTTCAGCTGCCCCTCAGGAGGGCAAGGGTGGAGGGAGTGGAAAACCAAAGCCTGTGGTGCATAATGAAGTCCTTATGTGCTGAAAATTCATATTCGATATGCCATAGATGGAGATGTTGACAGCCACAATCTGTGCTTTGCAGGAAAAGAGAAAATACTCTGCCTTTGCAAAGGCTGGCAGAGAGCCGGCATGGGCCTGCAGAGCATTGGGTCTGTTCCACTGATGGCTCCTGTTAGATAAATAAGAAAGAAAAAAAAATATTTCATTGTTTTTGCTCAGTTTCTCAGTTGCTGATTGTGTAGAGCAAGGGCCACAGCATCCAAGAGGGTTGTATTTGTGTTCCTCAGCCTGTCATGGACTTGGTGTATGAAGTTATGCAAGTCTATTCTGGGCACCTCAGTTTCTTCATAATCAAGTTTTCTTCTTCTCAAGTCTTTGCAGCTCTTGGGAAACCAAGTATCAAATATTGTTATTAACTAAAGTAATTTGATGTCATTTCCAGTCTTGGTCTATCAGTCCTCAAGAACAGTCACAGGTTTTGCAGATCTCTCCTTTACACTCAAATGCATTTTCCTACACAAATTACTGTGAAAATGATGCAGTAAGGCTCCATCAACAGGGTGAATGTGTGTTCTGTGGCCAATGCATGAGAAAGCAAAGACTCCATTTCTTCCTGAATTGTTTTGAAGCAACTGGGATAACAGGACTCTAAAGCATGGTAAATTCATTAGTTTAGTCCTGTACTTAAAAACCTCTTTAAAATGTTTTTAAGATCCATTAATTTGGAGGCATGTATTTTTGATTGTAACACAGAGTTTTAACATTCCTTTTGAAATTGCAGTAGGAAATTTTTGCTCAACTGCTTCAGTACAAACATCTTTCCAGTTCATACATCTTCCATCAGTAGTCATTGTTAAGGTTATCTCACTACATTATTTCTCTTCACTTATTCTTGTAATATTGGACTCAGATTTTCAGAACCAAATTTGTGAGCACAAGTGAGACAATCTGTCCCTACCTGGCATGATGTTCAGTAGCTATCTGCTTCCTCAAACTGCAATACAAGAATTTTCACCCAGAACTGGACTACCAGAAGTTAATCTCTGAGATCACAAAACCATGTTGAGCATTCATTCTGTATAAAGAGTGGTCCATGGTAGCCATATAATTTTATCTCTCTGGTTCACCATATTACCACAGGTTGACAATCACTCACATTTCCCACTCTGTGCTGAGTGATAGAGGAGATGCCTGCATCTGGCAAGTGTAGATTTTACTGATACAGGAATTCTCCTCAGTGTTTCTGTGGTGGGTTGGCCATGACCCATATATCCAGCTACCACATCCACTGGTATCTTGGCTGTGCCAGCACAAAGATATGTAGATAGATGCACAGACAGATTAAAATACCTAGCTACAGCTGTGTCTCTTGTGAGAGGAGCTGTACTCATCTGAGCTAAAGGGATGTGCCCCTCACTATATTCACGTGTATTTTCAAAATGCAGTTCTTCTCTGTTGCCTTTGTAAATTTCTCAAAATAGTGTACTGAAGTAGTAGTTGAAAATGGAGACCCCAAAGAATAACCTCCCATCTGTGGTGGCACTTCCACTGTGCATGGTTCTGCCAGTGATTCCTCAGATCCAGATCCCTCCCTTTTGTCTAGGTTTTTGGGGTGTGGTTTTTTTTGTTGTTGTTTGTTTGTTTGTTTGTTTTGGGGGTTTTGTTTGTTTGCTTTTTGTTTTGTTTTGTTTTGTTTTTTTAAATTAGAATACCATGTCACAGTTTGTTTGATTTTTTTCCAAATTAAATGAGATCCACCATGAAATACATTATTTTGTGCATAGGAATCAGGATAGGATGGAATTATACTTTTACTAAAGCTAGATCTAATTTTAGGTTGTTTGAACTGCTGTGACAGCTTTTGCAATAAATTGAAATTTGTATTTGACGCTACCTTGATTTATTGTACTTTTCAATTCTATATACTACTTTTAATTTAGGAGATGACAAATAAGCTGTGGAAAACATTTATTTTCAGCTCATTTTTTGCAGTGTTATTGCATTTGAGTCACAAGAACAGATTTTTGTATGACCAGCATTATATTCTTAGAACATAGTAGATTAAATGCAGAATAAACACTAGGTACAGAACTCTCTAGACTATATCATAGAAAAACTCTTCCCTCAGCACTGCCACTTCATATTTTAGTCTTCAAAACATTGTCTTGCACAAATTATATGTCATGCAATCTTCACCCTCACCATTTACGACAAAACCCATCGTAACCTCCAAATCTGTGATCCTGTCTATTAAGACCATGAGGCTGAAGTCTCTCATAATTTCTGTTGTGAAGCCACTGATGGCCTGACAGGCAAAACCTACAGCTCAATTCTGTTTCAATCAGATTTATTTCAACAGTTTTCCTCCCACTTTTGTCCTGTGTACATAGCAAATTACAGGTACTTCCATAATAGTATAGCATTTCAGGATGCAAACAGCAGTTGTGGGGTATTCAGCATTAACAGTGTCATGCTTCATTCAAGGTTGTAGAAAAATGTGCACAAAAACATTTGGGTAAGCATTCCCCATGGTTTGAGTAATTTCATACAACAAAACAAAACCTAGAATGTTTTGGGGTAGCTAAAGCTTGCCCGGATTCACGTGCAAATTTGGAAATGTCTGGAATAGATGATAGTGTGACCTGTAGAGCTTAGGATATTGCATTTATTTTTATTTCTCTATATCCAAAATTCAGATGCTATCAGCCATGTCTTTTCAAAATTATCTCACAATGATACCTTGCACTGTTGCTGCCACTTTGTGTTCTTATGAGGAGTAATCAGTGGATTTTGTTATCTAAGGACTATGTTGTACTCCTGCAGATACTATGTAAATTTTCACAGAATGTCAGAGTGTGTCAGGCTGGAAGGGATCACAGTGGGTCATCTGGTCCAAGCTCCAGCTCAATCAGGGTCATCCTAGAGCTCATAGCACAGGGTTACATCCAGATGGCTATGCATATCTCCTGTGAGGGAGACAGCACAGGCAACCTGTGGGCAACTTGTTCCAGTGCTCAGTCACTGCTCAGTGAAGTTCTTCCTCATATTCAAGTGGAACATCTTGTGCATGAATTTCTGCCCATTGTCTCTTTCCTGTTGCTTGGCACCACCAAGAAGAGCCTGGCTGCATCTTCTTAACACCCTCCCTTGAGACATTTGTTGATGGGGGTCTCCTTTCAGTCAGTTCTTCCTGAGCCTGAATAGGCCCAGATGCCTCAGTCTTTTCCCATAAGAGAGATGCTCCAGTACCTTAATCACCTCTGTAGCCCTCTACTGGATCTGCTCCAGGAGCTCCATGTCTTTCTTGTGCTGAGGAGGCCAGAACTGCACACAGCACTCTAGATGTGGCCTCACCAGGGCTGAGTAGAGGGGGAGGATCACCTTTTTCTTGGTGGGAATGCTCTGCTTAATGCACCCCAGGATCCCATTGGCCTTCTTGGCCACGTGGGAACACTGCTGGCTCATGGAGATCTTGTTTGCCACCAAGATCCCCAGGTCCTTCTCTACAGTGCTTCTTTCCAGCAGTTTGGTCCCCAGCCTGTACAGGTGTCTGGGGTTATTCCTCCGCTGCTGCAGGACTCTGCATTTACCTTTGTTGAGTTTCAGACAGTTCTCCTCTGCCCATCTCTCCAACCTGTAAAGGTCCTTCAAATTTTAATTATGATCTACCTTTTCCATACTGCAAAATATGCCACTAAAAATTTGGCAACAAAGTGAAATAATTTCTACATTAAAACAATGTTTAAAATCATGTTAAATATTTCATGTTTCATGGGAATGTCATAGGGCAGCCAGTACTACCCACCTTCAGCTCAGCTGGTGATCTTCCACCTACCAATAACCTATCCTTCTGGGAATGTATGTCCATGGGCATTTGCAAATCTAGACCTGAACTGAGAAGTAAAAATACAAGGGGAAAAGTTCTTTTGCTAACTGGGTCAGAATATCAGATTCATGCCTACAATTGAGACAGTAAGTTGTTGCTCAAAATTTTCATCTTGGAAAACAGGCAATTGTTTGCCAAGTTGGAAAGAGGTACAGAAAGTGGCAGTGTAAATGCATCTCTATAATCTTTTCCTTGAAGTCTTCCTACCATCCAGATGTTTCTGGTGACATCTGTCTTTGCTCAACAAACATATGCTGTTGCAGACCCCTCACCTTATGCTGAGTAATTGAAAAAACAACATATACTCAGCTCAGCAACACCCTGTTTACAGGAGAAAAGCTTTAATTTCAGCACTTTCAACTTAGAGTGCTATTTGGAAACATTTAGCTCATAAAAAGCTTCACAGTTCATGCTTTGAACTCATCATGACCTGAACATTTTGTTAACAAAGTACCCTGTTAATGTTTTGACCAAAAGAACTAATGTACTTGTGGATGGTTGTGTTGCCAAAATGGTGCTTGCTCCTAAAAAGGGAAAGTTTTAATTCTATTTTCAAAAGCAATGTCTTACTCCTAACTATATATGGAAATGTCATCAATCACTCCTGAAAAGAGAGTGTGCACTGCAGTGCATTTTAACAGCTTATGTTCCTGCCTGCGTTTCTCCCCACATTGGGGCTCCTAGTAGAAGTCTTTTGCTGTGTTTGTTTTCCCTCTACTAGCTTGGGTAGATGTGAATATAACTTTTATTTTGTTTTGTTTTGATCACCAGCAATGAATAATAAAGGAACAAGCTAATCAAAAGAGGAGATAATAAAATACATTGCCACCCCCAGACATACTTACAACAGAATGCCTTGGCTAAGGTGATTTTGCTGGTGTTTATTTACATTAAGATCTAAGACACCTAAAGCCGTCATCTTCCATAGGTGCAACCTTCTGTTATTGTCCTGGTTTTAATGCAATTTAAAAATTATGTCACTAAAAAATGGATTTTAAACATTTAATCAGTTCCCTATTAATAACTACCAAATAACTTCCACAACCAAAAATCATTTTTTAACTTAAAGGGATGGATTATTTAAGCATTAGACCTAACAGGAATGGTAAAAAGTTGGTTTTTGTAGTTTATTAAGTAGTTAGTGAGGTCAGACACTTTGGTTTTCTATAACAAATCCCAAGAAATCTCTGAGAGATAAATTCAGCATCAATGAAAGTAGTGATCACGTGAAAATACTACAACGGCAAAGAAATACTATAATTAAGGGTTAATAAGAAGTGTTGTATTCGACAAATCAGAACTGAATCCTAAAAAACCCAGTGCATTGAGAAATACTGCACATGCAGTTGTCATTTACAAGCTACCTAATTGTATTTCATCTCTTTTAACTTTTTCATAATTCTTAATCAAAACTGAAAAGTAATATATACTGTGCATATTTTAAAAGTCATGTTAGCTCCTGTTTTGTTGTAGTTTTCTGTATGAAGATCATCAAACATTTTGGTTTGGTTTGTTGTTTGTTTTTTTTTCGCTGCCAGTCTTACTGGCAACTTACTATTGTCTCCTTCATATGAAAATAACAAGCCCTTCCTACTGCTTTTGGAATTGCATTTTAGGAACTCAAAAAAGTCATAGTTGATGGGGTGAACATGGAAAATGGATTTCTACAAGACCCTGGTAGAAGAGTTCACAAATATCAGTCAAGTAGACATGATGTAGGGGAAAAAAGCAAAAAAGGATAATAAATGGGAGGCTTTGTGGCTTCTTAAAATACTTCCAGTTAAATATAGAGCAGCAGAGATTTTATCTAAATTAGCAGTCAATGACGTAATTATGTAGGATAAAATATATTTTGCTGGTGAGGAAAAGAAGACTGTTGTAACTTACTACAGGATATTGTTCCTGACACTTTGGCAGCATGTTGTTATTAATACCGAGGCTGAACATTATTTGTGTCAAAATTGTCACTTGGAGCCCTGGCTTCCCAGGCAGACTTCAGCTTCTTCATCATATGCTAACTCATGCAGTTGTTTTTGTTTTGAGGTTCAAACTTGTTTTGAGGCCAGAGTAGTGGCAGATAAACAGAAAGAGACAGAAACCTTCCACAGAGCTCAAATTATTGAGCACAGATTTCTAAATTTAGGATATTTTAGGTAAGAAGCCTGATGATCTATAAGGGACAGTTCACCTTGTTAGAAAACATGATGCACAGCTAGAGGGACTTCCTTGGTCTTTACCCATGTTTGCAACACCCTCTTTCTTGAAGAGATAATGCTATACATTTCAGGAAGTTCAGCTAATTGTAATGCATACATTAAATGCTGATTATCTTGAGTTATATTAGGCAGTCATAAAGCTTTATGAGAGCAGTTGGATATGTTTTAGATTTAAGCTGGTCCCTGTTAACCAGGGTTCAGGGGAAATCTCCTTCAGTGAGTGTTTTTTCATGAACAGTCTAAGTGATGGCAAACAGTAAGTCCTCATTAAATCTGCAGACAATAGGAAGGGTGGGGCTTCAGACACGCTGAAAAGCCCAAAATCATGCTGAAAACTGAAGTTGCATGAAAAAAACAGGATGGTATTCAAGAAGGAAGAACACTAAGTTCTGCATTTGGCCGGGAGGACTCAGCTTCTCAGATGCTCAATGTAGAATGACTGGTTGGGTGGATAAGGACAGAAGAGGATCCTGGGATTATGAAGCACTGCTGGCTGAGTATAAATTAGCCATGTCATCCTGCTCTGAACAGGCCAAACACTAAGCTGGGACTTATAAACACAGAAAAAGACATACAACAGCTTCTGTTCTCCTCAGAAAATAACACCTGCTGTTCTGCTTTAGCCAGTTTTGGTGTCTCCACTTCTCAATCCACTCTAGCTCTATTTTCTAGGATGATTTTTACTATAGATTTTGGAATACCTTCTTTGGAAGACATTGGGCCAGCCACTGTTGTTGAGGACATGTAGAATGAGTAAGGCTTCTGCCATTCCTCCATACTCTGCTGCTCTGCTGTACGAGGTGCTCCAAAGGGCATTGGGCTGCTCATTTTGCATAGTTTTCTTCATTTTCATTTGAGGAGTTAGGCCCGAACCCCACATCAGACACTAGTTTCTGAAATGTTTCTGCTCCTAATTTCTGCAGAACTCTAGGCTCACCTCCAAGCCCTTCAGACAGGAAAATGTCATGTCACATTTGTATTGTCTTTACCTCAGCAGTTCTGCAGCACCGCCAGGCCAAACATCCGTGGGACGGAAGGGGAGACAGAGGAAGGGATAAAAGGTCGGGTCTCCAAGTATTGCACATAACTCATTCAGGGGAATTAGGAACTTTTGCATTCATAATTTTACTTGAGTTCAGGCCAGTCAGTAAACATCCTTATTCTGAAAAATATGTTGAACAGCTATTGAAAACTCACATTTTCTGCTGCCAGCTTTTTGTAATTAGTTTCTGGTGAGAACAAAGATATTTACTTGATCTGACTTAATTTTTCTGTATTCTGTAAACAGTATGCCCTTCAGAAAGCAGAGATAGTCACAAATGAATTCTCATAGATTGCATGGGGAATGGCTTTGTGAGCAAAAGCAGCCACTGCTGAAGTCCAGTACTCCCTTTTGCCTACAAAAGACTTAAAACGTTGCTATTTCTACTGCAAGCTAGTCACAACACTGGTTTCAATTCCATCATCCAGACAACACACCACCTCCCTCAAGTGGTCAGCAAATTTAGGATTGTTTTTTCTGCTTCAAGGGTTGTTTTCTGACACTACCCAAAGAATGTGTTGAAGAAGGCACTTTTTATAAAAATTAATAGATCAAGTTTAAACTGTTCTGCAAGGGGAAAAAAAAGTATTTTGAATGGTGTAAAGAGATAAAATCTCACGGAAACAAACACTTAGCTGGCATCACTTCGGCACTGTAGGCTTTTGATGAGAAGAAAACAGAAATAGCTGCTTTTTGTGGATGGGCCCTAATAGCTTTCTGCCTGCGGTTACAGGCATTCGGTTACGGTCACTGCCACGGCAGGGATTGTATAAGCACATAAGCTAATCAAAACAGTGGCACATTTGGAAAGGCAGCACTGTTAATTCTGATGGCTTGCTCAAATCCTCATTGGAATAATTACAGTTTTCTTCTTTTGTTCAAAATGCTCTCCATTTAGAAATGGTTCTTTTGTAATTTGCTGCCTAATATGTACTTGCAGAACAAACTGGAACAATGTTGGGGAAGAGCTCACGGGAACTCAAACCAGAATTACATAAATTAAAAAATCAGCAATAATGATAGTAAGAATTTAAAAAGAGAGCAAACAGAGAGCTTCACACTTCAGGAAGCAACCCAGGCATCTTTGCCAGGGTACAGGATAAAGTTCTCTCATGGAACAATGTGCTATAGAAGTGCCTTACAGAGAGACATATACTCAACGCATGAAGCAATGCCTTTGTGTGCACACTGACAATATCCCCCACGGCAATGGGTAAAGAAATTCCTGCCATGCAGCCAAGTCATGCCCATCTACACATTGCTGGACACCTGTGAAATTCTGTGAGTATTATCCAAGATGAAACATAATATTCACTCAGACCACTACTCCCCTGTCAGTGACCAAACACTGTGATATTCAATGTTACTTCGTATGAGCAAAGACTGATAGCAAACACAAAAAAAAAAGCAATTCAGGTAGAAGTGGGCAAGCAATGAAAAATTAGGAACACCATAAAAAATGTTCATGTTTGTAGTCTCACAAAAATTATCTAAATAAATCTGTTGAACAGAAGTCTACACAACACAGAGTTTTAGAGAAGAGGAAAAAAAAATCAGTGATGCCAAGTCACCAAGAAGTTAAAGTAGTTCATACAGGAAACACAATCCTCATTTCAAGGCCTAAGTAAGTCCCCAGAAGAAGTCAAGAATAAAATTGTGAAACATGACACATATAGCCAAATATATCATATGCATTTCTCTTGTTAAAGGCAATGTTCTGTTAGTAAGTAATTTTTAATTTAAATTTTAATTCTGTTAGGAAGTAATTTTTGTCTTTCTTTTGCTGAGTAAAACTGCAATCAGGTAGTTCCAACCACTTCTTTTAGCAAAAGTCTGTTAATTAAAGCAACACTACCCAGCCTCCTTCTTGGCATTAATGAAGTGCCAGAGGAAGGAAGCCTTAAGCATTCATTTTCCTCTCAGAGCATCTAATATCCCACATTACAGCCAGTGGAAAAATAGTAACACATTTCCTGACTAGGGAAAGAGAGAGAGAGAACATATTTATCACAAAAGCCTGATGTTTCTTTTAGCAGTCTGTCTGAAAACTGATGAAAGGATAATGTCCTCCACATATTTGGAAGAAACATAAGTGTATGAAAAAAGGTCTTCCTTGCCTTATTACAGCACCAGGGTGGTTTAAGTTGGTTGTTGCAGGGCTCTGAAAAATATGGCCTGATCAGACTGTACAAAACCTAGAGGTGTTGTGACAGAAGCAGGGCTAAAACCAACAGCCCTTATCTTGTAGTGCAGGTGTGAAGAGGAAGAAGATAACTGCAGATAACTTGAAAGGTCATCATTGCTAACTTTATGTGATTAATTGACAGCTACAACCCACATCCAGTTGTCTGCTATTTTCCCTTATTCTATGGCTCCACCTTGAGCTGTCCTTCATTCACTCTGGTGTCTAAGAAGCCTTTAGACAGAAAGGTGAATCTTTGGTACCAAATGTGAGCCAAGCTAAACTGCCACCTCTAAATAATCCTGAAGCTTAGAACTACTTCATATTTAAACCTATATCTAGATCCAGATTTAGCTGCTTGAGCTCATCTTTACACCTTTTTGTTTAAAAAAATAGTGTTTTCTGATTCTGCCAACTTTTTATGCTTCAGTCTTTCAAGTCATGGTCAGATTGGCTTACCAGAGGCCCCGATAACCTACAATATACATCCCTCTCCCCCGCCTCTTCATTTCATAATCTTCCAAAGATGAAATTCAAGATTGCCCTCTAATTATAACAGGAGAGCTTCTCAGACAGATGACTTTCCAAGTAACCTTCTCATTCCACTCATATTCAGGGAATGAAAGAGTATGCCAGAGCATTATGTGATGACGGATGAGGGCCAACATTACAATTTATGTTTGTGACCTGGCACACATATAGAAACAGAGTATGATTCAGTGGTTTCTGCAGCCTTAATCCCTACTAAAGAGTGGCTCTGCCAAGGTAAACGTGACATTTTAAATGAAACTGCTTTGCATACACTGCATGGAACCTGAGATCCCACTTTTGTACTGCGGTTTCCTTCTAAAATGTAGCTACTGCCTGACAGGGCAGAGTAAATGTGCAGTCTGGGCTCCCCTGTGCCAAGAGTGTTTGGTCTGCTTCAGCAAAAAGCAGTGATGAGCAGACTGTGCAGAAGGAGTGAGACAGATGTTTTTTGAACATGGACATTCCCTTTAAGAAAAGGAGTAAAAATAAAGGCTGGATCCCATTTTCTTTCCCCACCCAGGCAACTCCCAAGCAACAAAATCCAAATTAGGCCCCACATTTATAATAACAGCACATTTCCTGGTAAATCAATCATTAATCTACAGATCTAGGAAAGGCAATTCATCTCATCATTATACCCACAACTTAAACCAAGGTTTTAGTACTGTGACCAGATTCCTCTTTCCTCTCACTATTGCTTCCTTTGTGCTCTTTCTACAAATAAAATATTGACCACTTTAAAAAAGGAGGAAGAGAAGGAATACAAATCATTTAGTGCTCCTTATAGTACCAATCCAACCCAGCACAAAGAGCCGGCCTCTGCTTAAGTATATTATTAGCAAAAATCGATGGGTTTTATCCAAGAACTTAAAGGTAACTAACTGAACAAAAGCCTGGTACATCCAAAAGCCTCTCTGCACCAGTGTGGCAGAAATGGCATCAGTTTTTCTCAGGCAAAACCCCATCAAAATACCTCACATACAGCAGGATGAGCAGTACCACAAACTACAGCTCATCTCTGACTCCCTTGCTATCCCTAAAATCCTGCTAGGAGAGATTTATTTAGACTAAGAGCTAATCATTCCACCCAAACATCAAATGCCATCAGTCATCGTAATCTCTGACTGTCCCTGCTCAGACCTGGAGTACCATAGGTACAACCTCTGTACTGTATAAATTACATGTCACCAAATGCTGCATAAACCCAGGAGTAGAAGAGCACAGAGACAACAAACAACTATGGTTTCCTCAGCATCCTCATCCCTGCCTGGAGAGAACATGGACATTTCAGTATTCCCATGCCTCAATTCTCATCCACCCCAGCCATTTTCCTTCACTCAGACACAGTTTATATACAAACAGGTGAAAATTTGGAGCCCCAGTAAAGTCAGACAATACTTTGGACTCTTGAGACTGAGGATCCCAAGCCCTGTCAGAAAGAAAAGAGAGATTTCTCTTTATCTTTGAAAATGTGACTGTTCTACGGGTACCTATTGTTGGGACTCAAGTAAGCCTTTGTCTTTGAAACTATTTTACTCCTTATGTTCTGCTGTGGCCACAACAGAAAGTGAGTCTTCACATGCATCCTCAACACACATATGCACACAAACACATCCTCTCCCTTTCAGTTGTCCCTGCGCAGAGTGCAGCTGTGCGCTCTGCATAGCCAAGAGCTGTAGACCTACACATTTCTAGCTGAACCTGCTTGTGTTATAACCCTTTAGACCTGCTTATATTATGTACTGCATTGGCAATATTTATTGAGATATTGTATTAGCAATAAATATAATCATCCACGTAAACAGAGTCATATTTTTTGCATCTGACTGTGAGTCCTCTCTACTGCTCTGCCACATCTACTTAATATATAGGTCTGGGGAAAAAAAAAAAAAAAAAAGCTGAAGTAATAATTTCTACATTTCTTTGTTTAAATCTAGCCAGAACAAGACTATTTCAACCATCTATTTGATCTAAACCTACTAAGGAAAATGCTACCATCTAGGGTTTTCACCCCCTTAAAGCTAGCAGGAGGGAAGGGTTAAGAAACTCCTGTCCATTAAGAAGGGAATGGCTAGGGAAGTGGCAAAACATTTCATGAAGAAATAAAAAAACCAGAAACACTTGAAAAACATGATTTGCCATTAATGTTTCTTAAAAATATTTTGAAGGACAGGAAAGGGAACACCATGGATTTTTCTAGTCAAACAGGTGTGAAATGGGCCATTCCTTATATCACAGAGATGCCAGGGAGGCTGGTTATCTGCTTTCACCATTCTAAATATTGTAGCTTAGCCACTGCTAGTCCTCTACTTCTTTACTCCCCTAGCTTCCCCAGTAAATAAGCCCCTGACCAGCTGTATGCAAATACCACCTAGCAGGGATAGCACACATTTCTTACCCTTTTGGCAAAGTCAGTGTGGACTTTGGACTTCAACCCCATTTCTAGGCAACTAGACACAGCATCCTCTCTCAAGCAACTATAAGCTTTTCCTAATGCAGTGGAATCTTCTACTATTTAAATAATTGTTTTCCAGAGCACTATTTAAACAAGATTGACCACAATTATATATGTTTTGGAAACTGGAAGAAATGTATGATAGAAAATGGATGTTTCCTTCTTTCCATCATCTTACTTTGAGGCTCTTCAAAGAGGTCTCAAAAACTTTGAGAAATTCTGTTTTGCTTTTACTGATCAGATTTTTTTTGATATTAGAAATTAAATTGCAGGAGTTTCCAAGTAAACAAGTTTATCACATTTTCGTCTCCACAAAACAACACAGTATTGCATTGCAGGAATAGCAATAAAACAAAGGGTAATGAGTTTAAACTAAAAAAGAGTCAGTTTAGTCTGGATATAAGGATAATTTTTTTATGATGAGGGTGATGCAACACTGGAACAGATTCTCCAGAGCCGTGGTAAATGCCCCATCTTTGGAAACATTCAAGAACAGGTCGAATGGCGATTTGAACAACTTGATCTAGAGGAAGGTGTCCCTGCCCGTGGAAGTGGGGTTGTGACCTTTATAGGTCACTTCCAATCCAAACTACTCTGTGATCCTATGGTTCTGTCTATCTTTAGAAAAGAAGTGCATACAAAAATGAGAAGTAAAGCAACTGGCAACAAGGAGGAGAAATAGTACAGTGATTAAAGAAAAAAAAGTAGGAAAAAAGACACAGGGACATGGAAGCACATCCACATGTGTCTCTACAGCTGCCAGCAGATCATTGCATCTTAAGAGTACTTCACAATGGAAGGAGGGAGAAACTGAAAGCAGCTTTAACTGAAATGCTGTTAGCTGTAAAAGATATCTGGGTAAAGATGTTTAATTTAATCAGGACACCCTCAGCTCATTATTCTATAAACATTTTTGCAAAGATAGAAAGAAAATAAAACACATTGTAACATAAGAAGACTATTTTATTTGGCTAAACTATAGTATTAACTTTGCAAACACTGAGACAGAAGATGTTAAAAAAATTCAGATTGTGCATTAGCACTTATTTTAACTGACCAGTTATGCAGGAACTTTGGAAGCATATTGCACATCATGGATTTAGGATCATATTTAGCCATTTTTTGTTGATATAAGGACCCTGAAGATTCACAAGTCACTTGTAATTTTTATTTCCAAGAAAGAAAAACAAAAAGGTTGTGAACAAAAATCCTGCCAATATTCAAACAAGGAAACACAATCAAAGTAGTGGAAATCAGAAACCAGGTATGGGTAGTCATGTGAAGGTGCTGGCATACAGAAATAGGCCTCCACAGTGTGTCCTACCTCTTTGTAAACCAGAAAGAGCCTATGTGAGTTCCTGAGGGAACAGCGACAGCTGTTCCCAAGGACTGGAGAGCACTTCAGGATGACATCCTGAGCAGCACTGTCTGTTAAATTCTGCAGATGATCAAGGTGGAAACCTGTTCTTCAAATCTTACCTGCAGGCACAAGCAGGTTTGCACAAATGCTAATCCAATCCTCTTTCCACTATTTAAATGAGATTAATTTGTTCTTGTCTTAAATGTTCTTTGGCATTTCTATCTTTATTCCCTTTATGTCTTAAAGGCCATGCTCTGTAGAGATAGACATGCAAAACTCTGCTGCAGGATCATTTCAGTGCATGACTACTGCACCTGGACACTGCACAAGTCTTTAGGAGAAGCATGAAAAATTAAAACCAATCAGAAGCAATGTTGGTATCTGCCTCTGGTTAGCAAAGAGTTAAAGCAGAAAGCGAAAGGGACTGATCAGCCCAAGCCCACTCACTCTCTAAAAAGTGTTCTAACCGCCAGATCATGAGGTATGCTGGTGAAGGAGAGCATTCCTCTTTGTCCCTCTTGAAACTGGGCCACAGTGCAGCTGGGCATGCAAGGGCTACACACAGACAAAAGGCAACAAGGAGTATCATTGCAAGCAAATGGTTGGAGCACTCTTCCTGGAGGCAGAGGGTGCAAAGACCTAGCCCATTTCCCCAGGTCTGTTCTGCATTTTCTTTTACCCACAACTGTTGCAGTGACAAACTGAAGGGAAATTCACACCCTCCCAAGAAGTAGGGCCTAACCTCCTCTTCACAGTCAAGTAACTACTCAGCTGAAGTCCCACATCTCTTGCTGCTGTGGTTCACCTTTAACAGAAGAGATACTCTCATGGCCATACTGTATCTCAAGCAGCCTTGCAGCTCAGTTTTATCTGTGAGATGAAAAGAGAAGTTTGGTCCTTGTCAAGCTGAGTGCACCCAGCATTCAAGGCCTCCCACTGCCTGTGACTGCTATGTGAAAGGAGTGTCCCTCTGTTCCCCTGTCCCATCAGCTACCTGTCCTCAGAAGAAAGTTATGCAGACAGGCTGGTTGAGTACAGACTAGCACCCAGTATTTCTCAAAAGTCTGCTATTTTCTTAGTGGAAGATGTAGATGCCTAAATTAGGAGACCTGACTGACCATAAGAGGTTGTACTGTTCACACGACTGACACTGAGTGGGACGTGAAGGCTAAGCAGATGAAGAATACACCTAATGTTGGTGTGCATGTTTGAAGAAATTTCCAGTTTCTTGAGCAGCTTCCAGTCCAGTATTCTCTCAGGTAAAGTCAGAAAAAGTTAAGACACACAGGCTCACAGACATACAATAATGATCCAACCAGACTGCTACAAGCTTTTGATTTCTGTTGATACAAACCAGATGTTAGTGAGATCTGAATTTCTAAGTTTGTTTAACTCCTTGGAGCATCATTTTAGAATAAACACAAGAGGCATCTTTTCTCACATCTCTCTTTTCCCTTGCATCAGACTTACCTCAGCTGAACAGGTTATTTATTGCCCAGTCAACTGGGAAATGTCAATTACATAGCATTGTTTGAAAACTTGGATAGAGGAGGGGGAAGAAAATCACTGTGACGTTTTCCAGTCAAAACTCCATTTTTGCCTGTGATTTGATCTGATACAGTGGTTTGCCACTGTCAACTATAGATCCATTGATAAGTTTAAGAAGACCAGAGAAAAATCTTGCACTATTCACCATAGTAAGATAAATGTAGATTTAATGTCTGGCTCATTAGAAACTGGTTTAGGATTTTAGTAAAAGAATAAAATAATATCATTCTCCTCTCCCTGGTGATTTATTTACTGCATGTGGAACAGGTGCTCAGAGAAGTACTTCAGAGTAGAGTGTGTACTCAGAGAAGAGTGAGTTTACCTGGTTAAAAGAGGTCAACAACTGTCCTACTTTACTTGTGTGAGATAGTATACAACAAAAATAGGAAATTTCAACACCACCTAGAGCAAGCCTGTGTAACTTCACAGCCACCATAAAGTGCCTTGAGTAATACCATCACAAATGTAGCACTGCTAATGCTACGATGAAATTTAGGAAGGGGCAGATCATGAAAGGAATGTTTCGAAATTTTGACTTGCTGCCTTGCACTTTCCTCCTACACAACAAAAATGCATCTAGGAGTCTACCCAAAGCTACTCCATGGGACTCAAGAGTGAGGAGAAGGAAGTGTGCCCCAGGCAATGCCACCATGGTCAGCAAGAACAAGTCTCCCCAAGGTCTATCCCCTCTTACAGAGTGGAAATAGCTGAGCTCTCTGTCCTGTTATGTGATGCTCGCCACTACTCTTTCAAAATCTCAGTCCCAAAAGTCATCACACAAGGAAAAGGGAAGACTCAAACCCCTCCTGTGCCAGCTCTCCACCTCCAGACTAGCTGAATCCAATCCATTTTGCTCACAGATATTTGCAGTCTGTGTTTCTAGTTCACAAATGGGAAAAATTACCTTTTCTAAAGGAAAATCACTTCAAACATGGAAATTGTGGGAAGAGGAAGCAGAGCAGAATAAATGGCATGGTGAAGTCTCTGAACAAAATATCCTAAAGTACACTTATAAAGTGAGCAAAAATTGAGGTAAAAAGAACACATGGATGACCTATAATGAATTTTTCATCTAGAAGATAACAGTAATATTTTTTTTGCCATTTCCATTTACTGCTGAGAAAATCTGTTGCTCTGCAATGCCTTTACATTTACAAATTTGCACAGATGTTTAGTGCAGTGCTTTTCAACAGCACAGTGCTGCCCAGGTCACCAGAAGTACATGCAAGGAGGATTTAGTAGAACTAACTTGATTGTTTTCACTGGAACTGATCAATAGTGAAAAAAAATTGTAGGAATTGTAACTGTCCACACTGCAAAGATCTCTTACCATGTAAAACTGGAGTGTGCATCTAGTGGTTCATGAAAATCAAATTATTCATTTTTTCATGAGACAACCTATTCACATAAACATTGCAGGAACTTTTTTTTTTTTTTTTTTTTTAAATATGTGTACCATCACTATCCCCTTCCCCCAAACTGGCAAGGATGATATATTTTTTCCAAGTAGAAGAGCAGATTTAAAGTAGCCAAGAAGAAAGAGAGTAGCTGAAGAGGCAACTTTCAGACTGGGAGGTGCAAAAGCACTCAGCAAGGCAGATCTATAGATCACTGGCTTACAAAGCCATGGAGGACTTCATAGTAAGTGGATGTGAAAGAGATGATGTTTGCAGTGCTGCAGATGCTTAATCCATTCAACAAGAAAATAATAGTAAAATCAGTCTCCTGGATGTGATGAGTCTGCAGGGATATGTACACATGTGCAAGAAACACCCTTCTCTCATTAGAATCAGAGAAGAGGAATTCTGAAAGTCCCCTCTTCTTGTGAGTTGTGGTCACAGTCTGGAAGAAATTGAGAATGACTGCATTAGAGAGCCTGTCTCTGGCACTAATCAATCTGGCATCTTTCCTGAGTGGTAAAAGAGCTGATAACCCATTTATACTGCCCATAGATCACTGACAGTAGTCCAGCAGGCTGACTGATCAGCCAAGCAATGATGTTCAGAATGAGACAAAATAATTAGCTCCAGCTGTAGATTTTGAAGACACATCTAACTAAAGCATATCCTTCTTTAAAAAAAAAGTCCTCTTTCTGTCAATGTTGTAAAAGCACTGCTTGGTCTGCCTTGGTCTTTGTATGTCTGACAGCCCTGGTATGGCCAGCTACTCCACAATCATTCCCTTTCATTAGCTGGAGGCTGACAAGTCCATTGAATTCCACTCAGCAATAAAGCATGTCTTCTGCTTCTGGGATTACTCACTTGCTTTGTTTTTGAGCAATTCTTAAGTGCTTTGCTGGAGCAAACCAAGCCACTCAGCACCACCCAAGACCTGACTTTGCAAACTTGGATTCTGCAGTTGTACATGCAACACCTGACACAGAGTTGCATTTAGGATAAGAAAAGGTGATGGATATTCATGGATGAGTAGGTAAATCACAGAAGATTTGAAGGAAGATGGTCAGAAGTAGAGTTACACTTGTGTAATCTTTAAAGATAATAAAGAAAACCTTCAAACTAGATGTTTTTAGAGATCTTACTCAACACAGAACTAACAAAAAGGAAATTGTCCTTGTTTCAAAAGGGACAGGACATGCTGGAGTAGCCTAACACACTGAGATGACAAATTTAGGTTAAACATCAGAACTTAGCTATAAAATCCCTTGGGCAGGATTTCAGGCTCTGAAAAGAGACAGATGGAACCGCAAGATCTGCAGCTATGCGAGAACCAGTGACACACCAGGGGACATGAACCAGGGCATGGTTCCACAAATGTAAGTGACCCCTTGTCTGGATCACCCAGGTTGATGCTGTACTTTTCTCTCCCCACTGATAGACCAAGCTTCTTCTGTAAAAGGCAGTGGGAATTTTGCCATTGACTTCCAAGGGAGCAGCAGCCCTATGATTTGGCTGTGTACAATTTCAATTAAAAAGTCTATGAATCACATCATTCTGACCTTGGCAGCTGACAGATGAAGACAGCGGGATAGGAAAAGAGCAGCTCAAGCAAATGGAAATAATTTTTCTTTTAATTTTCTTTCTAAAGGAAGATAGTCAGCATAATTTGTCCCTTTTTTTCTCCTCTTCTGTTACAAATAACTGCCTGGTGTCATTAAAGTGAATTGCTAGCATCTTATTTACTTTTCACTATCAACAGGTTTGATCCTGTGAGATTTACTCACCACAGATAAAACTCATTCCCACAGAGAAAATGTTTTCTTGTTCAGGGGTCATTCAAGTCCTCACTTAGCTTGATTTTGACAGTTAATCTGGGCTTTGACTAATGGCACACCCTTGTGAATAGAGCACAGGAAACCTCTCAGAAGTGCTTCTGTGAGGTCCAGTGATGCCAGTAGAGCTGACTGGCTGTTCTGACTGGAAACAGACCTGTCACTGCCCCTGTGCCATGACACCTGGCTTGAAACACCCCTTTGAAACATGTCACTCTACACACGTGCCTGCATTAGACACTGTGTGGGTTGAAGTATATTATTAAAAAAGCCAAACCCCAAAGCAGAAAACGAACATCCCGAGAACACAACTGCAGTTACACAGAGGACCATCGTGCACAGTGTTTTCTGAAAGAACAGAGGAAGGACACAGAATAGTGCCACTGAATAACAACTGATGCTCAGACGGCTTTGGCTTGGCTCCAGGCTTCCTAAATGCCCAAGTACCAGTCATTAGGAAGGTGCCAACACAGGTTAGTAGACATGACCCTGCTGATTTCATTAACACTACATTAAAAATAGGGGGAAAAAAACCAAAAACAAACAAAAAAACCCCCACAAAAATACCCTGACACCAAAAGCAAAGACCAGAAGGCTACAGGAAAAGGGTAATGATGGTGCATAATGGAGAGGAATTCTTGTGGGCTCAGAGATGCTGGTCCACAAGCCAAGCCACCCTTCATCCCCACCAGATCTGCCCAGCTCACCTCCACCACGCCGAGTGTTGCCATCTCAGGCCAGTCCCAGCACTGACATCTCAGATGCTCAAGCCACTTTTGTGTTTGGCTCATACTGATTTCAATCAGATCTCATTATTTAAAGCAAGAAGCATTTTGAACGACCAGAGTCAGAGACATTTCCCTTTTCCCATGCTCTGTAGGGTCTGTTTTGATCTGCAAGGCCTTTAGAGTACTTTCTTTGGGCATATTCAGCCCAGCAAGGCTGCAGTGCCAGCAAAGGCTTCATAAACATGAAGCAAGCATATGATTAGACAAAACAGAATACACATTTTAATTGTGATTCAGTATTGACCTTAAAATAGAACCTCCCTGAGCCTTCAGGAGCAGTAGCTTGCTAGCTTCAGCTAAGTACCACAAATTACTCCAAACTTAGCTAGGGTCATTGCCAATAGGGCTGACTCAAAAGTACTGCAAAGATCTTTTCCAAAGTGTTTTCCTAGAGATACTACTCTCTGCTTCTTTCTCCCACTAGCATCCACATTCTCCAGCACTGTGACCTTCTAATTACACAGTAAATTAACAGAGGTATTAAGACAACTTCTTCTTTCTCGTAAAAACAAAAGCATCAAAGCTGCAGCAAGTCTTAACCAGACTGAAACCCACTGATACAAAGCTGAACCAAGACAATGTGAGATAAAACACTGAGTGCAGCAATAACCAGCAACCTATTCTGGAGAGATATATTTCTTGCTTTTTCTTTTCTTTTATGAAGGCATCGATTCATGGAGGGATGTCTAAGAATCTTCCACTGCATAAGTCCTTTTATCTACATGGTCTTCTTCATCTTTGTGCCATGCGACCCCTGGTAGTCTTCCTATTTAATACCCATAATCCATGCTCTCTTTGCATAACACTCATAATCCTTTGGTTCTGCACAGAGCAGAGGTTAGAAGCTTTGCAAGCCAAGACATTTTAAATTATTTATACAGTAAAGTAGAAATTCCTCTGCCCACCTGCAAAAGCTGAAGCATTTTTGTGATTAAAGTTCATTTTTAAAAGTTTCCATCCATGTAGGGTTTTTCATTAAAAAAATAAGCGTATTGAAGGGATCCATATATATATGTTTGCTACTCAAGTCTTCAGTGGGTCTCAGGGTGTGCCACTTGGAAGAACAAATTTGATTTCATTTGAAACAGTCTGCTTGCTCCATGCATTGTTTCAGCTGTAAATTGTTTTGTTACACTATAAATAAATAGAATATAGGGAAGCAAAATATCACACATGCAGAATTTCTTCTTTAATAACATCACTATGTGCACTTATTTTTATTGTAGTATTAAAAAACAATCTGTTCATTTTCATTAGCAATGTCACACATTTAACAGCTATTAAAATCACTTCTTGAGGACCAGATTGGAGCAATCAAATGAAAAAAAAAAAAAAAAAAAAAAAAAAAAAAAAAAAAAAAAAAAAAAAAGAAAAAGAGAGAGAAACCCATCTTATACAAAACCATTTTGCATGGAGCAACAAAATAGTGGCAAACATTTGCATATCCTATTGCCTACTCCCTGAGCCATGCTGTCCCTTGTTAACCAAAAAAACCCATCAGATTAATCAAAAGAATACCTATCACAGAATATTCCATTTAGAACAAAAGGAGAAATTATTATCAATGTTATAAAATTGCAGATGGTAATTCAAATGTCTGCAAGGATTGCAGGCAAAGAATCAATGCACAAAATTCTAAATTAAACAAATAAAAGGTCTCATAGAAAATTAAAAGAAGCACCTCAACATTTAAAATAAAATGTATGGACTAGGATGTTGAAAAAACTAGCAAGAGCAGCAACCATGGAAGAAAAATTATTGCAGAGTATATAAACACTAGTTAGAGGAATAGCATAGCCTTCTTCCATCTTGGAAGGCTGTTTTGTTACTAAAAGTCAGCAGTAAAAGATCAGAGCATTGTTAATCAGCATGAAAGGAGAAGATCAGCCAAGAACAGCAAAAAATAAATATATTTTTAATGGCTATTAAAAATCGCAGGTCTTCTGGCCAAGCAGGGAGTCTGAGATGTCTGGTTACCTCACTCTAGCAGGAGACACTGCAGCTGAATTTACCCTTTGGTGTTTACACAAAGGAGGCCAGTTTCAGCAGCACCTGAGGTCCATCGAGGCAGAGAGCACTGGGGAGCGTGGACAGCTGCTCTGGCTGCCCTCTTGGTGTTGGCCTGGTTAGACAACACCTTCATCTGTTTGTACAGAGCAGCTGAATAACCCCAAGATGCTGTGGCACTGAACCACCATTCATAACAATAGCTTAAGTACACAAAGCCTGAATTCCACCTACATTTAATATAGTAGGTTGCATTTCTTACAACATATAGAATTTCCTACAGAATTCCTGTGCAGCACATACCATGCCTCCGTGTTTCCAGATGGGGCTGGGCCCTTTGAGGCACTTAAACAATAGAAAACACTGGAAATTTTAACTGCTGGGAGACTTTCAGTAGAGTTCAGTGAATGAGGAATATGAAAAGCAACACATCAGTGTTTCAGTGACTGTAAGCCTCACAGATCAATTATGTACCCACTAGAGGAGCAGGACATGGAGTCACTGTGTAAAACAAAATATTGTCTAAACCCTACCCTCCTGGAAGAGGATCTCACTGCTGGAGTTTTGATATCCCCTGCGGTTATTCAGGAGCTTCCACAAACCTCAGCCACAAAGCTTCAGGCTAGACTTATACCCAAACACCATCTTGCTAAGTATTTTTGGCAGGACGGCACACAAATGAGATCAGACTGCTAACTCAAACGTATTGAGTGCTGCTCAGTTACTGAAGAGAATTGTTCTGCACGAGTCAACTTTTCCTCACTCGCTCTCTAACGCAGGAGTGGATCCATCTTTCACAGCAGTTTCTGAAGTGAAACAAAGTTAAAAGGCTGATTTCACAGGAGCGTTCAATAAAAGTAATGAAGTGCCTTGCACCAGAGACCAGCTACTGCTGCAGTGGGACTTATTGGCATACATGTGACACCGTGACCAAGGCGAGAGCCGATGACATCCTTCTCTAAGGATAGAAAAGACTGAAAAATACAAAGCTTCTAAAACACGATCCCTCTCATGAATCATATGCCAAAAATTGCCTCACCCATGGGTCATTTAATATGCAATTTCAAAGCAGATGCATTTTTCCTAATGCTATTTACAGATCTCTCAAATTGTAAATTAAATTCCTTTTGTTGCTCAGACTTTTTTTCCCCTGCTGAAATATAACACTGATACAAGTCTGGGTGTTATTTTAGGATGTCTCTAATATTTTTATTTTTATCTTTCACTGCTTGTTAAAGTTTCTCTGGATCCTGTTTAAACATCTGTGGAAAATACAAGTGGATTTACATTTCAATAAGAAATTTTCTTTGGTTATTTTTTTCTCCTGAATGAAATCTTTCCTCCTATTTTCATGCTTTCATGGGAGGAAATCCAGTTTTCTTCTGCTGTACCTCAACTTTTTTTGATTCTTCTTGAAACCTCTAAGTTAATTCTTTAACTGTTGGGAGAAAGGAAGGATTCCTTTACTGACCTTCTGCTTTGGCCATTCATTTTTAATGGGAACTCAAAATTATATAGATTATATTCACAGGTAATATATTGTGATATTTTTTGTGCAGGTTGCAATAACTGAGACAGCTTTGGATTTTTAATACTCCATGTGTTGTTGAAGCATTAAATTCAGAGGTAGTAACTGCATAGATCCATGTCAAATGCAGCAGAGTCCAACCAAAGGCAGTTCAAGAAAGCAACATTTAAGATGCATGGCACATTTCAGCTGGGGTTCAAGGTCTGGATCTGAAACTGAACCAAAGCCAAGAATAATGCTCCATTTATTTCCATGGCTTTATTTCTCATTTAGATTAAAAAGGAAAAGAAAGAAAACACAAAATTGCTTTAAATCTCACAGACCCAAATGTAGTCAGGTCTGCAGAGTATAATCCCACAGGTTCAGGTTCAGGAAAAAGAGCTTTAAGTTTCAAATGACTGGGGTTTACATTTGATGGTGCACTTAAGGTGGTCTAATCTAGCACTTTACTGGATTATTTTATCTTAATTTTTACTATAAATTTGAATTGAGAGTTGAATGTTCTCACCCCAACCAAGCCGCATGGTCTCTCAATGTTAAAATCAGGATAAGTATTTTCAGCAACAAGGCATTTTGGCAATTTCTATCAACCAGATGCCATGTAGGCTACAAGGGTATACTACACATAATATTGCTTTAATTCATAGCACCAGCCACAGACTACTCTTTGATAGTTATCCTTTCAGTTCTGTTTTGGTTAATTCTCAAATCTAGACCTTTTCAAAGCTACAAAATTCACAGCATGAGACCAGAAATCCTTTGGAAGCAGACTTTACCACCAATTTCCTAAGACTTCATGAAGCATGCTCACATCCAGAATAGTTAAAAAAAAAAATAAATAAGAAAAAATTAGAAGTGCTTCAGCATCATAGTGCTTTAGTCAGCTCCAGTTCTGGAAATCACCTGCACTTTGCAGCCAAGAACACGGGCAAGTCAGTTATGCCAGTCTGGTTTCTCTGTCTATGGTCTGTGTCACCTCAATCCAGTGCTTGATAAAAGCAAGTATCTTATGTGTATCGTAAAAGATGACTTATTGCAAAATCTTATCACTAATCTGTCTGCTTGGGCTCCTGTCATCCCTCCTCTGCAGGACAAAGGCAATGACTTCCACATTCACCTGCAACTCTGAAAAGCATCTGTAGGACAAAACCTGCTTGCAAAGAGAGAAATTTGTGCATCCTGACAATATAAGGCTGGAAAAAAAGTTGCCTGGGGGAGGTGGTGAGAGAAAAATAGATCTTTTGCTTATTCTTTTTCTCTTTATTTTTTTTCTTCAAAAACTAAATGCACACAGAGAAGCACACACAACCAGACTAACCCTGCAGACTCCAAAAGATAGTGAACTTCTGGAGAATCCTGTTTGAGATAGGAATATGTGGACAACTCCCATGTGCTTTTGATGACAGCACATTCCTTCTTCCTCAGGTTTCTTTACTTACTATGATTGGAAAACAGAGAGAAGACTTCAAGATTTTTCACTTCATGAACAATGTAGGACAAATTAAAAATGTGGTCAATCCTTTGGGAAAATAAACCTTTACCTTCTTGCTGTTTTGCTCCTTAAAAGACTTTCACCTAATTTATTCTGATTGCTTGACTCTTATAAATTACAGACCAGGTCTACAACATCTAATAAACTAGTGTAGCACTGCTAACCAGGGCAAGCTCATTTATAGGAGTCCAGATCTGAATGCTCTGTTCTCTTCTGCAGTAAGCAATTTCCCCAAGTTGTTTTAATTACTTTAGAGTGTGAAGATATCTTGCACTCTATTAATGAGATTAGCTTTATTACGTTTATCTAAAGTTTCAACAGATGATGTAATTTTAAATTATTAAAGCAATAAAGGAGGGGTTTTATATTAAAAAAAAAAAACAAACCAAACAAAAAAACAACAACAAAAAAAACCAGATAAAAAGCCAACCAGGCCCTAACAAGTTTGACAGCATTGTAAAGTGAAAAAGAAGCAGTCAGAACTGGCAAAATATTCAACATGGATAAGGCAGGTTATGACTGGGAAATATGGAAAATTATTTGTCCAACTGCATAATGACTCAATAAAAATACATACTTTACACAGTGCAGGCTACTATGTCACAGTTTATACTTGTAAAAACAATCTCCTTTTATCTCTCCAGGCTGTGGAACATCTGGTAAGCAGCTTCCATTCTGCATTCTTTGTTGCCCACTAAAACTTTAGGGTTTGAGGAAAACCCATTACCCAACTTGCCCCTAAAAAGTAAATATTTTAAGAGATCCACCAAAATGTCTGACGATAATTCACTTATTTATGGACATGCTATTAACTTTATAGTTCGAGCCAGTTCTGCCTCAAAGGTTCTGCTTCTGATGGTGGGAAACCTGTTTTTCATGGCAGATGAATAGGAGAGAGGATAGCCCTTCTTAGAAGGAAAGCTTTTAACAACTTTTGAGAACTGAGCTGTGCAGTGCAACTCAATCAAATGCAGTGAGCAGACCTGAAGACTAGGGTTCTTGAAAATACTTCCACCATGACTGTCTTTAGAGGGGAATTTTCTCAGAAGCATTTTCTTTCTAACCTTTTTTTTTTTTTTTTTTAATCTCTCTCATTGAAAATATCAACACCCAAATTCTAAAACTTTTTCTCTCTGACCTGCCACATCAGGACAGTCATGGTCTTCCTCATTTCCCTCATCTTGTGATGTTTCCTTTAGTTTCTCTCTGGCCATAACTGTGGTTGACAGAAGGAGAGCTATGGGAGAGCTGAGCTAGCAGGTCAGATTCAGAGGGTCTCCTTTGGAGCTTTGCCTGATCTTGTTTAAAAGTGGAGGACATGGGAGTGGAAAGATTTTATGCTGTAAAACAAACCTACAGATTTAGTGCAGCTGCAAATCTCCCAGTATTTTTACATTCCCCTTGCCCCAGAGAAACAAAGTCTTGAAACAGCAATATTTCTACATGACTCAACATTTGCCCAACTTATTCCCCAAACAGAAGGGATAGCTAGGTGCCATGAGATGGCAGGAGGCAGAAACACCTTTGGAGCAACTTTTCCTTCCAGGCACACTTTTGAGTCTGTCACTGGGGCTCAGTTCTTACCAGGAATTGATCTTACTTAGATCTCAGCAGGATCTAAGCCCAGGGACCTGTTAGGGGCTTAAGCAGCAAAACATTCACACCTGTCTCTGCCCCAGCACTTCCAGAAGAGCCATGCCAAGGCCATATGAGGGATCTCATTGGCTTTGAGCTCTTCTCCCCGCACAGACTTCTAGGTCTGGCTCTGGCTTCACCAGAGTAAATGTCCAGTGGCAGCCTGATGAAAAACTGTACAGGGATAGTTGCTCTGACAGGAAAATGCCTCAGTTGCAAACAGCTTTGTCTTAACAGTCTGGGCAGGATAGGTCAAGTAACAGCATGGTTCTAAGGATGAAAGGCATTGGAGTTACATCATTTCTAGACATTGCAAAAAGACACTGGAGCATGAATCTGAAAAGATTTGCTTCAAATTAGCATAGAAAACATGTGTACAGATTCTCAACTGAGCTCTTAAGGCTCATACGATTTGTTATACTGGCACTTCCCTCCCTGGCTTTGTTTAAACCCACCCAGATGTGCAGTATTACAGAGCCCAGACATAAGGCATGCACATTTACTGCTCTGTCCCAGCCCTGCAGGCTGTCCAACAGGTGGGACTGCTGAAGATCATATAAGCTGGTGCTACCAAATGAAGACTTCCAGGAAGATGCTCTGAGTCAACAGGAAAATACAAGGCAGGAGAAGGGAGTTTTACTTGTTTTAAGAACTAACTGGTGGGATTCTCTGGAGGGAGCCCATGATGCCAAAGAGAAGGTACAACTGTCTGCTGTGGCCTCCCTGCATTTCCTTACTCCCATCTCCATTGCCATTTCCTTCCTGACTTTGAAGAGGAGAAAGGAAGAAGATCCTTCTCTTGCTCTTATGAAACAAAACTCTCCCTCCTGCCCTGCTCTTTGGATGAAAAGAAATGATGAACACATAACAACCCCTCCCCTAAGGCTCGCAGGCAGCGTCAGGAGGTACCGCTGGCACAGGTTTCCCTGTTTAACTTACAGGATTGCATTTATGTCTTTAGCTTCTAGCCTGTTTCTTTTTAAGAGAATATACTGGATAAAAGTAATTCCTTAAGGCAAAAAAAAAAAAAAAGACATTTGGCTTTGAGTTTCATTCAACTTATTAGTCCAAGCTGCTTGTGGTACAACTGTAATTTTTCCAGCTATCTAGTTAAATGTCCAACTTGCTCCAGTTCTGTGAGTGTTTCTCCTCAGAGTAGCTAGTAACTGTACAGAAAAGTGTACAAATGTTAGCACTTGGAGGAGACAAGGAAAACTATTACTGTTATGTCCACAGATTTCAGTATTTAAAAGGTAGGGCAGTTTTGATCTGCATGCGCTGCTCTTAAAATATTCTCCTTTGTGATAATTCACAATTCTAAATTACCTACTGGAATGCAAACATGAAAAAAAGGGAAACCTTCAGCAGAGAATGTCAGCGACAGCAAAAGAGTAACAGAGGACTAATAATTTACCTGTAAGAAATTATCAGAAAATGGGTTCCAGCTGAGTAAATGAAGTGAAGCATTTTTTTAAGTTAAACCTGCAACACTTTTACAGACCTAGAAAAAGAACATTCTTGGTCTGTTAGCATAGCTACTGGGAAAATGACAGATCCTGGGTGGGGGAGCTGGGACACTCTGCCTCCTCCAGGAGCTTGGCAGCACATATATCCCTTCCTAGATCTCCAGGAGACTTCTTTGTGAATTCCAATAGTGATTTGCAGGTATGTCTTTATTTGAAGACCTCCTAAAATATTAGGCTGGAGAAGCAGAATACATGATACTACTTTATATCCTGTTGCCACTGGGCTTGTTTTCCTTACCTCCCATTTACTGGCCTTTTCAAGGCACTCCACAGGCAGAAAAAACATTGCTCTTGGACCCTTGTTGTAGCAGCAAGGGAAGACAGAGACAGTGGCAAAGCTGAGAAAGCATACATCCATCACAAGCAAAATTCCAGGATGGGCAATGTTTGACAGAGAATCCTTAAAGAAGTTGTGTAGGACTGCCCTAGGAGCTGCAGTGGCTGCTTTTATACCAGGAGAAGCTCTCTTAGAAAGGTCAACAGCATGGTAGAGTCTATCAGAAATGCCAGAGGATGCTCTACACGGAGGTCTGCTTCCTCTGGTATAAGACTTGTATGAGGTCAGATGGCCAAAGTACTGTTCAATAATGAAAGCAGCTCTCTTATCATGACAGGGCCATGGCCATTTCTGCTCTGCTTCAGCCTCTCCTGAAACAGAAGAGATTTCATTATCTGCAAATATATGGAATAGTAAAGTATCCAGAAAATACAAGTGAGAAAGGGTACATTTCTCTGGAATCCAATGAAGGTTAATTCATGTTTTCAAAGAAAGCAGTAACAGCCCTCTTCAAAGCAGAAGTATCTCATCAAGTGCCCACAAGGACAAAGAGAAGCTTTGTGATTTCAGGATCAGACCCTTTGGGAATGAATAAAATAGAAGGTTGTGGTATTCTGATAACATTCTTCTGTACATTTCAGCCTCCATTATGCTCTGGACACAAAACATTTAATTTAATTATGGATAGAACAAGAAGGCCATGTTATGGTTTTGGTTTTGAAGAACTACATTAGTCAGGTTGTGATTTGCACAACCCAAATTGGGCATGGTTTAAATCCAGGTTCCATTTTTAGCCAAACTACCCAAGTCCAGAGGGGATAGAAAGCCCAGATAAAAGTGTTTGAGTTTAGTCTCATGTCTGTAATGGACAAACTGGAGTGGTTTGGGTTTAAATGTTGCAAAACCTCATCACTCAGGTTTTGGTTCTGCAAAAACAAAAACAACTTGGAGTTGGTTTGGATGTCATTCCATTTTATCTGAATCACTAACTATGGGGGAGGGGGTGGGGTGGGTTATGTCCCACCTCCAGCTTTAGCAGCAGCTTTAAAAGCACTGTTGCAATTTTTCCTGTGACTTTTCAAGAGATAGAGGAAAATAGAAAAAAAAAAGAAAAAAAAAAAACACCAAAAAAACCCCCACAAAAAACCCCCAAACAAACAACCACCACAACAACAAAGATTATCAAATCAGTTTAGGATTCAGTTTTTTCAGGCTAACACAGCTGCTGGCACCTTTAGCAGATGTTGATAGCACAGAACGTTTTGTTTTGTAGGGGTCTGAGCCAGTAGCGTTTTACAAGTGAGGCCCTTGACTGGCAAAGCTGTCACCATGCCCCTGAAGTTTGAAAGCCAAGGATCTGCTCCACTGAGCCAAATTTCACTGCTGTAACCAGTCATGTAGGCTCCATTCATAAAGTCAGTCAACTTGGATAGAAGTAATTAGTGCTATAAAATGTTAGATGTTTAGGAATTCAGAGGGCATTTGAAGCTGAGACGGCATATTCTCTGAGCTGAAATGTTAACACTGTCCAGTACAGGACATGTGTTGGGAATGATTGGAAAAAGAACATCTGATTTATAGTTATGAAACAATTCATTTAAACAAAGCTAACCATAGAGTAATTCAGTATTTTTTAATTATTCTCTCTTCTACTTCCTCTGGCTCTGATGAAGCCAGATTGATTTTCCTCAAATGAAGTTCATCTTTAAAGCAAGTTGTGAACTTTTGCAAAAATTAATCCTAATTGTGTCCTCCAGAAATAATTTCCCTCCTTTTTGATTACTCTATTTTCAGCAAATTAAATAATAACATATTTATATAAATGTATATTTATATTAATATATACATTGTCAATTTTATTAAGAATTAGAAACAAGCAGTTAAATTTAGGTACTCCTTTTATTTTGACCAGAAAAAAATGTCAATACAAGACATTGAAGATACTTCCTCCACTTAAATCAGTGTCAAATCTATTCCACAACCAACAGTTACATATCAGTACAGTCCTATCAAGCAGATAAATGAGACTATATCAGTGAAAGGTAAAACATTTCTGTCATCTTCTTCCTATCATCTGATCACTAGATCCCTGTTCTTCTACTGCTGCATCCAAACCCTTCTTTCATGCTCAAGATCTGCATATTAATTTCCCCAAAATGGCTGCTTCTTCTCCAGAATCTGAGACTGGATGACGATTACATAGGCTGTCTGGTAGAGTTAGGCCAACACACACATCTACTCTCCAGTTTCCAGACCAATCTCCTCAGTACATCCATGTTTCCAAAATGCTCAAGTCCATAAAGGACCATTCTGGAAGACAGAGTGGAGGCACATGTGCTCCTTGTCATACTATTCATTCTTGGTCACAGTGACTATATAATACATTGATCAATCTCATTGTAGCTTGTCTTATGCCCATCTTAACCCCTTCACACAGGCCCCTGACCATTACACTGTTGCGCTATAATGACAGCAAATTGCTCTAAGGAGTTGCATGTCCCCTCACACAGAAATCAAGGATTATTTTGTAGCTTCTGTAATTCTGTCACACACTGCATTCATCACTACAACCCCCCAAAAATTTGATATTTATGAGAAGGAAGATTGCGCTTTGTAACTGTAATTCCTAAACCAGATCTGATGGTGACACATTCTGGCATAACCGACTTCCATGGCGTGAATTAAAATTTGGATTTTTTTCCAATTTCCTATCTCAACTTCATTCAGACTACCAGTAGCACTCCAGACTCAGTATTGAGTAGACTCAGAAAAAAAAGAAAACAGAAACAAAAGGGTGAACAAACAGAGAGGTCTTCTCTTTGCAGATAGCAAAATTTGAAAAAATAAAATTAAAAAAAAAAAGTGAGAAAAGCTTTGAGACAGAGGGTTCTTTGGCAAACGTTGTCAAAAAGGGTTGTGGCCACGGGTTTTTCTGCCTTTCACAAAGGAAATGAAATGCAAACAAGTCTCCTTTATAACTCATTTGAGACTTTTTAAATGTTGAGAACTCAAGAATTTCATTACCAACATTCCCATGGCAACTGTAACTTGTCCATACTGCACATGTATATGGCACCATAAAAACTAACACTCCGGGCAGTAATAGAAAATTTCTCAACATTGCTTTTGTACTGTGGCAGTTATTGCAGAAATTAAGATGCGGATTTCTATCATATATGTTGTATCAAAATGTCAGCCAGAAGGCTAAAGCAATATTGGATCATTTTCTTAAGCGCTAAGGTGCTATCTTAACTTCCTGGGAGAAGTTCCCCTAACTTTGGCATCATCCTGGAACATTCTTTACTTTCACCTACCTTTACCCTGTCCTTAGCAAGATTTGAGGTGTTAGATCCTTCTGCAACTTGAAATGCAAAGCTTCCTCCCAGTCCATGGGTTGAACCCCTAGCTGTTTTGCACAAATTCAATATTCAGGGCTGTTAATAATAGCAGAAACAAAGCTTTGTTTTTTTTTTCACATGGCCTCAAGGTTATGCTTGGCCATCAGGCAGGAAGTTTTGTTCAGTGCATCTACATGTAAAAAATACTAATAAACCTTCTGTGAGATGCATAGTGCATTATGAGCAAGTCATTGTGACACTGTCACCAAATGGAAAGTTGAAAATATGGGAGACTCCTGCTCCAGCTGTGGTTTGGCAGTTGTGGGACTGTCGCTGGCTTGAAGCACGGTACATGACTGACACAAAGAGCTATTCAGAGGAACAAAGGAAAGGAAACACTGTATATTTCACATATGATTTGACCTTCCATAATCAAATTTGTTTATAATAGCCAGTAAATAGCTGAGTGGTAATGAAATGATACAGAACATGTTCTGTGGAAATTTCTAGACAGCACCAAAACTCTCATGCTGAGTTCTGTAAAACACCACCCTTTTAAGGAGGAAAGAAGCCATTTGAAAAACAGCCTTCCCATCCTCCCTTTGATCACATGCAGCAGATGGATTCAGTTATGGCAAAATCAATGGAATGAAGAAAGGAATTAAAAGTAATCAGGTAGCTGAGCACTAATACATCCAAGCAGTAGAGTCAAGGCAGCAAAGGAGGACATGTTGCCAGTGACTGGGGGGTGAGCAGAGACAGGGAGGAGAAGAAGGAATTTTGGGGAAGGGAACAGCAAAGCAGAGCTAGAGGCAGACTCTCTTGGAGTTTCCCCAAGCAACTCTGTTCAATGACATTAAACAGGCAAAGCACAGCTGCTCGTACTGGGGAGCAAGCTTAGCTGGCCTTGGCCACAAAGTGTGGTTAGGTGGACTCCCCTAGCAAACTCTGCATGGTGCTGGGCACGCAGGAGACCTTGGGCCTGAAGGTACATCCACACGGAGAAACCTGACAGGGATGGAGAGATAAGTTTGAGGAAGACAAGCCCACTGAAGCCAAATAAAGATTGTAAGCAGTGAAGATGAAAAGATAAGGAATAGGCTAGTCTGATTTTTTAATCAGATAAAATAAATTCAAACTCCATAAAGAAAGCACAGCCCTTCTCTCATGCCCAGCAAGATACGCTGAAGAAAAATCTGAAGCATTTCTCAGCATTTTTTCCATATGTGAAAAAATAGCTGCAAGATCCAGGTCTCAGTATGGGGACGAGTATCCAGGCCTGCCTGGGAAGGTTCTGCTCTGCAGCTGGTCATTCTGCACAGCTTATCTCACTGCCACCAAGCAGTTTTGTCAGCACAGTGCTGCTTCCTGACTGGTGCACTCTATGACTCTCATCTGCTGTCAGTGCAACATGGAGAGAGGATTTTGTTTGTATACACACATGCACGTGTGACACAGAGCTCCCTGGCACTGCATGCTTTATAACCTCAGCTTTGACCTTTTCCTTTTGCTGGCTTTGATCAGACTGCAAGATTTTTGTTGAGGCCTTGCTATGTACCCAAAGTATTCAGGCAGCATGATAAGGATAAAGCATTGCAACGCTAGCTGAATAAACAAACAAGAAAACAAACTCAAACCATCTCTAAAATTTGAATTTTGCTGCCACACGATTCTATTTTGTTTTCTGTTTGCAACATTTAATGATAACCAAACTGGTGGCTGAACTCGAAGAGCCTGGCTGCAAATCCAAACCCCTCTCTAATTTTGCTGTGTGCTTCCAGATAACCTCATAACCCCCTTTTCTCTCCTTCATATTTTCCCCCATAGATCACTGCATTTGCATTTGTAATATTTGCAATCATAAACACTGAACCTTTTTGTCTGCCTGCCATGGAAACCCTGTGGCCACTCCACCCATGTGCACATTCATCTGCTGCCCTCCCATTCCACTCAGGCCACCTCTGGAGCTGGGTGCTGGCTGTCTTCCAGGCTGGCAGTGGGGCCCGTGCCTCATGGAGGGAACGGGTGCCCCTAGCACGGCTGGGTGAGCACGCACATGGGCAGGAACCCAGAGATGCCCAGGAGGGGTTCTGGTCAGGGTTGGTGCCTGCTCAGCCATGGGATAAAAACCACAGCAAGTTAGGCTTGTTCATTCCAGCCCATGGGAGCCAGTTGTTTTTAAAGGGAACCATGTAGATCACATGGAGTGGCTGTGGCCCCAGCTGGCCTCGTTTGGGGTGTCAGTAGGGACGTGGTTGCTCTTCGCAAATGGGTCTCAGAATGACTCAAATGCAGGTGAGGGCTGCAGGAAAAGCCTGTGTCCCCCTCTTGCAGAACCCCTGTCCTACCAGAAAATTGTCCTACTTTACCTTTGGCAAGACTTGTTGTTTTTGTTGGCTTGTATTTTTTTGCATTTGAGAGACCTAGGCAGAAATTAGTTATGCTCATCACAGAAGGTGTGAAAATGAAAATGAAAATTGGTGCCCCATATATGCCTGTCACTTCTCTATGAAGTGCTTTAATTTTCTGATGTGCTGTCCTCCTGTGTGTTGCTGGAGTTTTTGCACAATAACATGCTCTCTGAAGGTCCACTTAAATATAAACAACAAATTAGATCTACCCAGACATAACTGTCTTTATGCTTTCAAATAAACTTGCAGTTAGAAATTGAATTTGAAGACATACAATTATCTTTAGATTTTACATCACACATCTGAAAAAGCAGTGATTGCCTAGATTTCCACAATGATCTTGAGTTTATTTCTGAAGTTATCATACACTGAAAATGGAGAATGAAGGAGAAAATGTGCAAGAAAAGATCTGACTGACACATCACTGTGTGCTATGCAGTGATCACTCCACCAGCCAGGAGGACTAGCTTTCAGTTAAGGGCTCCGACCTGTAAAGGGTTACATCACTGAAAGGCACATTTCCTCTGGGCTAAACTCTTGGCAGAAAAGGTCTTACAGCTCACACTTAAAAACAATAGCTCTGAGAAGGGCAGGGGACAGAGGCTGTGGTGTTTTTAAATCTCTGTTATATCCTAACACTTGCACAATGACCATATCCTGAAAGGGGTGGATTTTCTGTCTTTCTAAGATCTGATTGATTTAGATTAGAATAGTTATTTGGTTTTCAAGAAAGAGTTATTGTTCCCATGTGCAGCAATTTTTATATGGCCAACAAAGCTGTGTGATGTTTCTAGCATATGGTGCAAGTGCCTTTAATGGTTGGACTTGGTGATCTTAAAGGCCCTTTCCAATCTAACGATTCTATGACTGTATGATTTACTTGACAGCTCACTTTATATTTAGTCCAGAAGCTTGGGTTAGAAGTGGGAAAACACAAGCAGTGATTAGAAACTCTTTAGCTCTCACCTGGCTCTTCTCACTGACTCCCTGTGTGGCTTTGGATGCTGAGCTAGAGCAATTTTTTAAAACAGCCTCTGAGCAGGACTGCTGAGCTTCTGGCTAGTGTGATTCACTGTAGGCCTTCTCTTTACATTGCTGTAAAAAGTCAATTTTTTTCTCTCCTGAAGTGTTCACCTAACAACTTAACTAGAAGTTACTGACCCTAAATGTCTCTATCAGTTTCCTCATTTCAGAATTCAGTATGCTAATATAAATCTGCTTCATCAACGAGGACTGAGAATCAACTATGTAAAATCTAAACAAAACTTTGATGTTCACTTTGAATCAGTTAATAATAGTCTCTATTATTTCAACACAGAATTAAAGTCAGCTTGAATCAGGATGTACATGTGCTATATAGACAGCATAAGGAGGCCTTCCTTTGCTGGCAATCCAGAACAGTCTCATTTCAGCCCAGTTCTAATAGCAATTGATTGAAGTGTTTACTGCAAGCCCAACAAGTCCCAGCTGCAAGAATCCTTAGGCAAATGTACAGGTTGACTGTTGCCACTTGTGCCAAGCAGCCTTCATACAGGATTTGTGGACAGCTGGGAGCTCAATATCCAGTCAAAGAAAGTGGCAAGGCAGTATGGAATTGCTAAAATCTGTGATCTACAACCAAGTGTTATAGAGCCAGCAGGGGTTTAATAACCCCTGATTGTATCTGCAAGAGAAAATTCTTCCAGCATAAGCTGTCTCTGAACAAAGCCACATCCTGGCGATTGCTTCAGATGACTTCACTCACACGAGTCACAGGCATTCACTTTTTTCAACCATTGTTGCTCTGTTGTGTCTGCATAAAATGGTGGGGTTATTAAAGGGCTCCTCAGCTTCCTTACAGCAAGGTGAGAAATGTCCAGAATGAGAGCAATTCAGAAAACAAGTGTCATGAAAACAATATGCAATTTACAGGTGACCGGCCACATGGAAACATTGCTCCTCTCAGGTCTCCCAGGCACTCCCCAGGACTTCTTCTCTTGGTTCTCACCTGTCAGTGCTGAGATAAAGAATGTTTTGTTTTGTTTCCAGCATTGTCATCCAAGCAGGCAGCATATGGGGAAGTTTCTGGAGCTGAGGTCTCCTTACAAGTCATTGTGCTGAGTGCTGCTCCTTGACAGGCATTATTGGTGGGCCTGTGAAGAATGAAATTCTTCCCTCTCATCTGCATCATCACACAAATTATACACTTTCTGTAAAGAAGATACCAAAAAAATTAAAGCAGTAAACCTCTATATAAGGAAAATCTATTGTATAGAGTAGGATAAGAGTCAATGCCACGCTGACCACCTCATGACGAGCAGCTCCTTCAGCAAGTGTTGTCTTTGTACAGGCTGTCTACTCTTGTGTTCCTAAGGTTGTTAGGATCTCCTTAACTCCAGGGTTAAGGACACATGGGTGCTTCACAAGCAATTGCCAGTTTCTGAGCACGATTTCGAAGTACCTTTGTTTCTAAGCCCTGGTGATTTTGAGCAGTACTTAGAGCTCAAACACATGGTCAGGGCACTCAAACTTGTCCAGACAGGAGTTACCAGAGGTTGTGCATGAGCTGAATGACAATAAGTGTCTGGGTGCACACAAGCACCATGTAATTTGCCCTAATTTAAACCTCTCCTGCTACGAGGTAAATTCAGAGCTGCCACAGACTGAAAGCAGGCACACAAGGAGGTGAGGCAGCTTAGCAGGCACATGGTGACCTGCTATGCTGCAGGAGCTGTGTGGTTGATTGGGCTCATAGATTCCCGAATCCCTTCCCAACACAGAACGTACAAAAATTGCACATATCTCACATGTATGTTGGCAGCCTAAATTGAGCTTTGTGAATGCCGCAATAACTTTGGAGGCACTTTTAGAGAAGGCTGCTACCAATAATCACAATGATTGGAGAAAAAGGAAAAAGAAGGTATTCAAAAATAAAAAGTAACTCTATTTCTCCTTCCCTCAACTGAAGGAACTATGGAACGTTGAAACTTATAGCTTCCCTCAAATAGTCACAGTGCGGAGATAACTTGGTAGTGGAGAAACTGAATTACCGTGTACTTAAGTTAATTTTCAGAGAGGTTTCTAAGGAACTTATCATGTAATATTCATAACAAAGTGTGTAATTATTCCTCTTCTTTACTGAATAGTAGCCGCAGGTCTATTGCTAAATCACATGCTACCATAAAGCTGTTGTTTTGTTTGAATTTAATTCACAGACTTAACAAAGGGATACCCTGGCAGAGCTTGTTTGAAGTGGAAAACTGCTTACATCCCATGAAGCTCAAAGAAAATATAATTTATTATACAGTCTTCTCAATGCCTTCATAAGCATTGTCCATGTTCTGGAAAATTGTGTCAATAAATCAGCATTAATTGTTGTTTGAAAGTCAGGCTAAAGGTTCTGTTTTTCTTTTAGTTGGCTTCTGTAGGTGCAGAGAGAGATATTTGGCTTCATGGCTAGACATTCTTGGAATTAATTTTCCACCAATTCTTATGCTACTGAATGTAAAATATTTTTGCCTTTGAATCTGTCACATCATTCTGAAGAGCTAAATCTAATTGCC
>VWYP01002338.1:0-50190 GCA_013400435.1 Pycnonotus jocosus | reverse complement strand
TTTTTTTTTTTTTTCTTTCTGGCTCCAAAGACTCTTCTGAATCTAAGTGCCCTGTTAGAAGCCAAACTAAAAGCAAAAATTGGAAGTGAAGCTGTGTGCTGACTTCTTTATTACTGTAGGAAAGGGCCTCATCTGTCCCACAGGACTGAGAGGGGGAGTGTGGGTGGCTGGGTGGAGATGCAGCCTCAGGAATTTACTTCACAGGTGTAACAGTCTGAGTGGAAAGAGGTGTAGAGGACAGCTGGAGACAGACATGTATGGACAGGGGCTGATGAGCGGGGAGAGAGCAACCCTGCAAAGCTGGCTGGCTGAGGGTTTCCAGGCTCTAGCTATGGGCACTGCAAGTGCTGTGGGAAGGGCAGGAGGCCGTGATGAGAGTCTAGCAGGCCAGGAGACCTGGAGTCCGCATGCCTGAAAACAAGCTAAAGGTAATTACAAGGATGCAACTCTTCCGTGATCTCATACAAGGAGCCGCTGGAGGGAAATGCTGCATGAAGGATGTCAGCACAGTTTCTCTCCCATCACGAGTCCACTCATCATACACAACTTGGCATCAGTCCCAGGATACTGGATGCACCAGTGGATGAAGCCCTGGCTAGGCAGCCCATTTCCTTGCTCCTTGTGATGTGTCAAGGCGTCATCATTCCCAGCACAGTATGAATGGCGCCATCCTTTCTGCTCCAGCCACCGAGCTCATCTCGCCCATCACACATGGGCTCCATCTTAGGCCCTGTGCTCTTCAATACATTCATTAACACTTGGATGCAGGACTGGAAGGGATACTAAGTAAGCTTGCCAACAATACTAAATTGGAAGGAGCTGTTGAGTCCCTAGAGGGGAGAGAGGCCCTGCAGGGAGACAAATTGAAATTTAACAAAGACAAGTGTCAGATCCTGCACCTGGCATGGGGCAAACCTGAATGTACATACAGACTGGCAAATGAGATTTTGTAGGGCAGCCCTACAGAAAATGACCTGGGGGTCCTGGTGAGTAGAAAGCTGAACATGAGCCAGCAGTGCTCTGGCAGCCAGCAGGGCCAACCCTGTCCTGGGGTGCATCAGGCACAGCATCACCAGCCAGGCAAGGGAGGGGATTGTCCTGCTCTGCTCTGAGCTGGGGCAGCCTCACCTTGAGTGCTGGGGGCAGTTCTGGGTGCCACAATATGAAAAAGAGATTAAATTATTACAGTGTCCAAAGGAGAGCTACAAAGAGGATGAAGGGCCTTGAGGGGAAGCTGTATGAGGAGCAGCTGAGGACACTTGGTCTGTTCAGCCTGGAGAAGAGGAGACTGAGGGGACACCTCACTGCAATCTACAATTCCTTCACAGATGGAAACAAAGAGACAAATAGGAAGTACCAATCTTTTCACTTCTGTGGCCAGTGACAGGACTCAAGGAAATGGATGAAGATGAATTAGGGGAGGATTAGATTGGATGTCAGGAAAAGGCTTTCCACCCAGAGGGTGGCTGAGCACTGGTCCAGACTCCCCAGGGAAATGGTCACTGCACCAAGCCTGACAGAGTTCAGGAAGGGTTTGGACAATGCTCTCAGGCACAGGGTGTGATTCTTGGGGATGGTGCTGTGCAGGGCCAGGAGTTGGACTTCAAGGATCTTTGTGGGTCCCTTCCAACTCAGAATATTCTATGATTCCATGAAAATAACAAGGACCACACAGCAAACTGGGGGCAGACTACTTTAGAACAGAACTGAATTTTGGACAGAAGTGTTTGGATATGGTAGATGGAAAAGAAAATCTGTGTTCAATTTTCTAAGGAAGGAAATTAAATCTTTGCATAAGAGAAAAATACCTAAAATGAGAGAAAGGGAAAGGGAAAGGGAAAGGGAAAGGGAAAGGGAAAGGGAAAGGGAAAGGGGGCATTTTGGGATGACCATCTATAACTCTCTCTCATATCCTACTCTGCTGCAATCAGACCCTATTTGAGATAGTGCCCTCTTTCCTCGTGCTGCCTCTTCCCACAGGCAGCTCATGGCATCAAGGTGTTGCCCTGCCCACATCTTTGAGGAGCGAGCCCAGCCTTTAACAGCAGCTGAGGTGAGGAGGTAGGAGGCACTGCATGAAAGAAATGAAGAAATTGTTCTGCTCTATTTGGATGGGAGAGCTTTGAACCCTACTGAGATCTAGAAAAACAAGTGGAAATTGTAGACAGAAGTTTTGAATAAATAAAATAAATAAAAAACCCCACCAGCTCTGCAGTTCTAAAGAGAAAATAATATTTGATTAAAGACAAAACATGTATGGGGCAACTTTTTCATTTCCTGTTCATGATGAAGGTATTACTGACATTATTTAAGCTGTGTTGAAGACATATAACAAGAGTCTAAGCAGATATAAATGTTCTTTTGGAATGTTATTTATAGTACTTTGGTACCCAATGCCAAATGCTAATAAGGTTTATGAGAAACCAGTGGAGACTGTAAATTGTTAGCCTTCTAATTTAAATCATGTTGCTGACTCCATTTGTTTCCTACACATTGATCTGGCCTTCAGATAAATCTGATAAAATTCTCCAAGTTGGAGAGAGATTTGTTTTCTGTCAGTGGGAATCTAACTATTAGAAAGACAAGTTGTGAGGTTATTGGGAACAAAGCCACAGGCAGTAATATAGCATACTTGAATACTTCTTTGCTATTTATTTAAATGTTACAGTATTTGATAAATTGCTTATGCAGCCATTTAACTGACTCTTCTGGAAAGTGTTTATTTGCAGTCACCTCAATGTCAGCACTGAAATGAGCTGGAACTGAAATTTCATTAAGAAAGGCATATTTCATTATTATGGCCCCAGCAATCATCACCCTGGGTACACTAAGTCCAAAATGTATAGAATGTTATTATTATAATACAGCTATGGCATAAAAAAATGGGCATGAGCAAGACAGGATATTCACTGTTAATGCACTGGCCATACCAGCAGCTTGGGCTCTTGTGGGAAAAATAGCTCAAAGAGTTATGTGGGTCTTACACTTTGAATTTCCTTTGATTTGCCCATTTCAATTTGCAGCCTTAATTTCCTTTAGTGCAAAGAAAAGCTCAAGGTACCTGCTCTGTGTCAAAATGAGCCCTGCTGCCATAAAACCTGAAACAGAAGGCCAAAAAAGGAGGGATAAGTTACAAGAATCTTCCCTGGGACCTCTCCTCTGTACTCTTCTCTCATGACAGGAGGTGGTTTCCCTCCTGTGAGGAGTGAGGTGACAGAAAGAGGTCAGTCCCCTGTCCTCTGGACAGCCACAAGGTGTGGATCAGGGGCTGGCATTCCCCTGTTTTTGAAATGCCCACCATCTTATTTCCATTTTTAGAGCTGCTAAATTCAGCCTTTTTCCTTACTCCTCTTTAATGTGTGTCTACAAACCAGCTTGCCCCAGTTCAGCTAAATTGGATTAAACATTTCTTCTCTCAGACCACAAGACTGTGTTGCAAGAACAAGATTCAGAATCCGTGAAGCCAACAGAAAGAGGAACAGATGGATAAAGGCAGGCAGAGCTGTCCAAAGCAGGTGAGAGTCTGTGGAACAAAGCTCAAAGCAGTGTAAGCCCCTGCACCGAGGGATGTTTTGCCCAGGTGTAGCCCTGCACCTGAGTATTTTTTCCTATTCCATACCCTGTCACCTAAGCAGTGTGGTGCACCCCAAATTCTTACCCCAGTGCACCCCCACACACTGACTTGGAAGCAAGTTGCAATATTTGCATCTGACTGTGTTGTGACAGTTACTGTGGTTTAGAAGTCTTATTTTGAGAAATCAGTATTTGGAAATAACAGCCTGCTAAGAACCAGGACAAGGAACAAGTTTGTGGCTCCTTATGCCTTATAGAGATTAATGTTATATGGAATTTTATTCCTCTCTTCTGTCAGTCATGAAAGTCCTCAAGGGATATGGGCATACCAGAATGAACACAATTCAGATACAGTAAACAAAACTAATCAGGGAAGGTAGAGTTATACTGGGGGTTTTGTTTGTGCCTTCGAATATACCAGGTTGAATCAAATGAAAATCAGAATATCACAGGAAAATGGGATCAAAGGGGACTGTGAAAGACATGCAGCTCTTACAAAGATTATCCACACCTTGCCTCCCAACAGTGTGATTCAAACTCTGCAAAAGTTGATGTGTGTCATAGGCTTCAGTGGTTTTAACTCAGCTCCTCAGTGTTTTACAGTCCCTTTGCAGCAAGAGAAATTTAACTTGCACCCTCCCATGCATCAAATAAAGTTTCCAAAATGGCACCTCTGCCTTGCTGACTACACTCTTTTCTTTTTTAATTGTACATGTGAATCCCTGAGAAACCTCACTCCAAGTTCAGGATAAACTCATGTTTCCTCTGCTTGCCAAAAGAAAATGAAAAGTAAAGCCCCATCAATTTTATTGCTCATAATTGTGGATAAAATGCAATATATTTGGCTCATATAAATTTGCTAGCAAATTATATTCAATAAAACCCTGGTGAGCAATTTAAAAGCATAAATCCCCCCATGCTGAAAAAAAGCTCATAAATTATACAAGAAAAAGGAGTGATTTCATCAAAGAGCCAAGATCTGCCCATGGAATGTTTCAATAGTACTGGATTTATAGTTTTCTGGGAGACGATTTATGATCCCTAATTTTCTGCAATAAAAAGCTCAGTGGGGATTCTCTGAATGAAATATCTTTTAACAAAGAAATAAATTTAAAAAAAAAAATCTGAGAGCGAATGCAGACAATGCCATTCTTGGAGATCTGCCCCTTTCGTGTTCCTGCTCCAAAATTAATCATGGAAGACCCTAATAAAGATTACATAGTGAGAAGGGAAGGAAGACCATTAGACTTTAAAATAAATGCATTGCACAGTTGGAGAGGGCATTTTTAGTAATAAATTCATCCATGATGCTTCATAGCAATTGTCTTTAATTAAGAATAAAATTATCATGCTGGGAAGGTTAAACATTTCCAGAATACACAGGGATGATTGTGTTATACAGATAACCTGGAGAGAGAGGCTGTGTGTGAATCGTGTGCACAGGCGAGGCATGCAGTCACAGTGAGATGTTCAGAGACATTCACTGACTTCCCCTGGTTCTGGAACTCTGATTCACAGCCCTTGTCACATCCAGTGGCAGTGGCTGGAGAGGTCACTGTTCCCACAAGCCATCCATCACCAGGCAGCAGGGACCAGGGGTCAGAGTTCTGATGTGTTGCAGGTCACAGACCAGGGCACTAAGGTGAAGTGAGAACAAGATTTAACTTAATATGCCCGGCTGTGAATCATGACAGCTGAGGAGGGAACCTAGTGTCTCTTTGACTGCAAAATGGACAGCATAGTAAAAAATAAATTTTCAATCACCTTTTAAAAATTCCCACATAAATCACCAATGCTGTGATCATGAATTCCTGCTTTGGGAATCTGCTATTGGATGGTAAGAGAGAGAAGATAATGGGATGCATGGATGGGTAGATGGACGGACGGATGGATGGATGGATGGATGGATGGATGGAGGCTTGCCATAGTAGACTATGGTTGTTTCTCAAGATGTTATTATTCCCATTTTGTTTATAACAAGGTGAAGCATATAAAAGTGTAAAGGCCTGTATGAATGATCAGACAAGCAGACTGACAACAGTGCAATCTGAGCACGTTATCCTACATGCCAGGTTGAGGACTGTCCTCCCTCTCCACCATACATAATCCACATATGGGCCATGGGTGTCTCACAAAGGGATGGGGATAGCCACCAGGATAAATGGGAGTAGTGAAAGTACTTACTGCTGAGGATCTACTCAAAATCTTTTGCTGTCCCCCCAGAGTTCCAGATTTTCAGAAATAGAAGAAGGGTGAAGGTGCTGTTCGAGTATATTTCCTATATCTATCCCTTGGATTTTCCCTATTTATTTCTCCTATGTGATAGGTTTAACCTAGGAGCTCTAAGTTTTGAACTTCCATGGCAAAACTACAGGCATGGGCAGTTAGGGGTTGATTCAATCCTCACACAAATCTGTAGATGAAAGGACTCTTGCCTTTGATAGGCACTAGATTGAGCCCTTGCCTAAACCCATGTAATGCAAAGGAAAAGAAAATGCTCAAAAAACATTTTGTTTTGACAGCAAACAATGGACAGAAAAGGCCAGAGAAGATATTTGACTGATCAGTCTTTTTCCCATTGAGTTTTATTATGAAATAAAACAAGAATTGTTGAAAATAACCTTAGTTCAATTACCTCTTTCTTATATAGCCCAGCAGATTTGATTGGCTGCAAAAAGGAGGAAGATTTTTTCAATAAATTATTTTAAACTCACACTGCAGCTTTGAAGCTCTACCATCTAAGAGTGCTGAGGCAGAACAGCTGGCTGAAGGGAAGGAAGTTTGTCTTTGGAAAGGTAATTTGTAAGTAATAAGCATCCAAGATTTGCTATCTATCATCTATCCCTGCTCCAAAACTCTTTACAAGCACTGGACATTTCCCCCATGTCTATCTGGCAGGCCCCAGGAGTTCCTCTTAGCTCCTCTGCCCAGGTATACATGCCAGCTACATCCGCTGCTATGTGGAGAGCAGATCCAGCTGCAGACTAGTTCCCTCCATCCCATGTGGTGGGAACCCTGACCTATGGCCCAGGAGGAGCCCTTGCTGCTGCTCTGATTGGAACAAAGAGTGTGTGCCTGGAGCTACCTTACCCTGCATTCCCACAGCATTCGTGGCTGAAGCAGACCAGGAGAAGGCATTCATCGACATCTCATTCAATGTTCCCTCAGGAAAAAATACAGGCTGCAGCTTCATTCACTGCTCTTACAGAGTCGGGGTTTTATTTGGTCCTTTTTTTTCTTTCAGAGGATCTGGACTGTATTTCTAATTGATGAAGAATGCAAAATTGAACTTCTATTTCTTTTTAAGGTAAAGGTGTTCTGATTATCCACAGATTTTCCAGTAAATACCTCTATATTATTTTCATCCAATATTGATATCAGAATGTATACATGTAGCCGCATATTAACATGTCTGCCTGGCATCCCAGTGTGCCAAAAAATTAGCATTCTTCTTATGCAGACAGTGGCATCTGGCTTTCCTACCAAATAGCAATAAAAATTATTTGACATAAGTAGAAACATCCCTATGAAACAATTTCCCACAAAATAAAGCCATTCAAAACTAGAATTTTGTGATCCATTCAGTCAGCTGTCTAAATTTTAGAGACAATTTTAATATTTTTTACATGTCTTGGAGATAATTCTAGCATTTCAGGAAATGAGACATCACTGATACTCCAGTAACCGAGTCCCCTGGAGTACATCTTGCCCAGTTGCCCTGGGTAGGAGCTGTTTCTCCTTAGGAACAGGTATTCCTGAATGGGCCTTTTAAACACATCTTTTGTGGATTTGTCCAGGACTTTGACACAACTTGGGAAAAAAAAAATATCTGGACATCTTTATCTTGATCCATAGAATAGTTCCAAAGCAACCCTCCAGACTTTTACTTGATCCCACATGGAAACTCAGGTCAATCGACACGGCAATTATTCGTGCTATTATGCAGCCTTACTGCATCAGTACAGGCTCCCACTGATCCATACATTAAAACTAGTATTTTTGAACAATCCACCCATTATTAGTGCCTAAAACAGCAGAGTTGGATCCCCAGAAGGGGTTACATTCAGAGAAAGGAGGAGCCCATTTCCTTGTTCAGCACTATCAAACTGACCTACGAGACATCTTGCAGCTACTAAAAAGAGAATCAGGAAAATAAGAAGTTGATTTTGCATATTGAAATGCATAAGAGGACATCCAAAAGGAGACAAAACAACTAAAAGACAACGGTACAGCAGGCATAAAAGAAGCAATTTGAGTTGGAGGACATTCCACATATACAAGTTGGAAACAGCCAGAGGTGTCTTGCCTGGGGAGGGGTTCAGCTTGAACAAACAGCCTCACAGGCAGCATACGCAAAACATTGGGTAACATTTTTGTGTGTCTCACATAAACACCCCAGAAACAAACCTGGAAGGGATCTCAAGAAGCCATTTATTCCATGGGCCAGTATGAGACATGCTGAGTACAGCTGAGAGTATATGTTTAATTTGTTCTTAAAAATCTCTAATAAAGGTCAAGCTATGAATATGTTAAGGGATAGTTGGGTAGGGAACTTAATTCAAAACACATCAGCCTTCCAAATGGCTGGATTCCCCAAGCTCACCTACATATTATCTGCAAAGATGCTTTATTGAAGCAATAAACTATATCTCTATTATCAGTTAAAAAGAGAATACTGGCTGTTGGGATCAGATGCCCAGTGCTAAGGCTGATGCCTCCATTTTGTCCAGAAGAGGATAAGGAAGAAGTGGGAAGTGGCCCCTTTGAAAAAGAAATCCACTGCTATTGACACAAGAATAAGAGAAGTATCTCAGTACATCAGCGGGTTGGCAGCTGGTTTCTGACGGCTTTTCAGTGTATTCAAGAACTTCCCAAAATCACAGGCCATGGCACTGATCAGACACGAATCAGGAATTATGATCCTGAAGTCAGCCTCAGCAAAGTCACATCATTCAGATTTAATGCAAAAGTTATTTTTGTTTGTTATTGTTTCTGGAAGCCCAGGACATAGAAGGTTCTTCCCAAATTTTGTCAAGGCATGATCCAAGATCCAAATGCAATACAATCAGGATTCAGCAGCACCCAATCACTTAGGCTTAAGAGAGAAAATTATTAAAAGGAATGGAAAGGAAAGTTCAATAGTAAAAACTGGTGCTTGCCAAATAAGCCATAAATGAGCCAGGGACCTCTGGCCTAACTTACTGCTTTCTCCACCTAATTTCAGACATAGACTGAAAATGGCTAAAAAGAAAAGCAGAGCAAGAGAGGACTGTGAGCTTTACTAAGGGTCAGTTTTAGGATACCTCTGGGAATGAAGCAACAGAACACAAGAGAAAAAATACCTGGAAGCAGTACACTAACCTTCCTATGTGTTGGCTGAAGCAGTCAGATAGCCCACGGTGACTCTGGGCTACAATGAGATAAATCAGTGCTGATGTTCTTGCCAAACCACAGATACCACACTCAATTTGTTAGGGAATAACCCCAGGTCTTTCCAGCAAAATATTCACTCCTTCCATATCCTGTCAGTGAGCAATATGGAAAATTTTCCCTCTAATGGGTGAGTGGTGTGCCCTAAAATAAGCCTGGGAAACCATAGCTTGTACTTCGTGCATGAAAGTACTGGACAATTAGAAACTCAGCTGAACCATGCAGATTGTCTGCTGATGAGGGTAGACGCTTATTAAAAAAGTGTGGAGGAATTTATTCTTTGAAGTTTACAGCTGTTGCCATTTCAACCACAAGGTGAAGTTTACATCCATGACAGACAAAGAACACAGCACAGAAAAAAAAGAAATACAGCTTGATAATTGCATGATGATTTTACACCTTTCTGAGCGAGGGTTTTTACCCTTCTTATTTTTTTGTATCCTAGGAAGATGAGGTCTCTTGCTTCCCAAGATGGGGTAGCTGGGACAGGAGTGTCTTGGAGCAGTTATTGTCCCCTCTGGGTCAGAGGCCAGGTTGTTTCCAGCCTGAGTGGGATTGCTATTCTCTCCATAATGCCTTCCTGTCTCCACATTCCCCATAAAACTACCTCCACAAAAAATGGACCATCCTCCCAGAAGGGAGAAGGGATGGGACTCAACAAGAGATAGAAGAACACATTAGTCTCCATGTGCATTTTCTTTTTCAGTTACTTGTTAAGATCCAGCAAAACTCTGGAGATGTGTTTTTCTCCTTTTCCTGGATAAAAAAAAAATAAAAAATTATGCTCTTGAGACTGCAATGACACTCTGATGTCATCTGTCTGATACAGTCCATTGGATGAATGAAGACAATCTTCCACTACCTTTGTCTCATAACCTTGATTAAACTGAGCTGCTACCTGTTTGTACTTGACCTCAGAGGTGGGTGATCTCTTCACCGTTACTGCAAAATCAGTGAAACAAGATAAAACCAGCCAAGGCCAAACCTTAGTGTTGCCACATGGCCTCAGTTCAAATCTTCATAACAGAACGTTTTAGGAGACATCCCTGAAGCTGTAGCTTGCTTAGTCTGACCAGAAGTGCACAGGTGTTGGGCCAGGTATCACTCTACATCCATCGTGCTGCATCACAGGCTGCTGTCCTGGAGTCATGTGCATATATGATGGACAAGGAGCAGCCTGCTGCATATTTAGCTGGGTAGTGCATGGTGTGATAGACACAGAGGTGTCCTGCAATAATTTTAACAGTGTGCACTGGCCTGATAACTGTTTATTGCACAAATATTTGGGTTATGCTTAATAGCAGACTGTAAGGAAAACAATCAGAAAGGAAGAAAAATGGCTTGAACTCAGCCAGCCCTGCAGTTAAAACAGGACAATGGGAAAGTCATGGGCTCCCAGGAGTCTGGTTCAGCTTCCTGCAGGGCCTACTGAACTGGTTGGGAAAGACAGAGCCAAAAGTCTGACAAGCGAGAAGCACAAATGAACTCTGGCTGCATCAGCAGGACTCTCTTTTCAGAGCCAGGGAGATCTTGGGGAGCTGTTCAGGGGCACCAGACCGAGACTCAGGCACTCGCTGTAGTGTCTGCAGAAGCAGAGACCTGCCTCAGTTGCCAAAGGGGCAGAGCTGTGGATAATTTGGAGGATGGGGAAGAACTCCTCATTTTGTAAATGCTTTTTGGAAAAGGAAACAACACTGTAGTTTTGAGAAAGTGGTTTTGACATTTTGTGGGCATCATTTGTCACACTATCCTTGAGGGAAAGTCCACAGGCATCCAAACATGGCTTCTGCTGAAACCTTTCCTTCCTATATTACAATCCCTGGCAACTCAAGGAAAGTTGAGACCCAGACTCTTGAAATGTGCCCCAGCTGGCCAAGGCTCCATGTCCAAGGTGAGTCCAAGACCCAGTTTTTAGTGACAAACTCTGCTGAAACTATGGATGTGAGCCCCACAGTTCAGACACTGGCAGCTGTCTCCACCCTGTATCTCATGCCAATGAGAACATCAGACAGTGCCTGATGTCTGAGCCAACCTGTCTTTTTCTCTTGTGGGCTTTGTCCCCCATCAGACATTAGAGGGGCAGAAGTGCTGCCAGTCCTGCTCTCTGAGGGCTTGAATAGACACCATGGGGCAAGCTCTTACCACCTGGAGAAAGCACTGCCTGTTGGTGCTGGAAAAGGTAATGCTCTTTGCCAGGGCCTGGTATCCTCTGCTCTGCTGCAAATACATAAACTAGGCTTGTTTAAGTCACCTGAATTCATACTTCACCTATCAGCATATTAGTGATTTTGCACTACATTGCAATAGAGTATGTGACAGGTCTGCTCAGCTCTGTCTTCCAATTCCAGGGCAGTAACAAGAAGCACTAATGCATGCCCTGCTTACGATCATCTGAGCCATATCTGCACAGCATTGCCTTGTCCATGTTGCCTTTCAAGACTAGCAGTTCTTCTCTTCCAAACCAAACTGCTAATTTAGATGAAATTTCATCAAGGCTCCTGTGGGCAGTATAGCTGTGCACCAGTAAGAAAGGACAGAGCCCTTGCTGGACAACAGCAAAGATTCACTGGCTTATGTATATGAGGACAAGTGACTGCTAGGTCACATTTAATTTACCCTTACCACACAGACCATAATTCCATCTAACCAGAAAAAAACATGGCATGATAGGGAAAACAGGCAGACCACAAACTAAGTATACACCACATGTTAAGTAAGCAGATGTCACAGGAAGGAAAATGCAATATACTGTAGGTGCTGAAAACTTTCAACTGACATCTGCTCTTTTTTTCTAAATTCTCCTTTAATACCTGACATCATGATCTCATTTTAATGCTTTCTGATATAAAGTGGTGATAGCTTATATCTGCAGTTCTCTAAAAGACATTTTTCTCCTGATCAGAAAAACAGGTATCTTCTTGTTACAGCTGAATTAATCTTCATCTGAGAGATGATTTCTCACCAATCCACCAGCAACACTGGTGAGTTACTGTAGATAAGTTCATATATGATCATAAAATGACATTTACCTGAAGAAAGAATTAGCAGCAGAAACAAAAGGTTTGTGAACCTTAGATAGCCTGAGCAGCACTTTGTCTCTTAGCAGGGACCTAGTCTCAAAAAGCACTACTAATAAAGGAAGAACTGGCCCATAAGAGCATCAATCTTTCTTCTTCTGTCCACAATCCCTCACAGAAACTGCAGTTTAAAATCTCAGCAGGGAGCTGGATGTCAAGTACCTCATGCTTTGGAAGCATAACTTGAGAAATATTACAGGGGCCCAATTTTAAGGAGTCCTTTCAAAAATCAGTCTTTGTTTTAAAGGACATCATAAGCTGTTCAGCACCACCAGTCAAATGCTAAGATCTGGGGTAAAAAGTACATCTTGCCATAAGCAGCGTGCATCTCTTCACAACAGGAACCCAGACTGCTGTTTGTAATGCTTGGCGTTCTAACCTCAAGTAAATACACCACGTAATCTGCAGGATATGTCTCTGAGCATGCTTACATGGTAATAATGATGTTAAATAGAATGGCCGTATGATTTATTATACCTTGTTAAATAAAGCAAAGCCAATCTCTTCCCACCACAGGAAGTACCAGTACAGTAGAAAATGGAAACAAGAAAAAATTAAATACCACCCAGACCTGGTTTAAACATGCAAACTTTCTAATAAAATATCAGAACCAGATGCTGCTAAAGATGAGTGATAATTAAAGAAGATAAATTAAAGAAATGTTTTTCCAGGGAATGACTCTACTGCACACAAATTGTTTCAGCATGGGGAAAAAAATATAATAAAATTACTGCTGCTGCCTGTTTTCAAAAGTTTCCATTAATAAGTCAAGGCAGGTTCCCTGCTAAATTCCCTTATATCCAGGCTCCCTCTTTGCCTCTGTTGGTTTAATCTCAGTGTGGTTTAGCAGAGTGAGCAGAGGACTGAGCGCCAGGAATTCGGTTCCAACACTGACTCACTGTGTGGGCTCCCTTATGTCATTCTCAGGGCAGGTCAGGCCTGGAAAGCACATCTTTAAAAATGGTCCTGAGGGGTCCAGAGCCCGACGATCTCCGCACTCTCGTGTCAGAGGTGCACAGTTCACCAGAGGTTTTCCCGACTGTCAGCCCAGCAAACTAATCTCAGGCTAAGCTGGTGTAATGTGATTTTTTTTCAGTCTGGTGTCTCATCGCAAGAAATAAGTACAGTGGGAGCCAAGTTATGCAGACACCTGTGCAAACTCACGGCAGGAAACGCGGCTGGAGCAGTGCAGATGAAGGGTGCATTCAGCAGACCCACTAAGACCACCCTGGAGCTTTATGTGCCTGTGTATAAACTCATCTTAGTCCGGGTTGTTGTTAAGCTTCATTTTAGCTAAACACAAAATGGTGCTTAAGCCCCTCAAAGACTTTTTAATTTCTTTAGATTTCTCACACGCAGAAAAGTGTCCATCTAATTGCCAAAGGCAATTTTGCAGCAAATAAAATAATGTGCTGCACCAGGAGAGGAAAAGAATAAAACAAACCCATGTAAATACATGGCCTAGTTCCCTTTTAACCCCGTGTTCCCGAGGCTCATAACCTCTGCAGAAGCCTATGAGGAATAATGTGATTTGCAGTGAGCCTGTAAGGTCAACAAACCTGGCGTGCTTCATTTCAGGCTGAGCGGGGGCTCAGACCCAGGATCGGCTTCCCCCGCCGGAATGAGCGCCCGGCGAGCCCCGGGTGAGGCAGCGCGGCCCGGCCGGGGCTGGATCTCAGCCTGCCGAGCCGGACAGGCCCCGAGCACGGGCACTGCTCTTCAGTGGCCGCATCCCCGCTCACAAAACCAGCTCAGGGCGGCTCCGCGCCGCCTGTGCCAACGTGAAAGCAGCGGGAGCGCCCCGGAGGAGCCCGCGGCTCGTTCTCCTGGGTAGCGAAGTCAAATGGAAAAGGGATGAACACACGCGGAGTCAGGAACGGGGACAGGCCTCTGAGCACGCAAGCTCCCAGCTATTTGCAGATGTTTCAGCTCACTCTGGGAATTTATACTCGATCCGAGGCTCTGTGCGAGTTGATCTGTGCAGGGCCGGTCCGCCGGCCCCAGCCCCGCTGCTCTCTGCACCTTCTCCTCCCCAGCCCGCTGGGAGCCACAGGGGGACGCGGTACGGGCGACAGTAGCAAGGGATAACTCCGAAACAGCAACAGGCCTGCTCTGCCAGTCACAATGAGAGACACAAGAGCAGGGCTGCCCACACTCTCACTTGATCCTGTAAAGAAAATGCTTTTATTAAGACCCTTTACTCCCTGCAGACCACTGAACGTGAAACAAGAAATATTGGTTACACAGCTCATAGGGAGATTGGTGACATGTCCTTGATCTCTGTTTCAGTCCTCATGTCATGCAACCAGTGCTGCAGGGCATCTGTCCCCAAAACACACTTCCCACCTGCTGGACAGACAGACTTCCCTGGAGATATCGGATAGAAAATTCAGTGGAGAGGAGATGAGAGCAGATGAGAAGAGGAGAAGAAAAAAATAAAGAAAAGAAAAAAAGAGAAAAGGGGGAAGGGAGGGGAGGGGAGTGGAAAGGGAAAGGGAAAGGGAAAGGGAAGGGTAGGGAATGGAAGGGAAGGGAGGGAAAGGAAAGGAAAGAGAAAAGAAAAGAGAAGAGAAAAGAAAGAGAAAAGAGAAAAGTCATGAATCTGGGTGTGTAATTTATATATGAGGGAAAGTTTAAACCAGTGTGATTGGCAAGAATACAATGTTACAAAAGCCACAGACATGCTAATTGGTGAGTCATGTAAGTAAACCCTATTGATCTTGTAGGTTTGCCAATTTTCAATTTTCACTTTTGCTTGAAAACAGCTCAGAAAATAAGACTTAACCAGAAACTCATGATCAGTGACTATTTCATCCAATTTTTTAGCAAATGTAACTCATCTATCTTGAGCACTGCTTTTGTTTACCAAGGGAACAGTCACAGAGCTTCCCTTGACTCACCTAAGCCTCCCACAGCACTGGCTGGAATCGCACACTCAGACCAGACCACGTCCTATGTGCTTTCCATATTCCCATTATTTCCATATTTCCATTGCAGCTGCAAACCAAGATATTCTTCTCAACCGTGATGTTCACTGCCAGCGAAGTCTTAGGTGTGTGAGAAATAACCACCAGAGGCCTGTGACACCTCAGCCATGCCACTGCAGAGGTGGGGGATTTCAAAAGGTCAAGCTTGGCTCAGTTCAATTTTCTGTAGCTATGCCCAGCACAGGAGCTCTGAGCTGCTCAGGAATTTGACTGACATTGTCACCATGGAGACAGTAAAGGAATGTGACTAATGTCTAGTGGTTCAAAGATGAGTGTAGTTTGACAATTCATGTAAAGGAACAAAAAAGATAAAGCTTTTATCCCATTATCTCCTTCATCCTTTACTATTTGGGCAGAATCTAAGGTGAATTTGATAGAGTGGCTAAAGAAATATCCCTGAATATCCACCCTGCTCCTCTGCCACAGGTTAGGAAAGTCTTGTCCACCTTGAAAGAGGCACCATAATCTGTTGGGTGATTCTGAGCTGCTGAGATAGAGGTATTGGCTCCTTCTCTCCCTCAGAGAGAGCTTCAGTAAGCAGGCACAGGCTTTCCACATTCTTAAGCAAAATATTTACTTTACAAGTGCTGAAACAAAATTTGGAAAAGTGAAGAATAATATTTATTTTGATGATGTTAAATTGCATTAAAGTCAAAAGTGAAAATTAGATGCATGCACATACACCAAGGGCATTATTCACTAATCACAGGAACATAAAAGAACTGGAAAATACCCTCCTTCATTGCCACTAGGAAAGCTGATCTGGAATAAATTACAGGCAAAATGTATAATTAAGCAAGCTATTATAATCCAGCATCTTAGCAGATGCTGACCTCATTTACGGTGATTGGGATAAGAATTCAAGCAAGGTTTGGTTTCACAGCTGTGTCCATGATGCCTTGGACCTGTTGTATTGGCCCAGACATTCCCAAAGTGTTAGCACTGGTATCTAAGTGTGCTGCTTATGGATTCCTATCCTCCTCAGCTGCTGACTGGAGAACTTTTCTTTAGCTTCTTGGAAATGAGAAAATTGTTTCACTGATCTGTCAGCCAGGCTTTATACTTGAAACCTGTGTTTAATTACTTTGAAGAAGCTTTAATATTCCACTGGTACAAGGAGGGGGGACCTTCCACTGCATGTTGCTATTCTCTTACTTTTATTTTTTTTTCAGGTGTAAGCTTGTGGCTTAGTTACTGAAATAATAATTCTGTTGAAAATATCCTTGGCATGAGAGATGAGCTGCCAAGTGTTATGGGCACAGTAATTTGTACATGGAAATGAGGATCCAGGGAACAACATGAACATCAGTGTCCTGAGGAGCTTATGATTAAAACATTATGCTGAGCTGTTATGATTTCTACAGCTAATTAGCAAGATTTATAAGTGTCTGGAAAAAAAAACCAAAACCAACCAAGACTGAATACTGAAATGATGCTTCCACTTGGGGCAGAAAACTGCTGGGTTCTAAAACAGTGGGGGAAGAAAGAGAGGGAAAGCACCCTTATCTTTTCATTTACCCACAATTTAGTCTAATTGCTTCTCTGTTTTCCACAGGATGAGTGGATGTCTCTCAGGTGTCGAGCATGAAGTTTGTGACTTATTCACATCAGTGGCAATGCCTTGTTGATTTCATAGAGAAAAGGTTTCCTGCTGTTTCCTTATGGATTTAGACTAGCACCAGTTTTGTTTTCCAGCAGCATGCTGGGGGAATGCGAGGTGTCTGAAAAAGCCACTTCCACCAATATATACTTGGTTGATTCTGTGTCCCCAGGGGTGCAAAAGGAAAAGAAGGGGCATGGGAGGAAAGAAGAAATACCAAGCTAGTCTGTAGAGGAATGAAGGTCTTAGTTTGCAGCCACAGACCTGCGAGGGCCTCTGCTGCTCCCAGGAGGGCTTCTGGCTGGCAGCACCTGCATGACCTGCTTGGGAAGTGCATGGTGTGCATGGAGGGGCTGTGCTGTCCAGCCTTTTCCCTACAATTTTTGCATTTTCAGAAGGCCAAGCATCTCCATGTAGTCATGGACAGAAACCCCCTGGCCATTGCAGTAGAACCCTTCTGTTCTGTCTGGACAAACCTTTCAGCCAGAGAAGGAGACACACTCCAGAAAATGTGATTGCATGGACATCTCATTGTGTAGGATGAGTCTTGCTCTAAGTGAGATAAAGACTGATGATCATTACTAAAGCCATGGCAAAGGAATTGCTTCAACACAGACCCAAACCAACTGAAGCCAGATGGGATGACTGGTTTTGTGGTGGTTGTAGCTAGCTCCTTTGTGCAGAACAGCTGAGATTTTACCCAGAATAGAGCTGGTTGTTTTGGCCAGGCCCAGGTTTGTCACTGGTCCAGGTTTGCCTTTGGGAAGAGACTCTCCAGCCACTGTGGGCATTGCCCTTTGCCAGAATCTGCATTCCTCCTGTTTCTAGGCAAGAGTACAAGGACCACAGGTGGGTCTGTACTCCCTTAGCTGGGAATTGTGACCCATGGCTGGGGACTGAGAGCCACACTAGGCCCTCAGCTGCATGGGCACAGAACTACATGTAGGAACATGTAATGTGTGTATTGCCCTCTCAGGCAAACATGACCTTCAGAGGATTGTACTTCACTTTTTGGTGGCTGCATACATTTGATGTTTGCAAACATCTAGACAGACACAACATCTTCATGTATCCCTGGGAAGTGCTTTACCAATTCTGTATATCACCACAATGCAATAATTAAAAATACATTCTTTTACTGCACAGCTAGTGTTACCACAAAAGTCCATTTATAAAGTTCCATCTATTTATACTGGATCTCTGTTTCCTCAGCTTAGATATATACAAATACTACTATGCCACACTAAATAGTATCCTAGCATTTTATTATTTTTTAATTAACTGCTGTCATCAACTAGTCCAGTAATTTTTTACTCATTCCTGTATTCCTACAGTATAATGGGATAGTTTCCACTCCAGCAATAGTTTGGTGCTTTTGTTATATGGTGCTTGGTAGCTGCTGCACCCTTGAGACAGAGAATATGCCCAAGTTTATGGTGAAACCCACACTGGAGTGATGCCATACTCTCCATATTCACCGACAGAGCTGGTCCTTTATTTTGTAAACATGGAGTGGGAGCAGTTAGAAACATTTTTAAAGAGTTTATGGTCTAACATTAGATAGGAAGGTTTAGCCAGAGAGCTCTTCACTGAAGTGGCACCTTACCTCCTTGGCCAGAGGTGCTTCAGACCATGACAGAATCAGGCTGGCACCTCCTACTGCAACATGTCCAGCGAGAGGAACATCAGCAGGGCCTGACTTCATCACATAAACCCAGGGTTGCATATGGATACAAAGCTCCCAAAACAGAGCTGTGGAGGAAAGAATCCCACCCTTCTGGAAAGAGGGAAGTGGAACAAAGGCCTGGCTGAGGCAGCACCGCCGAGATGCCAGCAGAGCTAGCAGAGGGAGAGGAGCGGGGCAGGGAGCACCCTGCCACAGGGCAGCCGCTGCATCCTCTGTCCTCCAGCACAGAGAGGGGGCCTGCCCAGCCTCTTTTACAGGTGTGCAGGGAACTGGGGGACCCACAAGCTGCTGGGGCTCTTCTCCAAAGCATGTGCAGTCCAGATGGGCTAGGACTGAACACCAGCCAATATGGAATATTATTTATAATAACAATAATAACAATATTAATAACATAAGAACATCTGGTAGCATTTTTTCCGTCTACCATTTGGCTGGAGGCAGAGCATCCGGCTGACATGACAATGTGTTTCTGTTTCCAATTTAGCCCCAGCTCAGCTGCTGCAGTGACCCAGAGACAGGCATTTCCAGGGACGCATCCCTGCTCCTGGTCCCGGCTGGCCCCACAGGTGTCCCACCACAGACAGCAGAAGCACCTAAGATCATCCGTGCTTGGATTTCCTTTATTGGCTGTTTCACAGGGGGTTTTATGCTTCCATGGCTCCTTTCCATCCTACCCTATGAGGAAGTCACCCAACTACAACGGTGTGCTGTTTCAGACAGAAAACAAAAGCTGTCTGTTTTGAAATCAAACCAGAAGCAGCTCTATTACACATCTCATGCTATTGAAAGTATATTTGACTTAATGCATATTTAAACTATTTTGGTATTGTTTTGAATTCTAAGGCTTTCAAATGCGTCCAGTGAATATGTCACTTCCACCAACAAAGATTTCAGTTTTGACGTGCAACTAACATCTAGCCTAAAACAATGAATGCTGTAGTTAAAAACAACCTTTCCTTTCTTCGTTATACTGATGGAAAGCTAAAAGCAAAATTACCATGGAAGCTGAAGCTGTTGTTCCTAAAGTGTATACAGATAGTTGCAGTAGGAATAGTTTTATCTATCCTGCTCATTAGTTTTTCCCAGCAAGTTCTAGCTGGGGATTTGATTTCTTTGGGATCTAGTGAACTGAGGGTGGATTTCTCAGTCATGGAACAGGCTTTCACTTCAGAGCAGTTAAAACACTGTGCATGGACTCTCATCTGCTATAACTTTATACAGTTGATGACAAAAGGTGCACTATTAAAACTTCATGTTCAAGAATGATGTCCATTTAAGTATTTGAACATTCTCTCTCAAGTCACTAAAGACTGAGATTTATATAAAGTAAATGAAGTGTCCCCCTGATGCCTTTGGAAGCATGTATCCTGTTCCCATCCTTGGGGTCAGCCAGCTCTGCACATATGCTCCAGGACAAACTAGGTCCCAACACTCATTATGTTATCAAATTTGCATATGAAGTAGCAAAAAACTGCTGATAAACAGAAAATCCAGGCCTTTGGCTCAGCACTTGTCCAATTATTAAAATCAGTTCCTTTAGATGGCATCTGAAATAAAACCATTTCTCCTAATGCACTTTACACACCACTCTGTGAAAAGATTAAATCTAATTATGCAACTTGACCTCCTACTTTAGTCAGCTGAATTTGTAGGGCAATGCAGGGTTGCTCCCATCACCTTTGGCTATAGTGCTGCAATTCTTAAAATCCTTAAGATGAAAACTTCAATAATGCAGCATTATTTGTAACTGACAAAAGCCAGGAATTTGGGTTAATTCTACCTCCAGCCTCATTTTAATCCCCACATAGGTTCCCTGTTGTCACAAATATTATTAGCATATGAAATCTGCTGACTGCTGAAGTTTGGGGAATTCCAATAATGAAGGAATTTCCCTACCCTTAAATCTAACACAATTTCTGAAGCAAATCATCTGTCAATGTGTATTGTAAAGCTTCCCTGGTTGGTTCAACACTCAGTGAACCAACTGCAGGCCAGGAGCCTGCAGCTCTGGTCCACAAATACAGGGCCAGACTTTTACCTCTTGGCCTGGAGAGGCAGTGGCTCCTTTTCCCCTTGGGGATGCTTGTGGTGCCACCCAAGTGGAAATCCAGCATTTGCCTTTCTTTGGGATCTTATGGTTGGCCGTGGGTGCAATGATTACATTACAGGGCAGAATACACTCAGACTCAAAAATTGGCAGCTGAACAGCCAGAAGAACAGAGGGGAAAGCAGAGTGGAAATGAGCAGACTTGGGAAAAGAAAACTGGGAAGGAACAAAGAGAAAGCTGTAATCAGAAATCATCTGAAGCAATCCTGTTAATATGTTATCCATAACAGAGTCCTTGATGACAGTCCAGGACTCTCAGCCTGGGCCAGGGAACTGTCATCTAGAAAGGAGTAAATTCTTACATAGGTTCATGCTATTAATAGTGACAATGCTCAGTAAATCTTACCATGTGCACTGTAAACAAGCTTTTGTTCCTGTGGCTCAGGACAAATCCTTCCAAATACAGAATTTATCTGTCTCCCAGCCATACAGACTAGAGGTCCAGCTTTGCACAGTGACACTGTGTATGCATGGGCTGCATACATTTTTAGCATAAACAGATATGATTCACCTTCCTCTTGCAAGATGTTGACCTTTTCAATTCAATGTTTCCTCCCTTTCCACATCCTCCCTCTCCAAAACAGGGTGCTCCCTCCATTCTGTAGGGCATTCCCTCACACACATGTTCTCTTGCTTTATGTGAACTAAAGAAGTATTTGTGACAGTCACCTGGGATAGGGAGAAGTAGGTTCCTGCCTTTGTCTTACAGATTCGACACAGCAGAAAAGCAGGAACTACATCCCCATGGTCACCAGGGAGGTCTTGCAGCCTGGAGAGACAGCCTTGCCTCTTCCATTGCTTCCTCTGAATATGATAATTAAGTCTTTGAGCCCAAGGATCACAGCTGCAATGGGGAGACTGAAGTCCACAATCACAAAGCTTTCTAACCCCTTTTCTCCCGCAAGATGCGTTAAACAGCCCTGGTCCTCCCTGGTAAATGTGTGTGTGTATGTTCCACAGACTGGGTAAGCAGGTAGAGCTGGAACTGAAGAGGATAGGTTTAGATTTGGTATGAGAAAGAACTTATTTACCATGAAGGTGCTGAGACACTGGAACAGGTTGCCCAGAGAAGCTGTGAATGCCCCACCCCTGAAAGTGTTTAAGGGCAGGCTGGATGGGGCTTTGACAACTCGGTCTAGTGAAAAATGTCCCTGCCCATGGCAGGAGGGATGGAACTAGATGATCTTTAGGGTCCCTTTCAACCCAAACCATTCTGTGATTCTATAAAATACCTTCTCAGTCCTTCAAGGTGTGCCTTACTTTACCATCAGAGGTAAGAAGTGAGCCAGTCAGCCAGTTTTGAATACTGAAACCCCACTCCAGGGTTTCAATAGTATATTGCTAAGAAATCCTGCACATCAACTCTGATTTTCTGGTAAGGTTTTTAAATGCAGGTGTGGAACGCTAATGAAAGATCCTCAGAGCAGTGAGGGTTATGGTGTCAACATCAGAAAATGAGAAAGAATATCAGGGATTCACTCTCATATTTCTGCCTGCATATCATCTGAAAGAAAATCTTGTGTAGTGCTGAGCGTCATACTGTTACGGAAGGATAGAGATCTCCAATAATAGGAGAGGGCATACACACACTTGTGGCCACACTAAAAAGTATTCCTAAGAATAAATATTGCAATTTTTTGGCTCTGGCCATGGAACCATGGATTACTCTGTCTTCTCAAAGAGGATGTAGATAGCAGCAAAGCTCCCTCCTAATGCCAGGTTAGTGCTGCTTTTAGTGAGTTGTGGCCTCATGTTGTGGGGGGAGGAAGAGAAATATTCCTTGGATTGATAAAGAGAGGATCCTGGAGTGGTCAATGAATGGGAGAAGATGTAAAGATGACTAGCACCACATTGACTGCTGTCAGCAAGTGACTCAGAGCACAGTCCCTTCCAACACCTTTATAAGGAAAAGACTAGGGACCAGGAGAAACCATCCAGCTCAGTAACTCAGGATGGACGGTCCATCTCTAAACTGAGTAAATGCGTTGGTCCAGCTCCTACCACAAAAGAGCAGAAGCTGGAGGGCTACACCCACTTAACTTCAACCAGCTTTTGCTAATGTGGGACCTTCACCACACATTTTGGGGGATCAAGAAATGAGAGTGCTACTGGCTGCATTATAATGAACAAAATAAGCAGCAAAGTGACTGCATGTGGGTAATAAAAATAATAGCCAGTGGGAAACATGAGGAATCATTTAAATGATGGAAGAGAAATGATATACATCTGAGTATATTTTTTCATAGGCAAACAGATGAAAACTGGTCCTCCAGCAAAGCTGGGGTACAGCCAGGGACTTAGATGTTGCAATGTTTTAATTTGCAGATTTCCTGTTGCCTAGCACACTCCTCAGCCAAGAATTAGACAGTCAAGATACAGTTCCCAGGGAGAATTAGGTGCCTTAGAAGAGTGTTCCTAGAAACCAGCACACTGAGTATGAAGTTATTCACACAGCCTTGGAGAAACCACAGAAGAACAGAATTGGACCACAGTCACAGACAGCAAAAATATCTCTCTGCTCAGCCTGAATCTCCCCGTGAAGGAAAAGGGTTCAAACCCAGTTAAGCCTTTGTCACAGAAAAATCCTTTGCTTTTTTCTTCACCTCCCATTGTGTCCAGTATCTCGGTAGCTAGGTCACTCTTATCAGAGAAGGAAAACCTCCTTCAAACGCCCATGCTGCCTGATGTGCAGAGAGGATTTGGTGCCGGCTGCTGCACAAGCACTCACATCAAAGCAGGCTCACCCCCACCCTCCCCCCTCCCCTGTGCAAGGAGAAGCAAGGCCCGGGCTGAGGATAAGTGTGAAGGCCAGCAAACAGCTGTGCTGGGGGAAGATGTGCTCCATCTGAGAACGTGCCCTGCAAAAACTCGGAGATAAGTGGGGCTCTGAAAAGACCGGCTGCAGCGGCTGTAAGCATGACAACAGACAGAAGTTAGGGTGGACAGCAGGGCCTTTCAAGTGTGCCTAGAAATCAGGACCTAGGTGCCCTGAGACGTGCACCCATCTGACACCAACACACCAATCCCGTAGCTGCCTGTATTACTCACAGGAAATGTGCAGATCTAGATAAACTTTGTAAAAGCTTAATGAGGAAGTTTCATAGCCAGCTCTTTGTCAGGATTTTCTCACCCCTGTATTAGGCATGGAACACTGACAGACAGATTCTTGTTATCTTCCCTTATGTTTGCTGCCTTGTGAATGAAGACTCAGCTCTCCCAGGGAAGAAAAGTGCAGCTGAATATTTCTGTTGTATCAGAATGCAGTCAGAAATTGACCTTCTCTTTTTGCCCACTTATTAAGTGTATCAGAGTAATATTAATGGGATATAGCTGATATATCCAAGAAAAAACAATCCCAAAGAATATGTATGTGATTTTATGCAGCTAAGAGTAAAATGCTTCTGCATGAGCAGAATCTATTTAGGTAATATTATAATTATGACAGCTGTATACTGCTTGCAGGCAACCTCTCCACTGATTTTGGTTGGTATGCAGACCTTCAGGCACTAGAGAAACCTGCTTTAAAATAATTAAAATGTACTTCTTGTTGTCCAATTAGGAATAATCTTGACAATCTTACCTCATTAAAAAAACAAACAAATAAAATCCTCCCACCATTTTGAAACTGTCATGAATTATATATGCTTTATACTTGTATTAAGGATTTTTTAAAATTTAAGATAAACGTGCACTAACTCATTTTTAATATGGCATCATTCCCAGTCTCAGATCCAGCAATATTTCTCTCTCTGGGACTGCCAGAACCTTTTGCAGGCAAGTAATTTTCATTAGTGTCTTATCTAGCTCCTTAAGACAGGCTTCCCTGCTAGATAAACCACGGCAATTTGAAACCACAGGGAAGCAAACTGCAAACCTCTTTGCCCAGAATGACTGTAAACATGCAGGGAGGAAACAAACAAAACAACCTTTGAGTTAGTGAGGATGAATGCCAATAGCCACCTCATTTTCTGCTAAGTGAAAGGACTGAGATAAGCAGGACAGTGCTGGTGATGTAGTTTGACTTACTAGTTAATGGAATGTGCTTCAGAAAAATGTACCCAAACTGAGCTGAGTAAAAAGAATCAAAAAACAGACAATTTTTCTGACCATAGGAGACCACCTCCCACCTCTCAACAGTATCCCAGACTACTCCCTTGTTGTCATTAAGGGGATGTGGGGTATTATTGGTGGCAAAATTCTGTCAAACACACAGGACCTATTTAGCAATTGGCTGGACAAAACAATAGCAAATAGACCACAAAAACAATAATCCTGTGCTGGCAGACATAGACTGGATGATCTAATTGACCTTCTGCATTTGAACCTTGTCATCTATTACTGGCTATGGGCTGCAGAAGAATGGAAAACGTGTAAGATGAAAACAGGTTTAACAATAGAAAAAGAAAACACAAATACAAATGCAGAATGCAATACGATTGCTCAAGATGCAAATTATAACCAGGCCCAGGAACAGATTAAGAAATGATGAGTATATTGAGAGTGCCAGACTCCAAATAGAAGGTTACTGTAATGCCTCCTTTTTAACCCCACTGAGACACTGAGCCAGCGTAAACTTCATTTGCAGGACTTGCCTCTTCTTATGTTCAGGACATAGGTAGAAGTGCATATTCAAAGCTCCAGTTTTACTTCAAGGTCTATAGCACACTAGAGGCTTCAACTTAGACTTCATTTTTCAGTTGGAAGAGTCACAGAAAGTAGATAATTTCATTGAGGCAGCTGAAGACTGAATAAAGCCTGTGTCTGTGGAAGATGACTAACACATGATCTCTGAACACAGCTCTAGAAACTCTGATCCCTAGTTTACACTAGGAGCTATGTGAATGGTACTGCTGCCATTAACTGCAAAAACATCTTGGAGTTCTACTGCAGGCAGCCTGAAAGTCTTTGGTTTGTAGAACAAGTTAATCTGCATTTCTTCAATTTCTGCAGCCAGTCCCATGGCCTGAGGACAACAGTGTGCTAAATACTTCTCAACACTGTCCTTTAATATTGTCCATCCTTTTCCCAAGGCTCAGGCACATCATCTTCCCAAGCAAAATATAGGAAAGGAGACTGTTCTCCTGCTCTAGAATTGTTCTCCTGTCTAAGCAACACAAATGCACACACACTGTGTCCAGATGAAACTCAAAGGCAGACACTTTATGAAGGAGAAAAAAAACAAGAAAAGTGAGAGGCCAGAGCTCTGCTCACTTTCATCTCCACTTCTCAGCTGAAGGTCCAGAGAGCATCAGGGTTTCTACAACACCAGGAGGTGGCTGGTAAAATGATTATACCACAGCTCCTAAGGAGGCTTGCTGAGAAGCATCACCACCTGATGGAGAAAATGAGTGCAAGCCAGTCACTCAGCCACCCGTTTTTTATGGGTTGGCAGGACCTATTGGCTGGCATAAAGACATTTTTGCTATCAATACATATAGTCAAATTGTCTGATTACAAGATTGAGCTAGGATTTTGCAGAGTAATTGAATTCCCAAAGATTTTCTTACTTATTACTGACCATTTTCTCAAATAAAAAGAGGGAAACAGAAAGATTCATAAATTTTATAAGACTATATCATTCTTCAATAAAGAAAGGTTGAGAAATACTACCCTTATTCAAAATATTCAAAGACATATAATATTACAAATCCCCCATTCTCTGCCATATGATTTTTAAAGTTAGGTTACGAAGGGAAAAATATAACCCTAAAACAGACAGATCAACCTCTCCCAAGATCCTTGTTGCAACAGAAATGGAGCTGAATGTATATACAGCCTGGAATAGAATGACCTTCCATTTTGTGGTTTCCCAATTTCTTCTCTTGCAAGTGGAATTAATAACAAGTTTAGGTTCATTCTATTAGTTAGATGCTTGAATAAAAGCAATTTCTGTCCTTTGTCTCTAACAAAACATCACTGATCTCAAAAATACCCCAGCAGCCCTAGTAAGCTGTTACAGGTCTCTATTGAACAATTTCTTTGTAAATCAGATTGAAATGGAACAATTTTGTTGGCCAAGAAAACCAAGAACTCAGCCAGAAAATTAAACAATCCCCCCCTTCGAAATTTCCCCTCGGTTTTCATGCAAACACACAACTGTAATAATATTTGAGCATATTTTATCATCAGAATCAACTACTTCAATCTTAAACAACTTACAGTATTTAGCCAGACATCCAACTAAACTGCTGGTCTCTCCAAACAATTAGTCATATTTTGAATCAATGATAACAGGCAAGATCATTGTTTCCATAATAAATATATATAAGTGGATCATTTTAGTAGAAATCATACTTTGTATGTGTTTCTCCAATATATATCTTATTGTATGCATTTCAAGGCTGTTAATAATCAGATGACAACTGTTGGAGAAAAGAAACTGAGGCTGGCATAGATCCTACCTCATCTTGAGTTTCTGCTTCTGAAGCAGGAGTCAGTAAAATGAAAGGTCTCAATATACTTCATTCTGTCATGAGAAATGAATAGTAAAGAGGAAGGTGAACCCACAAAGAAACCAGAACGAGACCTTGGCATTTCAAACTCCCTTCCAATTCATATAAAGAGATGCTATTTCCTTTGGGTTTAAATCCCTACCCCACCTTATTGGTGTGTTGCACATTATACATAGAGGCCTTAACCATTTCCTTCACTGGATAAGCACAGTGTGTTCCCTGAACTGCGGTTACCAGGAGAACCCAGGTCACCAGTGGCCAGCCCAAGGGACTGGCTGCTCTGCAGCTGCTAAGGGCTGAGTGGTTTTACTGACACAAAGCTGACACGTTTAGAGACAAGGACATGGCACACTTTGGTCCTTCCAAGTCCTGCACCACAAGGCATAATGTCCTACTTTGACAGAAGAGGTATTGACAGCAGAAAATAAAGCAGCTGCCTTCCCACTGCAGGGGGGAGAAGAGGACTTTGGGAGAATGGGGGTCTGTGGTGGCCTGAGGCACAGGGTCACAGATCCCCTTCCCCTCTGCCCATCTGGGCAGTGCTCAGAGGACACCTGACAGTGGCTGCTGGTACATTGCCTCAAAGATACCTGCAGCAGGACCTTCTTCTCAAAAGGACTGTCTGAAATAAAGACATTTGGAACCAAAACCCAGACTTTGGTGTGGGGCTTTTTGGGGCTGGGTTTTGTTGTGGCTTGGGTTTTTTTTCAGACGAGTATTGATGTAACAGAGAGCACCTGAACTAACCAAAATCTAAGTAACAATGTGGGGAAAGGAGAGAGGAAGGAATGGGGAAGGGAGTGGAAAAGCTTGGTCATCAGTAATTCTGTACCTATAATAATTCCTAAACCTGGGTAAGCACCTAAGCATGTGCAAAACTGCATAGACTGGATCTTCCTCTGGCTCACCTCCAAGACAATAATGCAGATAAACTCATAATTAATGAGATTACATATTTTGTGAGATCTCATTGTTTCCAACTCAGTGTAAGAAGAGTAATTTTGGAGGGGTCACTTGCCCTTTCTTATCTGAAGAACTTGCGCCAATGTAAAATTACTAAGTGGGAGGAGAATTAAAGCATGTCACTGGAAACTGGACAATATAAGTCTCTGGAGATATACATCTGTCTTTACAGTTCATTCTTTGATATTTTTCTTTAAAAGCCTGGAAGAGTACAAGCAGTTGAATCCAAATTAAACCATTACAGTCTGTGCAGGGCATTTTTTCCATTACAGGTTCAATAAAATGAACCTAAATGAGAACCTAAATGAGATGTTTTAGTTACTTCTGTAGCATCCAGATTTACAAAAACACACAAACACACACACCTTTGAATATTGAAACCCCTGGTTTATAGAGCCACATACTGAAATCAGTTCTGAGGAAACTCAGAAGCTACAGTGCAGTTATGTGAGCAATAGGACAGTCAGCAGATGGGGCCCATTTTGAAGGAAGCCTCCCCCTTTGTCCAACGTAGAGCAGCTGTGAGTCTCAGTGAAGCACACTCAGCCTTTGTAGCTGAAAACACATCCTACAGCTATGGCAGGGACTCCAGGCAAGTTACAGTCCTTGTGCTTTGTTGTAAATAAAGCAACCTGTAGGACTGCGTGCTTCACGATTCAACAAGTGTTCTGTACCTCCTTTTTCAGAACTTTTCTATTAGCACAGCAGATTAGTTGGACACTTTACAAACTGCCCTATCCGGCTTCCCATGTGCTCCAAATCTGCAAAACAAAAGGTGAATGGTACCAGAAGACTCTTGGGTACCAAGCTTACAGACTGTCAAAACCTTAAGCCAAGGAGCTGTTAAGTCTCCTTTTCTCCACCCAGACTATAAAGAGGGTGTAATATTTCATGGTAAAATATTGCCATGGAAGACATTTGCCTATGTTTTTTTTTAATAAAATCTGTTTGGCAGCTATAGGGAAATGGACCATTAGGTATTTTTCCATCTCTAGAGTCTATTATTCCAACTTAATTTAGGAACAGCAGGCCAGTATCCATCTGTAACAGTAAAGGCTAGAAAGGCAGAGTTAAGCACAGACATAAAATCACAGGCTGCTGGAACAGCCAACACGATCAGTTATCCATATCTGGTAGCCAGTAATCTGATAGTCTGGTTTCTTACCTTTAAGACTGAAAATATCCATCATCATAGAATGGGAATTCATTTCTAGAAGAACAAACATAAAACTTTGAAAATAATCTTCCATGCATATGCTGGAGGTACCACACCACCCCGTCCTCTTCTTTCCGCTGATGTGTTGCATCCTGTGAAGAAGGCTAAGACAGACTCTCTGAAATGTTGTGATGTTTTTCTCCTCACCTTGTCACAGCTCTGCTGAGTGATGGAGGAGGATTGAATGGTCTATTCTCTCTGGAGTGAGAGAATAGTGTCAACACTGCTCTAGATTTCAGATCTGGCAAAATGTGCCTGAAGGTGACACGGAAGAACAGTAAGTTTTAAATGACATCTCCGCTCTCATATGACTCCCGTGAAGATCTGCCATTATAGCAGAAAGCTTTCTTAAAAATTAAATGCTATTCTTGTATCTCTCATACTGAGTATCTCAGCCCAATACTGATTTACATAAGGCAGACACTTGGTTTAGATGTGGAGGATAAGCAACAATTCCAGTTTTAATGAAAATCTATGAGTGTGTTTTTGTCCCAGCAGCATCAGTGCTCACAGACTAGCAATACTCCATAGATAAATTAGTCTTTCTTGATGTTAGAAATCATAGCCATTCATTTTTTACTTTGGAAATCCTAACACAGATGGGGCTTTTGTGGAAAAAGTCTTTCAAACAAGCTTTGAAGATAACCACTACAATAAAGGATTAATTTTCTCAGTTTCCTAGGTCTTGATCTGTTTGCTATAGTTTAGTATAAAATAAAGAGTAGCCTTCTTACAACTGACAAGTCAGTAAATAAAACCAACTGTGCAGATTACAACCTTTGAAGTTTTACTTTAAGATCATACTAATTGTCCAGAAAAATTTAACAGTAATTCACAAAGTCACTTGCATTGTTTCTCATGGTACAAAACAGTTTTGTTCAGGAGAACATGCATATATGGTGGATAGCTACTTTAGATTTCACCATGAATTTCCCACTAATTTTAAAATTGTTCTCTTTTTCATATATTTTTAGTACAGTCCTATGGATCATTGGTTCTTTCCAGTTAGAAAGCAAATGAATGTAGGTGGTGCCCACAAGTCCTAAAATATTGTGTGCTACAACAGAACCCTACAAAATTACTAGTTTCACAGATAGATCCAGGCTGAAATTTACAGATCCAGAACATTTTGCTTCCCTGATCTCCTAGCACAGAAAAAAATCTCAGCAGATGTACAGCATTGTGAGCTGGTTGTGATCAGCCCTAGAAGAGAAGCTGGTGGAGTGATTTGGCTGCTAGCCTGAGACTTGGGAGATGTTCTTAAATGAACATCTGCTCCAGTATGACATCATGTATGGCCTTGGGAAAGTCACATTTCTATAATGGGAATAAATGCCTGTTTCTCAAGGATCTTCTGAGGACAAATGCATTCAAGAATGCAAGGCACCCAAATCAGAGAACCATAGGAACATAGAAAGGTTGGGTTGGAAGGGGCCTTAAAGATCATCTCATTCCAACTCCCCTGCCATAGGCAGGGACACCTTCCACTAGACCAGGTTGCTCAGAGCTCAGGTTGCATTCAATCTGGCCTTCAACACTCCCATGCAGCATCCACAGCTTCTCTGGGAAAGCTGTGCCTGTGCCTCATCAACCTTGCAGGGAAGAATTTCTCCCCAATATCTAATCTAAGCCTATCCTCTTTCAGTTTAAAACTGTTACCCCTTGTCCTAACACTATACTCCCTGATGAATAATCCCTTTTTATCTTTACTGTAGTTCCTCTTTAGGTACTGTAAGGCTGCCAGAAGGTCTCTCTGGAGCCTTCTCTTCTCCAGGCTGAACAAGTCCAACTCTCAGTTTGTCATCCTAGGAGAGGTGCTCAAGCCCTCTGATCATCTTTGTGGCTTCTTCTAGACCTGCTTAGACAAATCAATGTCTTTCTTTCTTATCTTGAGAGCCTGACAGCTTGTGGTTTACTTAAATACATAAAGTAACTTTGTAAGCTCTGTATTTGGAAACATTGCAGGATAAGGAGTACTGGGTTTCCATATAATTTGAAGAAGGAAGGGCCACAGCAAAGGGTCTTGGCCCTGCCTTCCTGAAGGCAGATGTTCCATACAGGAAGATGTTCCCTAGCCCAGAGATGAATGTGTTCATTTCACACACAGAAATTAACACATTGTGCTTCGGGCAGGATAGAAACTCTGGGTTACTCGCTGCAGTCACAGCTGCTGCTCTGTCACTCTTGTACCACTTCATCATCTCAGCTTATGTGGTACAGATACCCCCACGTGGCACCTCAGTGCAAACACCTCCCCAAAACTCCTCTGCATGCTGCTGTTTGCTGGGTAACTGACTCAACCTGCTACACAACACTGCAGCTCCCTCATATTATTCAGGATGGGATTAACCAGCCAGCGATCTCACACCTTCAGTCTGGCTTGCGTCCTGCTACTCAGACCTTACCCACACAGACAAGGACTGTCTCACCAAACCACAAAGAGAAAGAAAATGAACAGGATAGCACATCCTCACACCAGCTACCTAGGCATGCTCTTGAAATGCTTGGGTTAATGCATTGCAACATCCAAATGAAAAGAATTCCAGGACACCCCTCAGCTGACAGACTGATTTCTCAGTAAAAATCAGTAGCCACTGAGATGCAAATCCAAATAGGCCAAAGACAAAAGCATAATTATATTGTGTTCCAAAAGGGCCACTTTCGCAGTGTTGGAAACTATTATAAGCCAAATCAGCTTGGAGAGAAAATTTTTGAAAGGAAAAGAGTAGTAATAAGGAGGTATTTAAAAAGAGACCACTGAATAAATAAATATGCACAATCACACACACAGAAAAAGGCAATTTTTGCTCTGTGGCACATAATGTGGTTGGACTTCTCCATACCTTAAAACCCTCCAAAATCTGAAGAGAGACTACAAATACTGCAGGGCTACAAATCTCTTTATGCCCCTCTGAGGTGGTAAATCCCACGGACCATTTGTAGCCCCACTACTGATTCTCATGGTTGCTCTGTGTTAACTTTGGCACACCTTGCCCCTGGATCACAAGAAGGAAAGAAAGCTTTCAGCACCCACAACATAGCCCTTCAGTTAAGGGGAAAATGTAATAAAGCATTAGGTCTCAAGTGAATAAACAACCCCCAAATGCAATGCTTCTCACTTTAGTGTATCTTCACTTTTCTTGAAGGCTGAATTTCCTTCTTCTGAGGTGGACTGTTGGATCAGCTCATGGTAGTCATGAAGCCATGGTCTCTGTCACATAAAAGACCATCATCTGCTTTCCTTCTGCAAGGGGCTCCTTGGGCAATTCAGCAAAAGCTTCACAGCCTCCACAGTCAGCCTGAGGTCTAGGAGTGATGTGACAGAGACCACAGCTTCATGACCACAACCAGCTGATCCAAGAGCTCACCTCTGAAGGTGGAAATTCACTCCCTTGTGGTAATCTGTTTCAGCAAAATAACCAGTTTTATGCTAGCTTAGTGTGGTGAACTGGCACAGGAAATGCTCCAGTAAGAATCACAGCCAGTGTAAGAGTGGGTAACTCTGCTGAGCAGAGGGTGTGAAAAGCCAGAACCAGGGAATAGGGAAAAGGCACAAACCCGATCCTTTCAGCAGCACTGCACTGTCACATTAGCATCCATGCTTGTGAAACCACAGGCTGAGGACTTGCTGTGGAGCAATAACTCAGCTGCAGAACCTTTCATGAAGTGTAATCCAGTACTCCCAAGCAGGATTTGTATCTAACCCATCAGCTCCCCAAAGCACCATACATATAAAATAACAATCTAGTGAAAGGGGAAATAAAATTAGCTGTACAAATATTTAGATAACCCACGATAAAAGGAGAAGTAAGCAGCAGCTCATAGGAATCATGAGCCACAAATCCGATAGGATGGACAAAAGGACAAATGGAAATAAATTCTGTGACTGCCAAGAGAGCAAGAGAGATTCTGATCTTTGGGTGTTTGCTCTCCTGGGTGTTTCTTGAATTCTTGTTTTTCTTGTATATCAAAACCAAATTGGTTCACTTTTGGATGGACAAAGTAGATGAAAATGAAGAGGGCAAAACTATTTCATAAATATTCTCATCCAGCATAACAGAAGCAGGGGCTTATATGCATGTATGAAATGAAGGTGAATTAACTGGCCTCACTGTAAACAAAGAATTTCAGCAAAAAAACAGACATTACCAATTAGAGTAGCTCTGAAATGAGCAAGTCTGAGTTGTGCACATGCAAGAGCTCCAGAAGAGCAGATGGACAAGTGCTCCACTGACTAGAAGGAGACTAACACAACTGCTTGAGAGATGACACTGACATGAAAGATGAGGTGCCTTGAGACTACACTCATGCCTACTTCAAGGCATCCTGAGAAGGAAAGAAAAGCTCAAAGCAGCTGTAGACAGCCTCTCAAGCTCATACTTGCTGAACAGTGATGGAGCAAAACAGCAGCTAATGGGGACAATGATGAGCACACCCCATAAAAACAAAGCCATTGGCCCACTGGAATCAGCAGAAAGGGCAGGTCTCCCACAGAAGAGCAGAGGGGTTGCATCTTTCCATGCCAGCAGGCACAGCCTGGAGACAGGAGATGCTGCTGTGCCTACACTATCTCCCATAATGCTTTAGAAGTGGCCACCTCATTCACAATCTTCAGATTTGCCAGAAATTGCAAGTGGAGAAAGTTGCTGTCGTTCTTAATGATGAACAGACTATGCCATAAATATAACTGGTAATATTCATGTTCCTTCTCTGTGCAGGAGGCACTCCAGGCAGGCCACCAAGGTGCTTGGAGCATCTGCAGCAAGGAGCTCTTGCCGTCTCCTCTGGGAGGCACTGGGATCTAAGACAATGTGCTCACAAGTAGCTTTCAGGTGCCTTTGTGAGCTGCAGCCTCACACCTGGAGGAGCTATGCTGGTGAAGAGGACAGACTGTGGAAAGGCCACGGGAAGAGGCTGTCGGCATATGGTCAGAGCACTGCCTTTTTGTGGCCTCAGCACGGCCATGAAGGGAGGAACTCATAGAGCAAGTGCTTAGTAAGCTCGCAAATTTCCAGAAGACTCTCCTGGCGAGAGGGAAGAGGAGCAGGAACACGGGCCACTTGCCAGAGATTGATTTGTCCAATTTAAAGAAATTAATTTAATTGTCTGTGGCAGTAGGAAAGCTTGCAGCTGCTGGCTCCAGGAAGCCTGGACAGTAAGACAACACGGCGCCAACACTGCTAGAATTAAGCAAGTGAGGTGAACACCCAGCAGCCAGGACTCAGGAAGCTTGGTAGCTTCACATCCTTGCAGTGACAGGCTTGCACACCCACCATTTCCATGCTGAACTGTTACATCCCAGGGCAGCAGCTCTCTTTAAACTCCAGGCTAGCTGTTAACCTTTAGTGTAGCTGCTACAAGATAGTGTTTAAAATCCCCACCATTCTGCAGTTAAAACTTCTCCCTGCAAAAGCCAGGGGTCTGTCCTGCAAAGGGGAGCCCCAGCAGGTTGCTGTGGTGGTGGGACCTTGCATCCCTTTCACCCAGGGAGGTGAAAGGCAGGGAGAATACTAACAACTGTGTAATTACAAAATTATGTTAACTTTTTTTTTCTTTCTTTTTTTTTTTTTTTTCTCCTCAGAAGATAAGAACAGTTGGAGAAGTATATGCTGTGGGGCCTCAGCAAATCTACTGCCAGGATTTGCTGTTTGAGGCTTTCATCCATCCAGTTTTAATCCAAATTAGTAGGAGCTTCAGAAAGGGATTCTGGCAAAGTCACAGCTGGAAAGATTTTCATCATTAATTCTGCCAGGCATATAAAAATACAATAAAAAAATAGGAAGGGGGTGGGCTATAACAGCTCTTGGCGCAAACTTGTTTTGGTTTGCTTTTAGAGTAAAAACAAAAAAACAAAATAAAATCCATATTTAATTAAGAAATAATCCTTATCTTTGTCCTCCTTGGCATTTTTATGTAAGGCTAAAAATGCCATTCTATGATTATTATAGAATTAATTTCTTTGCTTTGTAAAGAGGCAGGGCGGCTGGCGGTGAGCGAGGAGGGCCAGCTCCCCTGGCCCCAGTGGCACAGGGCTGTGCAGATTTTTGGCAGGTCATTCCCTGTAGCAAACAGCAGTAGTTTAACGAGTTCAGCCTGCTGCTTGTCAGTGGGAACGCCAGAACGGGGAGGCAGCACAAGCACAGGTGGTGCCTGGAGCTTGTCTGTGTTCACCCAGTGAGCACCAGCACCCCACACTGCCTGGGACCAGCTCCTCAGCAAGCACCAGAGCTGCACGCACTTCTGTGACAGTTCCTGTTCCAAGCTGCAGAGAGTAAAACGTGACATTTTGCAAATGCCAGCTTTGACAAATACTGCTTAAGCAAACCAGCTCCTAGTTCTTTCATGTAATTTCATTTATCCAGGGAGTGTTGTGTTAAGGGATGAGGCTCGAGCAAGGGCACAGAAGTACTCTCTGCTACATACGCACTTTGAAGAGAGAGAAGAAACTTCCCAAAATGCTTCTAAATTGCTGTGGGTCTGTTTATTAATGAGACATAAGGTTCCCTGGAGAACAGAAGCCTATGTCCTATGGTGCTGCTCATGATTCTGGTTATCCAGTCCCTATCACAGCTGTTATTGCAATAAACCCATTGCACCTGCCCAGCGCTCCTCATCGCAGATCTCAGAGCTTTAAGCCAACTGCCTCAAAACAAACCTGATTTATAAAGGCATGAATTGTGACCACAGAGGCATCATTCCACCCATCACATACATTCACACAAAGAAACAACCATGAAAAACTCAGTGGAGAGGACTACCTGTATGTAAATGTAAGCAGCTAGATTGGGGAATCAGACTGGGTAACAAGAGGCTGGAAAGCAGTGTTGTAGAAAGGGATCTGGGGCTCCTGGTCAAAAGAGAGTTGAACACAAGTCAGCAGTGCCCTGGCAGCCAGGAGAGCCAACTCTGTCCTGGGTTCATCAGGCACAGCATCACCAGCTGGGCAAGGGAGGGGATTGTCCTGCTCTGCTCTGAGCTGGGGTGGCCTCACCTTGAATATTGTGTGCAGTTTGGGGTGCCACGATGTAACAAAGACATTAAGCTATTAGAGAGTGTCCAAAGGAGGGCCATGAGGATGGTGAACGGTCTGCAAGTGAACCCTTATAAGGAGCAGCTGAGGTCACTTGGGTCTTTTCAGCCTGGAGATGATTGAAGAGAGACCCAGTTGGTCTTCAACATCCTTGTGAGGAGACGAGGAGGGGCAAGCATTGATCTCTTCTCTCTGGTCATCAGTGACAGGACTCAAAGAAATGGCATGAAGCTGAGGTGGGGGAGCTTTAGGTTGGATATCAGGAAAAGGTTCTTCCCCCAGAGGGTGTTTGGGCACTGGAAGAGGCTTCCCTCAGGGAAGCCACTGAAACAGGTTCCCCAGGAAACCAAGCCTGACAGAGTTCAAGAAGCATCTGGACAATGGTCTCAGGCACATGGTGTGATATCTTGGAGATGTTCTGTGCAGGGCCAGGAGGTGCACTTGATGATCCTGACGAGTCCCTTCCAACTCAGCATATTCTGTGATTCCGTAACAGATCCAACTAACTCAAAGGATTTTCTCCACATAGCTGTGTTTCATGTCTAGCCAAAAATCATAGTATTTAAGGAACCTTGTCTATTTGTTGTTAAGAACTTTCATAACTAAATTTGTTCTGTACTGCAGTTACCCACTTGCATTTCCCTTAGTGCACATCAATAGAGGAAAAGACAGAACAAGGATTAGCTTTGCCTCCAAAATACACAGCATAATTCTCAAGTGTTTAGTGGCAACTTTTCATAATTGTCTCAGGATAAAGCAGACACTCTGGGCTGTCCAGTCATGGCACTGAATATCCATCCCTGGACATCAGTCAGAGACATCCCATGTTCTGGGACAGACTCCAGAGAAGGAAATATTGGGATTAACTATGACCACTTTGCCAATGGTATCTCCTCATGAGATGAGAATTTTGGGAGTTATGTATTTGATTATAATTAACTGCTTATCCTATTACATATAATAACATGACCTGTTATTTTGCACTTTGTTAATGAAATATTTACTAGAATGAAACCATGAAGAACAAATTTTAAAACAGAATTTATATATCAAGTGGCATTTTCATTGGAAAAAACCTTCAAATAACATTACCTTTTGGAAAGAATTGCCACAGTGATACAATGCTGTTTTGAACATGTTTAGATTTGTTTTATTTTCAGCTCTTTTATGCAAGGCAACAAAAATTTGGATTAGAATCTCAGATGATCATTAACATATCACTGTACCAAATCAGCTTTTCCCAGCACCTAGAAACTTCCAATAAAACAAAACAAAACAAACAAACAAACAAACAAAAAAAAAAACCCAAAAAAAACAAACAAAACCTTTTGGGGAGTTTTAAATGAAGCAAAATATCCTGATCCTACTTTGCTTCTCAAAGCACTCCTTGTCAAACCTGACACACTCAGTGGAATCCCCTGTGCTTCGGTTTGCTGTGGGTTTTCAGCAGCCTCTGAAGCACCTCCTGGGCGCCTCCCTGAGTGCACAGTCAGCCAATATCCCAAGAGCAGCAGCAAAGACACTGAGATTTCCCTCCCATCAATGGACTTTACCTTTCAGCTGCCCACCTCACTTTATGCAACCTGCTAGAGCTAGAAAAGTTAGAAAAGCTCTTACTTGGCAAACCTGTCTCGAGGTCCAGTGCCCTCAGTGCAGTCAGGCAGAATGTCCATTCTCCAGGACCTTGGGTCTGATGAGGTGCTTTAGCCAACAGGGAGCTTTCATCTCCTTGGAGTGGTGTCCTCCCCACCCACAGGCTCGGGAAAGCTGAACTGGTGAGCGGCAGTACAAGATGCAAAATACGGTGTACGAAATAACAGCATCCAGAACAGAGAGCTATAATGAAAACAGCTGTGAGGATACATACATAAACACAGATTTTTACAGCCCACTGAGCCAGTAAGAGAACATCAGAGAAATATATTAAAGGGGTAGCATAGGGGCAGGTAAGATATATTTTGCATTTTTAAATTACATGATCACCAAAATCAATTAGAGGAGAAAATAAATAAAAGGGGGCTTTTTTGCAAATATCAAACAAAAAAAGAAAGGCGGAGAGGGATACAGGTCTCTTCATTCTCCTGGGCACCCACAACTCTATTTTTTTTAGGAAGAAGTTTCCAGACTGAAAAAACAGTCTTGTTCAACTATGAACCTCAGTTTAAACTGCAAACCAAACTAAACAGCAAAGAAAGTACACAGTAAATTTTTTCTTCCCAGCTTCTCTTAAGGGGTGGAGAGTCAGAAAAGAGAAACATGGTGGTGATGGGAGCTGAGCCAGCAGCTGAACCCCTGCCAACTAACCCCAGAGCTCTTCTTGTCCAACTAGGAAACCTGCAACCACTGTGTATCATCCCTGTCCCTCTTCCCTGCTCTAACTGGACATTGTTGTCTCTGGAAAACTGGTGGCCAGAGGACAGTGCAAAGTCACAGGGTCACCACTCTGTGATACCCTTCCCTGGCTGATGGCCGTGAAGCTGTGGAATTGTCCTGGAGACATTGGAAAAAACATTAAGAAGAAGTCTTAAAAAGCAGAGATAGAAGGAAAGCAAAGATTCAGAATTATTAAGGCATTTCCTCCTATAACATTTCTACATTTAATCAAGTTCAGCCAAGACCCTTGTGTTCTTACTAAAAAAGCTTTTTTATATGTTTTCACTTATGTCTCTTTGTTTTAATGAGAAGATCAAGAAGCAGCAGTGCCAGCACTGGTTGTAGTAGCAGAAACAAAAAAAATTGATTAGAGCTTTTGTCCAGGTCTTGTTTCCATGTGAGTTCTCTGACGTTTAATGAGAGTTGAACTTGTATCACAGCCTTTTCCTTGGAAGAGATTGTCTTCTTCACTCCCTCTGCCTATTTTAACAAAAGTGTAGCTCTGTTATCAAACAGACGTCATCAAACCTTGAACTTCTGTTAAACTTGGTCAAATTGGCCATTAATTATAGAAAGCATTAGAGAGAGATAGCAGGTAGGGTACACTGTAATTGCACAGAAAATCTATTTCCACTGCTTTTCCCCTTTCTCTTCCCCCAGATATGTGAGAGGCTTGCAGCTAGAACACCACCACCAGGTAAAGGATCCTGTAAAAAGAGGGGGCTCTTTCCCTTTGTTGCCTCAACAAATTGCTCTCTACAGCAAGAGAGCTTCTGCCCATACAACCTCGCAGCCGCTTTCAGCTCCTCCCTCTGTCCAATTTTCTGTAGCCCAACAAAGCACTCCAAAAATAACATTTATTTTTAAAACCTGGAAAATGGCACAAACCACCCCAAAGGAGAGAATGACAATGGCATGAGTTCAGCGCAGGCTCATGAACCGACACTCCCCGCCAGGGACAGGAAACTGGAACCTCATGAAGAGACTGAATGGAACCAGGGTGAAAGGAAGTGCCAGAAGCCGCGGCCACCGATGGCCAAATCCTGCCGAAAGGATAACTCAGCCGCCCGGCAGCCCTGCGCTAGCGAGAGCGCCAGGACGGTGTCACAGCTCTAGATCTATAAACGCCTGGGCTCTGGAAGGCTGCACGCACAACAGGCTGGAGCGTGCACACTAGGCAAGGAGAATTTTAAAGATGAGGAATATTTCCAAGTGACAGCTTTAAAGCTGGGGATCAGCAGAGATTGAACATCTGATTTCAATTGTAAATGATTTCTGATTAGCCAATGTTGATGCAGTACCCCAAATACACTGACAGTTTGTATTCAAAATGGTATCCTTCAGTAATGACAGCGCTGGTACGTATGGACTGCTCAACAAAAGCCACACCACCACTGCTGAAGGGACTAGAAGTTGGACCAGGCAAAGGAGAAATAAACCAAATCATTTTTGTTGAACAGGCAGAGCCAGATGTGCCACTACCTTACCTCTTGTATAACCACTCAGATCATGTGTAAGGTAACTTTCATGAAAATGAAGTTATAAGTGTATAATAAATACATCTAGAAAAATTCCTTGCCTATGAAGAATGGAGATTAATTTTAATTTGTTAAGTAATAAAAGCTGAATACCGAATTTTAATGCTGAAATGCAGACAGGTTTTCAGAAGCAGTATGGTTTTGATGTAATATTTGAAAATAATCAATTTAAATTCTGCTTTTGAAAAATTTTCTGAGCTTTAATCTCACTCCAAGTTGAGTCCAGAACAACTGTTATATGGCTGACATTAAAAGTGTCGAAACAAAGTGATTTATAATGGAAGCACACAAAATAAATCACTATTTGAGAACTTTTTAACACACCACAGATTAGAGCCAGAAGGCCAGACTAAGTTGTCAATGAGTTTGTAAGCTTTCCTGCTTCAGCTGAGGACCACAGTACACAGAAGAGCAAAGTCAGTTAATGAATTCGATCAGATACACACTATGACCTGTGCCTTCCTTCGAGAGGCACTTAAAAATTATGATCTACAAAGACATTAACATGACCACAGTCAGCAACCTGCAGCAAACTGAGCAGCAGGGTTCCTCTGGCTGGAGCACAGATACATTCACCAAGGCCCTGCTTGAGGAACGCAGACCAAGAAGGGTATGTGACCATATTTGACCACCAAAATGAGAAGAGCCATTAACATCTTGAATTAATGGGCTTAGTGGTTTTCAAATGAGGTATTCTCATGATGGACGTGGTGTGGATTCAGCAAAGTCTGCCCTTTAATAAATACAGCTTTGGTTTCAAAGATTTGATTAGGCTTAATACCATTAGGGAACCATTACTGATTTTATGCTGTTGTTGTTACTGGTTTAACTATCGATTTCTGAACCAAAAATTGCAGACAGTTGGCTTGACCAAGAGTCAAGGTTTAGGAATGCAAAAGCAAATCCAAGGTACAGATGAGCTTCAGATGTGGACAGGCTTCAGAGGGTTTAATAGGCTCTCCAGAGTTTGTCAGGTCACATAGGCTTTTCTTTTTGCAGGGTGTGCATGAGCCCAGTTGTTTCTTTGCATGTGTTGTTTGTTTGAAACACTTGTGACCTCAGCCAGAGCAAGTGGAATTCAAACAAGTAATTATTGCATGCAACAATTAAAAAAACCTCACACCAGCCTTGGTTTATTGTACACCATTTACAAAACAAAACAAATGAAAATGATCTTCTTAATCAGCAATCCTTGATCACCACCACGTGTTTTTAAAACTGCCAGATGTTCACAGTTTAAGAAGCCAAATAATACTACTACTTTCTTGTAAACGTTAATGGTGAAAGAACAATAATAATGGTTTTAGTCAATCATCATGAGTACTTAAAAGTACAAATATAAATTAAATAAGATTCAAAAAACTTGTACAATAAAATCTGCTATAAACAAAGCTAATTAAAAAGAACTGCTCTCAACCTGGGTTGTGGGTTTCATCTTATTTTAAAATTAAAAGCAGTATTTATTTTTCTGAAGCGTCCAAATGAATGTTCATATCCAGATGTCCTTACAAAGAAACATGGTCTTCATTCTTCCCTCATTTTTCCATCTGTTTATATAATATTTTATTTCTGATTGTCCTTTTCTTCCTTGGCAATTCTCTTTGTCACACCACTGAAATACTTCTCACGGAAAGAATTGTGTCCCCTGTACGGCATATACTGACTATCCAACAAGTAAGAGTTCTCATCTTGATCCTGCATGGCATCAAAAGACAAACATTAGATTTGAGGATAGTGTGTTCAGCATGTATTGCTACCACTCTGCCTCCAGACTTTTTCAAACCATTATGTGCAAGGGTAAGGTAGTTAGGCTTTTGTTTTACAGTTCAACAGCAAACACTTAAGTCACTGAAAACATTTCAGCTGAATTACCAGAATCCCACCTTTACATGACCAAATGAGCACAGGGTACGATGTGCCACATGGGTTACTTTCCAGAAAAAATATTGTCAGAATTCAGTTAGTCAGAGGTCTGTGGAAGGCAGTACAAACAGAAGAGGAACACAAATGGCTAAAATGAGTTCCTACAGTTACTGAAGCACATTCAGAGAATTTTTTTTTCTGTGCAGCATTCATGTATTTCTGAAAGTTAAAGTTGACACAGTAAATCCCTACACATAATACCTATTTGACACCAGCCAAAAACACAGTTTAGAAAATTGGTTCACTGTATATACAAAGGTTTAGTTCATCATATACTGTGGCTTTATACAATTAAGATACTTGTCAGCTAACATTAGCAATGCTGTAAGATAAACATTACATCAAACTTTAATCTGAGTGTTAAAGAAAACTGATGGCAACTTCTAAAAACAGTTTTATGCTTCTGGGTGATGTCAGTTTATTATTATGCTCAAAAGCAGGAAGGAACAGTGACAAGCAGCCTCTCACAGAACAACTGAACAGAGCAAGGAGATGATAAAAAACAAGCACACAACAGATAAAAACAAGCACACAACAACTATTCCACCGTGTGTTTCTTATCAGTTTTTTTTTTAACCAATGCAGTAACATAGACGTTGGTTCATTACCTTAAAATATTTAGTTATTTTTTCATATTTGAAAAGAAAGTTACTGTGGAATGTTTTAGCATTAGTAGGGACAAGGAAGTACATTTTAGTCAGTATTTTCATACTACAAAAAGTATTACAATGCAAGGATGAACAGAATCCTAGTGGGCAATCTCTCCCTTCAGCTCTTTTGTAGCCTTTCCAGGTTTTCACCTACCAAGATCAATATCTCTCATAGCTTCAGATACCTTAACGAGCATTCTAAAGGAATGAAAGAAAAGGTTTTTGAACAAAGCAAGATGCTTCTGTGCGTGTAGAAGAGCCCTCTCCTGGACACAGTGAGATATTATTTTGAAGTAGGTCTCACCTGCTACGCCAGCAGACATCAGGAATGTGACACCAGCTTAAATTAACTCGCTAAATGTTCACTGCCATGTACATATCTATTATGTAAAGCATGTACACCAGAAGCAGCAGCTCTATTTAAATACTGCACTGTTGGAAAACAGCAGAAGAAAATTACTTCAGGAAACTCAATGCAGGCACAGTATTATCTATTGTCTTTTGGTCACCTGTGAGAGACTGCCATCTCCATGACTATTCTCAGGCTGATAAACAAGAGGCTTTTTACGTTTGTGAAAAAACCGAAAATTACAAAATTGCTATAGACAGACAGGAAACAAGAAGGATTTAAAACATACTCCTCTCACAGCCAGCCTGAACACACATCTCAAGCCACTCATTAGAAAAGAGCACTTTTTTTTCTCTTGAAATTTCTGGTCAGAAATACTTCTTCAACATAAACATATTTTTACATCATTGGGATATTTTAACAAGAATGCTACGTAATTCACTTGTTTTGAGAAATGGACGGGATATTTGACCCTGAAGGATAATGATATATAAATAAAAATACTTTAAGATAAAAAATAATCCCCACAACCTCTAAGAGGTCACACATGAGTACAACATTCATCTTGATTCCATAGGAAAAAAAATGCTGAAAAAAAAAAATACCTCAAAGCTGGTTGGGGCAAAGAGGGGATGTGCTGTGTAGAAGAATAAACTTCAAGTAAAACACAGGTGTAATAGGGGTATCTGCATGCACCAGATGGAAACAGCCCTGGTTGACCACTCCACAGCAGAATCTCATCTCGAAAATCCAGGCCTCATCAAGAGCTCTGCAAACACTGCTTGCTAAATGAGAAATCTGCAGTCAGGCATGGATTTCCTAGAGAGATTACAAAAGAAATTCCTGGCCCACATCACAACAATTCCAATTTAAGAGGATCCATTCCCTGCCTCTTACCTAAATAGGCATGACTGTCTAATAAAGGTGGTAATGGCTTAAAAAACAAAAAAAAAAACCCTCCAAACACCAACAAAAATGGGAATTGCTCCTTAAAAAAAGGGAAGAGAAAATAAGAAATCCTGAACTACCTGGAGATACCAGTCACTGTTGAGATTTACTAGTCAAAGGAATTTTATAGGCAGCGTGAGGACTGATCAAAGTAACTAAAATTCTTGGATTTCAGAGACTAAGGGTTTCCAAACAAATTCTAACGTAAAGTATTTTGTATCAAGGAGCTGAATGGGTACAGTCTGAACACCACAAATAGGCTTCATTTAGCTCTACACAGAAAATAACTTGTAAAAAAACCCTTAACAATTTATTTGTTCTAAGGACAACACTAAAACAGGTTTCAGAGATCTCTAATAAATAATCAAGAGGTGGAAGAGAAGAGGACACTGAATGACAACAAGAAAATTTTGTTTTTCTTTAAAATCTTGGCAAATATTAAGTGACATGGTAAAGATTTTTATTCATCTAGCATGCCCCAGTTGACCTTCAAGGTAATTATCCACATTTAGTTTTCATTCAAAAAAAGTCTTCCTAACCTTATCACTGCTTTTTACCACTCTACATCTGGTGCTGGACAGTAGCTATAGAAACCACTTGTACTAAAGTTATACAGCTATACAAACAAAAAGGAGCAGTTACCAAATCAGGGACAGCAGGGTCATATACCCAGGAACAGACACTGCTTAATTCAGTAGGAAAAATTCTACACCAGCAACAACTCTGGAGTGACCATGTGACATGGAAACGCTTGAGCCACTCAGCAGGGTGGGTTTGTGTGCCTGCTGCTTCATAGTCCTTTCCTGGACAATCATATGCTCAGAGTTTGTCCCACAGTCAAGTTTTCTGTCAGATCTTACTACATAAGTCCTAGGCATCTCTCTTGGCATTAAAAAAGTAGAATGCCTCACAGGGAGGGAGAAACATAGGGCTCTGGGCTTAGGCTGCAGTTGCTCCTGCCCCACCCACCCCAGGTTCTGGGGGAAGAGTGTGCAGATATGCTGTGGGGGAGGCAGGAGGGGAGTGTGCATTTTGGGGTGAATGCTGTGCTGGGAGGAACAAAAGTTCAGGCAAAAGTTGTCTGAATCAGTAATTTAAAAAACCGAACAACTCCTCTGCTCATATTGTGCACATGCTGGAAAAGCCTATTCATATCAACACTAAGTTGAGGAAGAAACCTTTTCCAGTTGGTACAATTTCACTGTAAACTTAAAAAGAACAGACTGGATGATAACAAGACAGTGAATTATGTACCAGATTTGTGAGGTTTTTAATTCAACATATGATCTTCATGCCTATGATTTCCTGAGATAGATCAATACTTCACGCAGACATACTCACTTTTTGCCTTCACTTTGATCTCCTTTTTATTTCAAACAATTCCAATCAAATTGCACCACCAATTTCAGCAACTGACTGAATTCACCTCCAGTTAAGAGTTTATTTAAATTGCTAATAGTGAAATCAAAATTTGCTGTGAAATCTGCAATTCCTTATTGGTGACAAACACTGGGGAAACTGAAGAACTGCATAGTAACAGTCATGACTTGTAACATTTCTCAGCCATTTCCAAGTGCTGCTCTAAGCTGAATTAAAAGGCAATTGAGGGCCTGTTACAAACCAGTTTAGTAAAGCAGACAGGAACTGTCTGGAAACATAAATATTTGGCATATCCATAAAAATTCACTCTTTCACTTAGGAAAAAAGAAAAGCAGACAAAAGTATAACTACTGAATTTTATGGTCGTATCTGGCAGGTCAGAAGTATCCAATTCGAAGGTTGCTCAGGATATTAATACAGGAAAATACATGTTCCAGGTAAGGGGTGCTGAGGTGGGGAAATCTTAGACACTGAAATAAGGTCCTAAACCAAGCAGGCAGTAGCTAAGGATTCAACATGCATTTTGTTCTCCAGACAAGTTTTGCATCATCAGAAATCACACATGGGTTCTGGGATCTTTAAATTATCTAACAGACATCTGGAATACTGAATGTAAGCACTTGCAGTCTTATCTAAGCAGCAAGCCTGCCAACTAGTCTCAGGTGCTCAGAGCTAAGCATTTCCAGACATGAACCTGTCAAACCACAAACTGAGGAACAGGTGATGCACAAGAGGAGAGTAACAAATGACGCAAGTCTGCTTGCAGAAGGGTTGATATATATTTTTTAGGTTAGAATATGTTACCCTACAGGACTGGTAGCAATAAAACTGCTGTCAAAAGCCTCCCTGAACACCCTGAGACGCACATGTCAAAAACTTTCATCATCTACCCTCCTGGTTTGCTACTGGTGAAGTTGGCAGCTCCGAGGCTGAACTCCACACAGAGTGTTTATAAAAGTTCAGGTGTTGCTTGAGAACTGCAGTCACCACAAGCATTATGAAGGCAGTACTGAACCCATGCTGTGTTATTAGTGCAATCACCACACAGACACAGCAGTTTGACTGCATCTCCTGCCATCTGAAACAGCTCTTCTAGCTGACAAGGAATGTACTAAAAACACTTGCTCAGAGGGCATTTTCATTAAGAATTTGCCTCACATGTGTTTAGCACCTCTTTTAACAGCATTAAGCGAGAGAAGTAGCAAGAATGGAAAGGAGACCTGAATGCAACATCCCCTGGTCCCCATGCCTCAGGAGAGCCACTCAGTGTGTCACAAAAAAACAGAAAAAAAGAGTCAGTGTGCTTTTCTGTACTTGTCACAGCTTTAATATTATTCCAAAAGCTATAAAGTGCCACTCTAAAGATGAAGTAACGGAATTAAATAAGGTTTACCTGTACTGCAAGACCCACAAAGATATTCAGTATTTACTTGGGCACAGAGATACACTTTGAAATCAATGGAAACTTGGGCATTAAGGCAAAACCTCTGTGGATGGGATTCACAAGTAACTCTAAGTTCAAAGATGTTTTTCACACTATCAAGGGATTTTTTCAGGATGAAGAGTTTACCAAAAACTGAGAATAAAAAAGAAGAAACCAAAACCAGAAAAGTCCCTTAAATCACTGCTCAATTTTACAAAAGCTCTAACTCTGATCATAAAAACCAAAGTGTGACAGAAACAAGGATCAAATGCTGAATAGCACGAACTTGTCACGAACACAACAGCTACTATTTTACACAATATGAGCAAGAATTCAGGCTCACCTTGAATTCTTTCACCTTTTCCATGGTTATGAGGCGCCTTGATGTGTGGCTGGAAAGCATCTGCTCACAGTTGCTAATAAGTTTCAGGCATGGATGGCGGGGAATGATCTCTTCTGAGTATCTGGAAGAAATAATCATTCTTAGTGCTGCAGGCTCATGAAGTGGAAGACCTGCATCTGAAACAAAATTCTTACAGACTCTTCACAAAAAGGTTCACAGTTGAAAGTTGTTATGCCCTTTAACCTGATGAAATAAATTCAGATATTGCTGCTCCAGAGTTTTGACATCATATATTCCAATCATCTTGACATGCAGCATGTAGAATAAATTAAAACCTCACAGTAAAGAGACACTCCCCCATTTTCTGCATGTGTTGAAATGATGTTAATGTATGCATACATGGGCCTGCCTGTATAATTTCAAGTACAAAATATCTCAGCCAACCAGGAATAATAACTTACCCAGTCAGAGCTGAGATTTTAAAAATATTTTCCACAGTCAACACATATGAAGCTGCAGGAGTAAGAGACTTTACTCTGGCTCCCTAAAAGGAGATTATGCACTTCAATTTCAAATATTATTAAGCCAGCTCGTATTAGACAGCAACATTCCTGAACTTCAAAATTTGGTATTACAAACTTATCTCATTGTAATTACTTTTTCTAATGGCAAAAAAAAAAAAATCCACCATCATTTAATATTACATAGGATTTAATTATAAGCCAACATTGCTACTATCTACAGAAGCAAGAGTTACAGTGTTTTAAGTGCACCCCCTAATAAGCATACTGTTTTCTATATAGAAAAGTGCTTTCTCTAAAAAAGTGCTTTCTATAGAAAGTGCTTTCTCTAAATTGCTTTCAATCCTTCTATTTCTCCAAATGCTGAAAGAGAAATGTAAAGACTTAAGAGCTTTGCATGGGACTAGAGCAGCAAGAAGAATTAACCTAGCTAGTATGATAAATACGATACATCCTTCCTACATACTGAAACATAGATCACTCATTTATTCCTAGATTTTGTAATAAGCTTTCATGTAATAGTTACTAAAAATAACACAGAAAATGGGTTGTGGTATTGTTAGGTATGATTTTGTACAGAACACCTGCTCCTGTGATTCTCCAATGTTTGAAGGTTAACAGAATTCAGACACTGAAACACAGAACTGAACAACTCAATACCTATGACTTGAATTTAAAACATACAAAGGAGGAGCTTTACATTTTTCCCGTAAAGAGGTGGATTTCCTCAATGAAAATAAAGGTGTTGGTCTGGATTAAAATAGGATCCATCTAGGTGCTGATGGAAAACTTGGCATTTCTTAAGATAACAGAGAGCTGTTAAGTAACTCAATCCCAAATTCACATTTGCAAGTAAGAAAAAAACCCAAACAGTACTGCCTCTTTGCTTTCCTCCAAACTTCCCAGACAGCAAAGCTACCTTTCAGTCACTTCTCATGTAGAAACAAGCATCTGCTTCTGCTAGGTGAAGTAAGAACGTGCTTTTGGCAAAGGAGAATGAAATTAATTCTCAACTGCTTTTTCAATTACACAAAACTTTTGATGCAGCCAGTACCACCAAACTGTTTTGCTTTTACAAAGGTAGGCACCCTGCCACAACATTTTAAAGGTTTCTCTCCATAATAATACAGAAGGCTGACTTTAATGGAATTAGAAGAATTTGGACTCAACAATGATTTCAATGTCTGATTGAAAGAGTAAACTCTGGGGTGAGATGCTATCTTGAAGAGGGAGAGATCAATATCACTTTGTTAAAAAGCCTTTTCTGTTAGCATTACTGAATGTATTTCTACATTCTTTTAGGTAAACTCAGAAACATGTCAAGTAAGAAATACAGAAGCAATGATTTTAACAGACATCCAATTCAATCAGCTTTAATTTAAGGTAATATACAAAGATCTCAAAAAACGAAACTCAAGGCAGGTGTTGCCAAGGGATATTTGATAATGCAACATGTTGGTAGAAAGTATCCTCTGTTCTCCCCACTTAATTGATTTAATGCCCCATGTTCATTATTACAGCTGAAAATAAAGTGACTATCCTACTATTCTATGCTAATTCTAGCAAGTTTGGTATTTCAAGTCATAGTAGAATGTACAAATTCACTTTTTAAAAGGCAACTCAACCAGACTTCCCCAAAACAGCAATTAAAGTTGATCCCAAATATGCAGTTCCCACATTATCTGAAGTAAAAACTTTGCACTGCTGCAGTGAGGGAGCAAGCTTTTACCAAAGTTCAATGAGCAGAAAGAAAAACATTGGTATCTCGATAAAGAAAATAAATTCAGTAATTCCACAGAGATTTTATTGACACTAATATTAACTATAATACTATGAATGGCATTCATTGCTTTGTCTGTGAATTGTCTTATGAGAAAAAAGGCCTACAATACCAATTTTATCATTTACTAAAATATGCAAACTTCTAAGTGCACTCTCCTGTTACAGATGCAAGTAACAGAAATGGCTTCTTTTGGTTTCCAAATTTTCAAAACAGCATGAGATATACTGGATTATCACAACCATTTCCATAGTGTAATCACCACTTCATGTAACAGTTTGACTGTACACAGAAATACATGCCAGTGTAGAAACTACCTTCAGCTGTAGAAACTACCTTCAGAGCACATCTGTATCTGGAAGACACCTTGAAACAGCTACTCTACATCCAGTCCTCACTTTACAGAAAAAAATTTTTACAGAAACAAAACAAAAAACCCCTCCTCAAACCTAATCTAAGAGATTCAGAAATAAGGCATGCAAGCAGCTGTTTTTCCTTATAAACTCAGCCCTGATCCCAGGCTGCACTAGTGAGCAGCCAGGATCCTGCAGTCTCTGCTGGCCTCTCTCGTCCCTAACAGGGCTGCTCTCAGGCGCTTCCTGCCTCGCACTGCCATCTCTTGGTCACTTGACTTTTGTTTCTCACAAGAAAGCTGAATCAGTAGTGCCAAACCCCAAAGAATAAAAGATGACTTTTACACACCTCTATCAACTACTCTGGCAGAAACACATACTAATACCAGCCTTCTTCTACTATCTTGGAATTCCATCTTCACCTGCAAGTCTAACTTTTAAGCTTAAACCTCAACCCATGGGACATGCATTTACAACAATATGCAAA
>VWYP01002328.1:0-26279 GCA_013400435.1 Pycnonotus jocosus | reverse complement strand
TTTTTTTTTTTTTTTTTTTGTTAAAAACTTTAGTGTTTTAGAGAGTATATAGTTTGGTAAAATATATCTCAAAATGTCAGGTGATGCTTATGACTTCATTAGGAAGATAAGCATCATAATTATTAGAAAATACATCTTGCTGGGTGAGACTTAAGAGAAAGCCTGATGTCCTAAATTCATCCATCAAAGGAATTATTATTTCTCCACTGAATGGGGAAAATGTAATTACACCTTTTTATTTTGCCGGTGAAGTTTCATGGGCAGGTTTAATGATGGTATGTGCATGCCAGGTGAAGCCTCATAATTTGGGTGTGACCTTAAAATACAACCCTCTGGCTGTGTAGAGATCTTCACAGGAGTCTGTAGGTGGAGCAGAAAGTGGACTGACTCAAATACCCCTTAGAGATGGCTATAGGATATATATTTATGGTTTGCTTCCCTGATTCCTAAACACTGCGCTATGTTTGGAATTGCATGGGCCGCAGACAGCCGAGGTGGGCAGTGGGAACACTCCCTCGGGTGTTTAATGCAGGTGTTTAGTGTCCCGAAATAGATCAAAATTCTGGCCTTCTTCCAGACAGAAAGAGACCTTCCAAAGGCTCTGGATGTCTCTGCTGAGGTGCATGTGCTGCAAGGTGGGCTCTGCACACTCACCTGTTCTCCAGGGCTCAATCCACTGAAGCAACAAACCCACTGCTGAGTTGAAAAGCAGAAACAAACCCAAGTCTAGAGACTGCAGAACAGTCTGTGAACAGCTGAAGGGCTCTCCCCATCTGTCAGGGTGCTTGGTGTACCCTCACCTGGCACTGCGGCTGTGCAGTGACCCAGGCACTGTCCAGCCTGGTCAAGGGGCAGCTGGGGGGTACAGCAAAGAGATCCAGGGGCTGTTCCCATAGAGCAGCCAGTGTAGAGAACCTGTGCACTGAGTGTGCTCAAACAAGGCACAGAAATCCTTCGACCTGGACTTGTAGAGTCCACATGGCAACTTTAATTGCACTAATTACAAATTATGGTGTAAAAATTTCATTCTGGAGGTAGGCTGAGTATTCAGTGTAATCCTGTGCTACAATGTTGCTGTCAAATAAAGTAGTAGTAGTAGTAGTAGTTGTGGAGAGTTTGAGCTTTTTATTTTATAATCAACTGTTGTACCACCAATGGAAATGTATTTTCACACTCTTGATAGATGATGTGTAAACTCTGAAATAACTAAAACCAAAATTTCTCAACACAGAGCTAGTCACAGCCAAATCAAAACAAGCAGTTTGAAAATTTTACAACAGTGAATGCAACACATCTGATTGCTAGCAATTTCCACAGAGCATCTGCCAAAGTTAAAACAATATCAGCTTTTATTTCTACAGAACTAAATGCATTGCTTTCAATCTGGAAAGACAGACCTTTTCTGCCTTTTTTTGTTGGTTAATTACGTGGAACATCATAAATCACTCGAGCTGTTCTGTTGTATCTGTAATAATCTCTGGATAAGCAGCAGTCTGTAGTCAGTAGAGCCCAGGGTCTGAGGTTTGCTCAGAACTATGTTAATGTGTAGTCAATGCTGCAGGTGTGCTTTTTTTTCCCCTTTTCACTGAGTGAGGACACATTTTATCTGTCAACCTGATATAAAGGTCTGGTATTTTAGTCTGTCACTCCCTGCCCTGCCAAGGTATTGAACAGGGACACCCTCGACACTGACATGTGGCCACAGAGTGACTGAGCAGGGGTGAGGCCAGGCCACACCTCAGTTCAGCTGTTTGTTTCAGGAGCAGGTTCCCAGGAGGGTTCTCATAGCTTGAATAGCTTATCAGAACAGCCCCGTGTCATTGTCCCAGCTCCACCGAGCAGCTGCTTCCCTGAGCCAGAGGCAGGGCTGTGCCAGCAGGCTGCAAAGTGCTCTGTGCTTCCTCACCACTGCCCTGGGGGGCTGGCAGGCAGTGGTGGCCCTTAGGTCATCCTCAGACAAGTGGTCCCTCCGAGCTGGCTGTGTGTCGTGATCATCACGGTGTCGCTGCACTGCCCAAGAGCCAGCACTGCTCCCAGCACTGCCAGCAGCCCTTGGTGCAAGGCAGAGAATTCAGCTGGGCGCCAAGGGCATGGGTACCATGCAAAAAGCCTGTTGTGAAACACACAGAGACCTCAGTGAAGTTGTTGAGAGGCTTCACAGGAGGGCAGAGCTGCAGGGTCCTCTCAGGACAGTGGGTCTGTCGCCCTGCTAGCACATCACAGAAATCCTTTCTCGTGGAGGATCTTGTGGAGCTCTCTTTTTCCTATGCTGTCGTGATTGTAAGGCCATTCCAGAATGTGACAGCCCTAAGAGTTGTAATTTACATCCTAAATGTGCTCACATCTGATTTATAGCCATTTATTTTCATCTCTAAGTTAAACTGTTCTTTTTCCTTCCATGTGTTTGCCTTGACCTGCAAGCAAGTATATCTCCATTCTGTCTTGATCTTTGAAAATGAGCAAGCCAGAACGAGAAGTTCTTGTCTAGTTAAGCTTAGGAAAACAAGCCAGCCTGATTGTTAAGAAAGTTTTAATGTATACCACAACTTGTTTATATTGAAGTGGTATCTGGTGCACAACAAGCAAACTAGCTGAACAGAGAGCATGCATTGAACACCTGAAATTATGTGTTCTTTCTTTCATTTTCTAAGAATACAGTTAAGCTCTACCCATACATACTTAAGTTACAAACATTTTATAACATGTTTTGCACATGCCTTTGTGAAAGCTGACAGAATACATTTTTGTTTTGTAAGTAACCAGAAACTTCAATATACAAGCGGTTACTTCTTTCAAATTACTGCTGGGTTTTCTCAAACAATATGTGCCCTTTGAGAAATCCCTTGAACCATGGGGTGTCTTTGATGAAAGACTGTTTTGTTAGCATTTGCCAAAGGCATGTGATGCTCAGCATAAACTGAAGGTGGAAGAGTGGATGACTATGATGGGAATCAGAGATTAATTGCAACCCTTTTAGGTGTTATTTAGTAATATGGCAGCCTACCTTACACCACTGTGGGTTGTGTTGGGATTAGATGCAAATGTAGAACATCTTAAATATGAGATTATTGTTATTTGGTATAGAAGTACAGTTACAAGAAAAAGTGCTTTAGGGAAACGGAATAATGTGTTAAAGATTTACTTTTGAGGATGGTGTGATTTGTGCTGCTGGAGGACGAAAAACATTCTCTTTCTGCTGACCACACAAAACCCTCTAAAAAGCAGTTTTGAGAAGATGAAGTCTTTATATGTCTGTCTGTGTAGGCAGCTGACTTCTGTACCTGATAAATTGTCTTCTCAGCATATAGTGGCTGGTAATGTCTCTTCCAGGTTTTGCAGGAGTATTTGAATACATCTATCTTGAAGTTTTCACGCTGCAGGCTATTTTTTAGGATTTTCAGGTAAGATGGCACAAGGCTCATTTTCCCGGTAAGTGACACTTCCCCACCCCACAACGGGGCATTGTGTCCCTGTGTTCCCATAGGTCCTGCTGGCTTTCTTCTGCTGAGTCTGCCCACAAAGGCTTCATGGCAGAGTGACTTTCCTCTGCAGTGCACACAGCAGGGCCATAATGAAAGGAGTGGCAGGGCAAGTCTAAACCCAGCCCAAACTTGTTTGCAAATAAATGACTGACTGAGTTACAGAAGTGGCAGCAATGCTGGCATCCCTAGGTCAAAGTTTTATTAATAGCATTCCTAAGAAATTAGAAACATCAGCCTCTTTGGGTCTCCATACTCAAACCTAGCATGTTGCATTTTTGCTGGATTTGCTTCTTGGTTTTGTTTGGAACAGCAGGGTTAGAATTTCCTGGGCTTTGGTGTTCTGGCTTGGTGGCATAGATCTAATGAGGAGGACAGGGTGAGAAGGGAGGAAGTCTGGAGATGATCTGCCAGACTCTGTAATCAGTGTCTCTCACTTTTGGTAACTTTAGGCAGAGTTTCTGAAGAGGAGACCAGATTTAGTGTTTATGAAGTTGCTTGAGAAAGAGCTGAAAGGGTGCTTGAGCATCCCCTCACACACAGGTGACAGACAGGCCAGGCACACCAGCTTGTTCACTGTGTGCTGTTGCTCAGGCAGCCCCACCAGTACCAGCAGGATGGACAGACATCCAAACACCATAGAAACAAAAGGTTTTATTAAGCTATAGGTGCACATTTGTATTAGTTGTGGTGCACACAAAAAGCAGACCTCAGGGCTTTGGTTGCAAGGCATAATTTTTGAAAGAAAATAGATAAAAACTAGGTCATGCCATGTCTTGTGAGTTCCTCTCCAAGCCCCAGTATTTCACTATCAAAACACAAGTTGACTGCTGTAATTGTGCTGGAGGTTACTGGGTTTTAACACAGCCTGCTGCAAGGGTACCAATAAATCTAGATCTGATAGGATAACCCTACTTCATTTTCTGCCATTGTGTCAAGAAAGCCATAAATGTCATTCAAGTGGAGCTCATGAAAAGAGTGTGGATTCATTTTTCGCTGTATTGATTTTTTTTTGCCTTCATACAGTGGTTGGGTTCAGGGAACTTTGTTTCATTTCCTTCTGATTTCCTTGCTTTGTGAGGAAGGACTTTGAAAAACAGGTGGAAGTGTAAATGAAAAGCGCTCTTCCTTCCACATGAAATAGGTAGCACAAAAAGCTGTGGGCTTGAATGTGTTCTCAGTTGAGCAAACAAAAAGAGCTGATGGTTTGTGTGCCATCTAGGGCCTCACAGGACACTTAGCCCTTTTGATTCCAAAGCCAGCATCAAGCAGGGACCTGAAATTTTATTTCCTGTAGAACACACATTGTTCTTCATTTTTAGCTTCACACCAGGAAGAAACTGGGTGGGAGCCCATGTGCTGTGTAGAGTGTTCCTTGTACTTTGCATTTCCCTCCTGGGTCCCCATTCAGTATTGTAGAGGTGTAGTCAGAGCCATCCAGCACTTCTTGGAGGTCTCCACACTGCCTGCAGAGACTGGTTGGTGGACATTCAGTTTCTGTATTGGCTGTTAGCTGGGCAACACCTGAGCATGAAAACAGGTCACAGTTTAAACAGGTCACACTTGAAGAGTGTTGGTGTTCCCAGCTGTTAAATTAACTCAGAAGAAATAAAGAAACTGGAGTAAATTGTTTCAACTGGTGTAATTATTCTCTTGGTATTGCATTTCCTGATTTTCTTGTCCTTTATGTTGTTTGATATTTAGGCATTAGAGGATTGCTGAAATCCTCAAAGCTCTTGCTGGCTTGGGAGAAAGTCTGCTGTCTGAACTTCACTTTTGGTTCCAGTTCTGAGAATCAAACAAGAAAAACAGAACCCTTCATACTTGATAAAATAAATAAAAAAAAAAAATAAAAAAAAAAAAAAAGAAGAAAGTTAACAGTATCCCTCTGTTCTTCATAAACCAGGGAATTTTGTGCAAGTTTACAGACAGTGGTACAGGCAAAATGTGAGCCAGCTTCTGAGTTCTCTGTCATGAGACACCATGAGATGTGGCACAAGAACTCTGAGCAAAACATGTAAATCCAAACAACTTATGATGCATCACAAGATGACAGAATTCTCATGCTACAAGTATACAGACCTTTTCTTCTACATTCACATATTCAGACTTAATTATAGCACTGAGGGGCAGAAGAATTGATAATTAAGGTTTGCTTTGATTCATTTTACACCAGTGACCTCAAGAAAGTTCAGTTGAGCTGAATGCCTATTGATGGCCCAAAGACCTGCTGTTCTAGTTGCAGTGAAACATCCCAGTGCAGAGAGCTGCAGGTCTGGTAACTTGTTTAGCAGGATCCTCTAGCCCTTGTTTTGGGTGTGTCTTTTCAGCACACTAAACGTGGGTGTTGAGAGTCTGCACACCCCCAGCGTCAGTCTGTGCAGAGCAGGAGCTGTTTTGCAGAGATTTCACCGTGTTTCTAAGGGTATGAACCAGGATTGTCTGTGTGGAAGTTTTCTCATACATGCGCTCAGATGAAGATGATAAAAACTCCTGACTTGGTCTTTGGGAGTGAGGGCAGCAGCCAGCGGTGGAGGGTAAACTTCAACCTTTCCAATGCAGATGAGCTCAGGATAAACATACTGCACTATGTATTGCTGCTTGCAAAAATTGAGTATGCACAAACATGAGAAACAGCCTGGCAGCAGAGGTGAACTGCACGGGAGGAAAACGTTTGTTGTGGAGATGATATCTGGGTTGGAAAGTAGTGATAAAACTTCTGTTAAGAACTGTCAAAGACTATTTTCATTTTTGCTTGCTTGCTGTACTAAACAGCAGAAAAAACTTAAATAATCGTTTCTTTGTACTGATGGACATTAAAAATAAACTTTATCCTAGAGATAAACTGAGGCTCTTCTGCAGGAATTGTGTTTTTGTGTGTGATTTGACACAGGGAGACAATCCAGTTTTGAAACACTGCAGCTCAGAAATGTTGGAAACCCTGGCCTAGATACCTTATTTTACTGTGCAGCTCTGTGATGGTTGCAGTGTCTTGTCCTGTATAAATGCACTTGTCTCTGCATGTCCAGGAGATTATAGCAGAGGCCCTTCTTAGCCACTTCTTCTAAAGCTCATCAGGCTCTCTCCCATGGCAAGTGCAAACTACTGCTTCCAAAAGTCTGCATTACTGAAGAGATTAAAGAGAAGGGTGACTGCTGCATTTATCCTCCCCATGTAAAATGGAGTAGCACTGGAGCATTACTTCTGCACTAATTGAAAAAAATACGTGTTGTTGCTATAACTGGCCTTCTGTTTTCAATGCATTTTGTGTAAGTATCCTGCAACTTAACAGCATTTGTGGGAAACGTTATTAGCACAGCAAATCTGGATGTGTTCAGTGGGATTCCTGTAACTTATTCTTTCTAGATCCAGTGGCAGTCTGCACTTGTAGCTCAGCAGTGTCTGTCCACTTCTGCCTTACACCATACCTTGTGAAGTGGTATTAAATGCTGAGGCTTGCAATTGAAGGAATTCGTGTTGACATCCAATGTCATCCTTTCTATAACCCCCAAATCTGTTTTTAATGGCACATGTGATGAGCTAAGTCAAACATTATGTTCTCTTTTGTCAGAGCTTTGCTGGAGATTAGTACAGGGAGGTTCCTGAAATAGCTACAGATTGACAGGAGAGCTGAGCTGGAAGGGGCCTCTGGAGGTCTCTAGTGCAGACTCTGGCTCCAAGCAGGGGGTTAGATCAGGACGTTCTGGGCCTTGCTTCAGTCAAGTCAGGAAGATGTCCAAGAATGGAGATCCCACAGCCTCATGGGCCCTGTTCCAGTACTTAATCATGCTCATTGAATATAATTAATACTTTTTTCACAATTGGAATATTTCTTGTTGCAACTTGTAACTGTTGCCTGTCGTCTTTTCATCACGTACTTCTGAGAAGAGTGGCTCCATCATCATAAGTGTACTGTGTCCAAAAAGCTTTTCTCATATATTTGTGTGTGTGCAAAAACTATTAAAAGAATTCAAGCCACTTTGGGGAATGGTGAACAGTATCTGTTACATCATCCCTGTCTTCATCCATGCCTAAAGGCAGTGTACTTAAAAATCATGAACACCTTGACCTGAGAGCATGGTGTGTTTCAACTGCAAATGAGAGAAAGTGAAAGATCACTCTGCCCAGGAAACAGTGCATGGTAAAAAAGAAAAGGAGTACAGCTAGTGTGTGCAGAATAGGATGTTACCAAAGTGTTTGGTTAGTAATACATTAGTAAAATAACAATTTTGAATGTTAATGCAAACAGTGCTCTGTAACTGTGTCCTTCCCTTGCTCGTAGGGAGAGGAAAGGAGCTGCCTGCTGCTAGGAGATGTTCCCAGGCAGGCTGTCCCCAGAGGACTGGGGAAGGAAGAGCTTCTTGCTGAGGGATTGGAAGAATCTTGAGTCTGCAATGTAAGGTTTTGAATTCCAGGATTTTGTGGAGTGGAGAAGGACTAGTAGTTCTCTCTGAGAGATGAAATCCAGAATTTCTGTCTAGAGAGGGAGGCAGATTCTGTAGTAGCATCTGCGACATTGCTGGCTGCATCTTGGAAGAGGGGAGCTGCTCTTTGCTTCCTGCCCACAAATCTCAGAGAGTTTCTCCGGAAAATCCTCCTCCCTTCATTATTCCTTGTGCAGGCTGGGATGAACCACAGAAACTCCTGGGTGTCCATGGGAAGGGAAAGTTTGTAGGAGTGATTGAGGTCTGTGCACTTTTGGGATCCTGCTCAAGCATGACAGATTGGATAACCAGCTCTTGTTTTCCTTTCCTGGTATTAATTACTTGGAAATGGTCTGTCTCCTTCCTTTCCCCCAGTGTATTTAATTCCTGTATCCATGTGTCATTGTTTAGCACTGTGCGCACAGAAGTTGTAGCAGCTCGTGAAGGGAGCAGTTGCCAGCAAGTCAGGAGGAGGAATCTAAAAATGGTTGTTAGGAAGGGTCTTAGTAACAGAAACTTTAGAGGTTTCTTACTGTCCTTTTGTAAAGACAAAACAAAAATCTCTTTCATTTAATCTTGGCTTTATTTGGGTAAAATAAAAAATGTCTTCTCCTCACCAGCCATACATGTTTATCTATCCTGTCTGAAACCCTTCTCTTTATGGCTGAAAACAGTAAAACAAAAGCATTCATTTGATTGAAGATAAAGTGGGTTCTTCTGTGCTGGCAAGTCTTGCTTTTGCAAGATTGGTTTTAATTAGGTTACATTTTTTTGGTCTCTCTTACTTTATATTACTTCATGTAATAAGATGAAATTGCATTGTTATTTTTAAAATAATACCGAGTACAATTTGGTTCTCTCTCCATATGTGGCAGATGATTGTTGCATTACTGAATGCTTAGATACCATCTGTGCAAGAAATGAACCTCAGAAAAAAACCAGCCACAAGACAAGAGGGTGCTGTGCAAAGACTGGTACATATCACAATGAAAATATTTTGATGTGGCATTATACAAACCCACAAAATATCTTCTTTTCCTTTCTTCTTCCTTTCATTCAAGCCAGGCTCAATAGAGAGCCATGAATGACATTTCTAGAAGCGGAACTGGATTCAGAGGACCTTGAGTCATGCAGCAGAATCAACTCACTGGAGGAAATTGCCACTTTCTGTTCTTCCTTGTGGCTGAGAAGGCAGAGTTTAACAGAGAGGAAATGGGAAGGAATACACACTAGAGTAGCTGCTTTTCCTATTTTAGGGTTTGACTTGGCTTTTCCATTCAGTCATTCTAATTAGATACGGATATAAGGCTATCCACTTATTTTTCACAAAAGCACTTTAATGCTGTTTGCCTTTGAGCTTATTATAACTCTGTACTGCAGTGGAGATGGAGAGGATTAGTCTGGAACTCCTGGTCTCTATTCACTGAGTTATTATGCTGTCAATTATCTTTTTGTTAAAGTTTTGCAGAGTAATTATTATTTGCCCTGATGAGAGTGCCAGTGGAGCTGCTTTAAAAATGCTGTCAGAGTAGTCCTTTTATTTGGTTTAATTATTCATGTGGTTGATGATTCCAGTAAATGGCAGTAGGAGAGAGGGGGTTAGACATGAAAAAATCATGGAAGTCTTAAAATTCTTAACTGCCCTTTCTTCTGGATATTTACTGTGTTATGTGAGAATAAACATTTGACATCATAGAATGTGTTCCAAAGCAAAGGGAGAAATATGCATTAATGTACTGGTGAGTGACAACATGCAGATGATGTACAGAATGGTGCACCTTAACTGCAAAGATCTGCAAGACTGCAGATTCCTTAGAGCATATATTAATTGGCAAGAACTTCTGGCCAAGAAGAAATAGATATGTCAAGGAACTGCATTTTTCTGTGTATTAGTAGCAGTAGTTTCCCCTAATCAATTTGTTATGTGCCCACAGATTTCCTGGGGATTCCAATGAAATAGAGCTTCTAATTCTCTTGTGCACAAGAAGATTTTTTTTCAACATGAGATGTGACATTGTAATAAGTGGGTTAAATAAGGTAGGAAGGTAATAGGTAGCCTAAAGAGAGTATTAAGTGACTGAACATAAAATAGCTAACTGGATTATTATGTGACTAATGGGTTTATTCAGCCCTACCAGTGGGAACAATATATTGAAGAAAATGGTAGTCCTTAGTCATTATTCAATGGATAAAACTTATAACTGTATGAACAAAGGTTGTGGGGCCTAAGGTACTACATAGAGATTACTAAATCTAGGAGGTAGTTCTTGATGCACTTAATTCTTTCCTAAAAGCATCCTTTGAAATCTGGTTCTTCCTTCTTTGGAAGGATGGTTGAAATAAGACCTTACTGCAGTCTGTGGAAATATTATCATGACTGCACATAGGGCTGTAATTTGAAATGCACTTCTCTGAAAGCTGATGTGAAGGAGTTTTCCATCCTTGAACACAGAATGAAACTTCTTTGTGTGTTTATTCACTACAGCCATTATGCTGGAAGGTTGCAAAATGCACCTCTTGGCTTAATTTCAAGTTGTGATTCATTTTAACACCTGTGATGGCAGTGAAGTACTTGCAGAGATAGAATGTGTGCTGTGGACTCAAACTGCATCTGATGTTCCAGTCTCTAACAGCACCATAACTGCAGGATGATCCACTGACAGCTCTTAAAGATTGTTCATATATTCCCTTATGTTCAACAGATTTATCTCAGCCTAAAGCCTCCCCAGAGCAAGGATGCTGATTCTCCTGGCCTTCATTATCGTGTTTCACATAACCTCAGCAGCGCTGCTGTTCATCTCAACTATCGACAATGTAAGTGTCATTTCTTCTCGTCTCTCAAACATACTGGGATTTCTTTGCTTCATAAAAATTGAGTTTTTCTTCTCTAGTCTTCAACTTGCTTACTGAGAGGACCTAAATTCATTGGGCACACTGGTGTCCTAAGACCCTTCTGTAACAAAAATCCTTGGATGTGCACGTTGCTGGTGGATAAGGCTATCCATGGCATCATTTTGTAAGCTCAAGGCAGCAGATCCTCTCCCCTGGGAGACACTTGGCCAGGGAGGATATTTACAGGGTGGAGCCCTGGGATTTGATTCAGGAGAGAGGGGGGGAAAATCCACTGTTATTTTGTGTCAAGTACACGAAGTCAAAGAGCTGGTGATCAATGTGTGGGGATAATTTCAGTCATGCTGTGCTTTGCCTTACAAGTGTTTGTCCAAGATGCCCAGTTAAATCATGAGAGACACCATGAATATGTCCGTGTCCATTAGGTTGAAGCAGCTTCAGCACAAAGCTTTAGAGTATTTTATATTGCGTTGTTTTTAAATTTTCATTTTATGTTTGTGATCAGAAAGAATTTACCCTCCAATAATTATTTAGCTTTTAATGGAATTCTCCATTTTCCAAAACAGCCCACTATCCTGATCAGAAGTCTGTGCACTGGCATCTGTCTATGAGGTCTGATGTATGTACAGGCTTTTGATATTAAAAAATTTGCTGCTGAGAACACTGTTTAGTGAAGACTGTGCTCCAAGTGAAATGATGTGTTACCCACAACTTTTTATTGCAAAAGTATACAAACTCAGGTGTTACATTTTAGTCAGCTGGTTGATTGTTCCTTGGAAGGAGGTCATTATTTGAGTACTAGAGCAGGTTGTCTTACCCTGCTCCTTTGAATATTTAGAATGCAAAGACAATGGGCAAAGCAACCTAATCTTATTTCAAATCTGCTACACGCAACCCAAATTATTACAGAAATAAAAGCCTATGCACTCTGCTTTGTGTCATTAGCTACTTTTGAACAACTACAAACTTAAACCATACAACCACTTTCTATTAGATTTTATACCATGTATCTATATAGTATATAGAATCGGAGCTGAAAAATAACATATTGAACTTGGACTGTAAAATCCAAATGAATGGCATCCTGAGAAAGTATTTTTTTTTTAAAAACACATTGTTCTGTTTATCCATATGCCTACTACCATAACATATTATAGTTTTAACTGCAGTATTGTTTACAAAGCTGCACAGTAAGCTCTGAGGCTTCTGGAATGTCTCTTTAAGCAACAGATCCTACCAGGAATCGTATTTATAAGTTGTATCTTGTGCAGCTCTAGTCAAAACAAAGGCCTGGGTAGCTATTGGAATGGGAATGGGTTTCCTGAGGAAATGCCACTTGTGGACTGCTTGTCATTTTCCAGGCTACTGTAAAAATCTGCTCAGACACTGCAGTACCATTTTGCCTTGAATGTTAAAACCTCAAAATAGAAATACCACAGGAGGATCTTAATTTGTCAGCAGGCTGGTGACAGATGCCATAGTATACCTCAGCACAGCTGCATTACATTGAGATGAATCACGTCAGTGGCAGGAGCCAGACCACCTATAAAGGACTTCTGTTTCACAGGTGATGCTATTTCCTGCAAATTAGCAAATGCTGTTCCTTCAGAGAGGTGTGCATCCTGAACAGGGTCTGGGTGAACAAAGCACATCTTGTGTGTCTCAAGGAGCGAGCAATCACTCACTATGCAGAATTTCTGCCCAAACGGTGGCAATCCCTTGTGCTTTGGGATGTTTAAGGTGTCCTTACCTATTGCACAGAGGTCTAAAATGAGAATGATGTGTGGATAATTATATAGCCTTTATTCTGAAATGCCATGAGATCTCACTTTTCATTTGAGTGGTTAAACTTCAAAAATGAACAGAAAATTGTTACAGCTGATGTATCTGATGAATAGACACTTGGACAAGGAAGGAGTTTTGTGGGTTTTGCTTGTTTTTTCCTCTCTGTAAGAACCTTTTACTTTTATTTTGCAGGCCTGGTGGGTGGGAGATAACTTTTCTACAGATGTGTGGAGAATGTGTGCCACAAATACGAGCACCTGTATGGCTATCACCAGTGAGTTCNGAAATGCCATGAGATCTCACTTTTCATTTGAGTGGTTAAACTTCAAAAATGAACAGAAAATTGTTACAGCTGATGTATCTGATGAATAGACACTTGGACAAGGAAGGAGTTTTGTGGGTTTTGCTTGTTTTTTCCTCTCTGTAAGAACCTTTTACTTTTATTTTGCAGGCCTGGTGGGTGGGAGATAACTTTTCTACAGATGTGTGGAGAATGTGTGCCACAAATACGAGCACCTGTATGGCTATCACCAGTGAGTTCAATGGTGAGTGTCTCTCCATGCTGTGTCTGTGTTCCTTCAGCAGATCTGAAATTGCTATGAAATTTACAGGGGCAGTTCTATAGCTCTTCAAAAATCTGCCTGTCCTAACTAAGCAGTTCTTCTAAAAACTTTTCATTTTGGAAAGGCAACTGTTCTAACAGTTTCTTTGAGAGGAAAGCAGAAGGAACTGTCATGTGCATTTAAGAGACCAGTGCGAGAGAGTAAACACAAACTACTAACAATGACTGCTAACGAGTTCTTAAAAAAAATAGGTAAAAAGAGTGAAGTCATCTGAAGTGATAGAATTTGCCTCAAAATTGAACTTGCAGAGGAGAACTTAAAAATACTGACTGTGTGCAAGAATGGAGGAAAAAGCAGAAGAAAACACAAGGTGGAGTTTTAACAAGGAAGTCTTAATATACAGCCTAGTGAAATAGCCTGTTTTACAAAAATTGAAGTATTCTCAAGTGTTCTATTTATTTCTTTACTTTCAATCTGCATGTACATTAAAGAGGCAAATAATTTGAAAGAACTGTGTACCCCTGAAGTTAATTTTGTTTTCCAAGCATCAGGTTGGTTTAGGGTCTGTAATGTGCAGTGAGCTGATGCACTCCACACAGGGTATCTCAGCTAACTCAGGTCTGAGGGTTTGCATTTATTCTGTGTATTACTTTGTGTCCACTGCACTGAGGGACCCAGCCTGGGGAGATGAGGGGTGGCTCAGGTGTGTCAGCTCCACAGAGCTGTCTCCAGGTCTGCTGGGAGGCTGGGGTCTGCAATTGGAAGCTGTTTGGCACAGCTGGCAGTTTCACTGTGCTTCCAGGACATCGATGGCAGCAAAGGCACTGTGTCAGTGTGGCAGAAGTAGTCTCTTCAGTGTTTTCATTCAGTTTGATGGGAAGCTTTGAGAAGTCTTTAAGCCACTGGCGGTATTAAAACCAAGGAAGCAGAGGAGAACCAGCCTGTGCAATGCACACGCAACTGCTTTGCTGCATCTGCTGAACTCCTACTTACAGGACAGGGCTCTGCCCCTTTACTCCTTGCAGGAGAAGGCAAAGAGAGAAACTACTTTTAATCAAGGCTGCTTTGTTTTTGCAGAGTATCAATCAATTCAGGCTGTTCAGGCCGCCATGATCCTGTCTACGATTTTCTGCTGTGTGGCATTCCTGGTTTTCATTCTTCAACTCTTCCGTCTAAAGCAAGGAGAAAGATTTGTGTTAACCTCAATTATCCAGCTCCTGTCATGTGAGTGATTTTTCAATGCTTTTGACTTCAATGATATTTTTGTGAAAGTAGGAAAGCGGGAAAAGGTTTTAAAAAGAATGAGCTGCATGAGAACTCTAGTGCTCTTCAGGCCATAGCTTATCCTTCATTATTTAAACACTGAACTGTTCCATTCTGTAATATTTAGGCAGTTAAAACATGGATGTCACCACTGCTCAGGATAAAGTAGTTTAAACTTTGAAGGGAATTTGAGATTCTGAATTTCTTGAACACACTAAATAACTTTCTAATTGTTACAGGCAAGTACTTACTTTGTTTTTTTGTCAGTCTTAAAAACTACCCAGATGTTCAGAACCATTTTCTGTTCACTGCAAATGACATACATACACAACAGCACTTCAAATTTAAAGGCTGCCAAATAAACTGAAAATATGTCTTGAAATGCTTCCAGATTAGTTTGAGGATGGAAAATGAGCATCTGAAAAGAAAGGACATTGTTGGAAGCAGCTGACAGAAGAGACAGTGAATAGTTGTGTGTACTGATAATATTTTAAGATGCTGACCTTTATTATTTTCTTCCTCCTGCAGGTCTGTGCGTTATGATTGCAGCTTCCATTTACACAGACAGGCATGAAGAACTGCACCAGAGCCATGGATATAGAATGGAAGTTTCCAAGGGCCAATATGGCTATTCCTTTGTCTTAGCCTGGATTGCCTTTGCCTTTACCCTGATCAGTGGAGTGATGTACTTAGTATTAAGGAAGCGTAAATAAATGTCAGCATCTAGTTATTTCTGTCACTGCAGTACAAAACCAAATTCCAGTAACCATTTTGTATATAATCATTTACATGGTTTTGTAGTAAAGGTATTGTTTCTCTAAAAATGTACTGTGTTCTTGATATGAAACAGAATTTAAAAAAAAAAAAAAAAAAAAAAAAAAAAAAAAAAAAAAAAGAAGAAGGCAGGTGAAATGAAATGAAATGCCTGGCACCTCCAGGTCAGGGGTCGGAGCAAGACAGACCCAAATTGTTTTTTTACATATTTCATCATCATAAATGGTTTTTCTTTATTAGACATTAACAGTTTGTTCCTGGCCTCTAGATTACAAATAAAGCCTGTAGAAATTAATTTGTAAGCAATATACTAACTATATTCCTGGACCAGATATATCCCTTTGAAATATGTTAAATATAAGGGTGTGTGAAAACATGAGGTGCAGATCACAATGAAAAAGCAAGCGATTCTAAAGCCCAAAGCTGCACTCAGAGTGTCTGCCCTGGCGCAGGACCAGTGCTCTGCTCTTTATAAAGTGCAGAAAATGTCATCAAGTTTTTATTAAAACCACTTGCTTTGGAAAAGTAAACAAGTCCTTTTAGTACTCCAGCAAACGTTTCTCTTGATTGTCTTTCCCATTTAATTTAAGCACACAGAGCCTTTGGTGGGAGCACTTATCAGCCAATTCCCTGTTCAGCCTGGGCCCAGCACAGCTGGGGCAGTGAGGAACTCCCTACCCCTGAATCCCTTCAGTTTAGCCTTGGGCAGCCTTGCTGGGAAACAGAAAAGCATTACTGTGCCTACATCTGCAGATTTCTAAGCAGACTAGTGATCAAGCAATGCCAAATTTAGGCTTTTACAGCTGAACTCGACATGTTTATTCCACTGGGCTTTTATCATGTAGTGATTTCATGGTTAATGTGTCCTGTACAAAAGCATTCCCTGAGTCTGCCCATTAGGAAATTGGCCTTTAAAAATTCATTTTAAATTCCTTTGTGGATTTTACTGGAACTAAATACTGCTACTAAACAAATCAGAGTGCAATTACTATGCTTATGAATTCCAGGATAGGTTTCAAGATAAAAAGATTTGGTGTTTTTTTATTTTTCAGTCATTTTGTGAGCTTAATCTTTGCTCTAATACCAGGCTTAATAGCTCGGCAGTGTAATACTGGCTTTGGCTGATGGTGATTTTGGACATCAGTGTGGAGAATGAATGAAGTGGCCTGTTCTGGTTAGTCACAGCTTTGGTGCTTAAGTACAGATCTGACTTTTGAAAAGCTCAAACCATTTATTTATTTCAGTATATTCACTACAGCTGGCCCAATACACAGACCGTAAAAAGTAAATAGGTTTGGAGTGAGGTATTACACTTAAAGTAGAACAAGTTCAGCATCATAAGGCATTGTAGCTCTTCTGAAGTTAATAATTACTACATGAGACATCATTTGATATCCGATGTAGTCAGATAATGAAATTTTATCAGATTTCTTCAGATTTATCCTTGATTTATCACAAAGTAAAAGTTCAGGTGCATAGCTTTTTAGAAACTATCTCCAACATAAGTGACAGGTCCTGGTAGTTCCATCTACATTCCTTCATCCTGTAATGCTTTGGCATGTGCTGCTTGTCTTTTGGGAGCAAAGAAATCCCAGTAAAACTGTTCAAAAATTAGGATGAGCAAGCAGAACACCACAGGAAAAGTAATAATAATAGTTAAAAACCCACATTAGCTTGAAGAGATTCTCCCTAGTCAGCATCATGCTAGTATTTTGTAAGGTTTTTTCCTCTTAGTGGGAGTGCTCTGAATTTCAAAAATTATTACTCTACTTTTTAAAAAAGTGTTTCTATAATTTGCTGAATACATTTCAGGTTCAAAACCTGAGTTGTTGCTAGCAAGCAGAATTTGTCTTGAATAAATAGATGCAGGTTTAAGTATGAAAGTAGATAGACTGTTAGCTAGGCATTTTGCTACATTTATTAAAACATGAAACAATAAGGGGAATTTTTAGGCAAATATCGATTAAAGTTCTAATATACAGAGGACAGTCTTGAAAAATTCAAAATTAAGCTTTTATGCAACTGACTTGCAGAGATGCTTCAGTTTCTTGCCTTGGTCAGGTCATTTGCAGAGCAAATATTTAAAACAAAGATGTAGATAGGCATGAACACAGTTTAATTCCACAGTAAAAGCTCTGTCCCTTTAATGAAGTGAAAAGCACACACACAGCAAACACTCTGATGCACAGCACCTCCACTTGTGTACAAACACCAGCACGTGCATGATGCCACACAGAAGAGATGGGAATGTTCTGCACAGCAAGTGAACAAATACCAAATCAGTCTGAGCTAGAGTTTGAGCAGGGCAAACATATTTTAGGGGTTTTTTTTCCTACCTTATATGCCTTTAAAATATACCATTTTCTATACTCTATATATTCTGAAAATGTACATGAAAATAAAGTTAAAAAGAATTCTTGTACTGTAATAGCAAATTCAATACATTTAGCAATCTGACCTTGTCTTTAAGCTTGGGATATATTTACACAATGTTGGATGAGAAATAGTTGAGTATTTGTTGGAACAGGTAAAATTAAATTCTTCCTGCCTGTAGTAGAACCACAAGCGGATTATTTTTGTCCTTTGTTTGAAGTCCTTTCAGAGTAAGCAGAGAAAATATTAGTGTATTGAACTTTTAAATGTATGGTTTCAAAAGAAAGTCTTGAGAGATGCAAGATCCACTGATGCTCTGAGGAGTTATTACTTGGAAGGGTTTTTTTATTTTCCATCATTTGCAGAAACAATCATATATGCCTTGACCATGTGAGCAAATAATGTGAGAAACAGGCCAGTGACTTCTGTATCTGCTCTGGTCCAAGCTTTGGATTTGCCCTGAGGTGCTAACAGCACACTTGGGTTTGCACAGATCCATTCAAAACACTCCCCCAACTCCACAGAAATAATTTCTCAATCCCCATAAAACTTCTCCTTTCTAATCATAATGAATAAAAGGGGAAAGTCCCAAATACTAAAATATTCACTAGCAGCTGTGAATCTACCTTTGTTTTTCACCCAGCAAGTAATCTACAGTACAGGAAACAATCTTGGAAAAGCAATCTATAATATTTAATTCAAGATACTTTAAAACACACAATGTTTGTTTTTATTTATGTATTCAGGACAAGAAATGGGCATTACTTTGCTGTACTGTATCTTAAAAAAGTATTGTAGGTGATAGGATCTGTGCTGCTCAGACATTAAGTGTTTTTTTACCCCAGCTACATCAACAATTAATTTTATGTGGTTCTTAATGTGTTCAAAATAATGGAGGGACTGCTTGACTTCTTCTGTTCTTATCTTGAGCATTGTGGGAGTTTGTGCCATTTAGCTAAACAGACCAAAGAAAAGAAAATTCTTCCTGTAATTCCTAAAGACAGGAATAAGATGAGCCACTACTTTTCCAATCACTAAAGACAGCTAAGAATCCTAAAATCATTGAAATAAAATAATGAAGTTGAAAATTTTATTATATTTTTCATTTCTTTTATATGTGCAATAATCCCCTCTGAAGTAATAAGATAAAAGAAAATAAAATGTGGAAGTAAATTTTCTTAGTATATTATCAGCAGGAAGTAAAAAATGTGCCATATTGTGAGCTTTTTAAAGATTACTTTAAACATTTTTGTTTTCTTTTTAGCATAAAAATCTTAGGTTCAAAGTAGCAATATTGAAGACTTAAATCTGCTTGGAAGTTAAGCCTAAAAGCTTTTAGGGTTAAAGTTTAAATCCTTTTGTCAAATGTTTTTACACTGACAGAATTAGAGGCAGAGGGAGGGAAGGAAAAGGACAAAGTAGAGGAAAAAGAAGATAGAAGGGGAAGGACGGCTGGAGCTGTTTTTGAGGCTAGGGGTTTCTGTCTTTATTTCTGACGATGGTGTCTCCTGGAGTTCCTCTCTTGCGTCTGGAGAAAATTATTTTACTTTTCCAATCCCGTTCCAATGGAGCCTCCTTGTGGCGAAAGAGAAGCCTCCGTCAAAGCCCAACTTGTTCGTTTTACTTGGCGAGGTCTTTAAAAAGCTGAACATCCTGCAGCGTGCACAATTTAAAAAGCGGCTCAGTTTTGGTCCTGGAAGGTCCATTTTAGAACGGGCTTGAAATGGCTCTGTTGAACACGATGCAAGTGATCCAAGCCCTGCTCTCTTCTCACAGGAGCTGCCCCTGCAGCCCCCTGCTACAAAAACCTTGGCAGGTAAACCCAACACAGCAACGGACATGCTACTGATTCAAAAGAATTATCTGCTCCTTAATGGTACCTAAATTATTACACATTACACCTCAGGCATTAAGTTTAGGGAGTGGCTAGAAAGTAGATTTTAAAGTTTTCCTTTTACATTCACTAGAATTGTGGTTTTATTCTGTTGTATTGATCACGTCACGCTTTTTCCTTTCATTTCACTCTGATAATACAGAATTTCAGTGGAAGGCTTTTCTTTAACGAAGTATATCCAAGACTACGTTCTATACCAATTGGCAGAGTGGAACACTATCTATTTCCTTAGATTTCTTAAAGCAACCAAAAATTATTGTAAAAATGCAAAATTATATATCCGAAAGTTCACACAAGTGAAAGTAATACTTGATTCGCAGCAAACTATTTAGAACATCATCTAATTGCCTGAGGACATATCACATATTTCAAAACCTTTACAATTAAAGATCAACTTGTTTTAAAAACCTCAAATTAAAATTTAAAGGTTAAGTCTTTTAAGTATCTTACTGAACCTTATCTTTGTTTTATATTTTGGTTAAAGTTTTTGGGAAAAGGCCAAGAAGACATGAAACTACTTTTGTAAAACTTGTGAAAGCCTTAAACAAAAGGACAAGACTGCATATTTGTCACATGCAATTCTTTTACACTTTTAGATGTGAAAGAACAAAAAGTTTTAGAGTTCGAAGACTTTTGAACAACGGTAATTTTGTAAGATTTTTTTTTCATGAAATATATGGTCAGCATGAAACAGGAAGCTGACAATTCACAGAACTACACCTCCTGTAAGATTAGCTAAAAGAATTTCAGCACAACAAAATACCATCAGTCTAAGGAGACATGAGAATTCCTGTTCTGCGTAACAACCAAATGTCCCCACAAAAAAATATATGGTTTGCAGCCTTATCATTTTAGTACTAATGCATCAATACCTCCCATGAGAAGTGCTCTTGTATTAGCAGCTATGTTACTGACATTTTTATTTATTGTTTCATATTTTCAATTTCACTGCCTAAGCAATTAGTCTTCAACTTGCAGTTCACAGCTGCTATGCAATGGGCTGGGAATAGGTAAAGGATGATGCAAGGTAACTCAAAGAGGCAGGTACACTGTCAGGAGCTTTAACTTTTTAATAAAATGTCTGGCCCTTCAGCAGAAAAACTCCAGTGTGTCTCCAACAGAACAGCATCAAAGCAAGAGTCATCAGCATCCCCTCCTTTGAATTTCTTTAATCAAACTGAAAAGAACTATGTTGTAGTCTTGAAAAAAATTCTCAAAGATCAACTAATACGAGCTCTACATAGATTTTTTTTCTGTTCTTAATACAACAGCAAAGGGAGCTGGAACAGCCACAAGGTTTGAGTGTAGCCATCCAGTCACTCATTATTTTCCAGGCAGGCATTACTGTCTGTATCTGCATCCCCCACCTGAGGAACTGGTACTGCTGATGAGGTTTCCTCCTGGACTGCCAGGACAGCATTCACCTCTTTCTCCAGTTTGGAGACTTTCTGCTGCAACAGAGAACAAACACAGCAAGGATTAACATAGCTCACAGAATAAGGAAGTTGTGTATTACTGTTGTATGAAGAGTAGACAGTGAAAAAATTGCAATAGAAAATAGAACTATTATTAATTTATCTTTGTCACAAAAATTAAACAATTTGCATACTTTAGGGGTCTTTCTTTAAGGTACTATAATAATCATATATGATTCACACACACAAAATTCACACCGTTATGCAAAGAAACTTACTAGTGATGTTTTAACTATGTCTTTGTGAGTTTTGGTGCATTCTACTTGTCCAACTCTTCTCTTTAAACATTCAACTCCTTGACTGAAGAAGTCATTATTTAAAATATGCATCTGCTCACCAGTCATAAGTTTAATCTAGAATAAAGAAAAGCTGTGTTTCAAATCTAAAAATGTAAACTCACTTAAATGCCTGTGTGAAACAACTACTAAATTAAAAAATTTCCAAAGTTTCAGGAAAAGTAGTACTTTTCTTTCTATTGTTTATATGACATTTCTGGCAGGTACAAACCACAGAATTTTCTGCCTTGGCATTCTCCATTGGACTATAGTCACATTGTACAAAGGAGGTGTCACAATACACCCACCTTCTAAAATTTAAAGGGGTAAAATTAGTATGGTTGTATTACCATTAGCAGTGCAAAATACAGCTTTGAACATTTTAAAATAAGTTTATAATTTCCCTACATACAAAATTAAGGGTTTTACTTTCTACAGGACTGATGATCAAAAATTGTTGAGAGGCAAATTTCAAGCAGAGTACTCATGAGCAAGTGAAGCTTGTTCACCTAAGAAATAAAGAAACTCTAATGATTATAGAAAGATGAATAATAAAATTTTAAATATCTTATAAATATTTTAAATTACTCCTGTTAAAATTATTTGTTGATTTTACACATGATCCATATATCTGTGATACCAGCTACAAGGAAAAATTGCGTAAGCAAGACTAGAGTGCATCCTAATGTCAGGAAAATAAAAATTTTATGAAAAATAATGTATTTTCTAGGGAAAAGAGTTTCCATTAAAAAACATATAAATTCCTGATCATTATTCTCTATGTGAAGTATTTATTTTCTGCCTCTGTGATAAAACACAAATTTCCCTTCTCCCAAAGACTTCTGGCATCTGATCAGTGAATTCAGTAGCACCTGCATTCTCATGTGTGTGCAGAAATATTTCTCCCCAATCCTGCAGGCTGGCTACTGATTGTTCTGCCTCCTCCACATTCCCCCTACCACCAAACACTACCTAAGCTCTGTGCCCACACCTCCTCAGTACCTTCCTCCCACCTTTCCACCCAGAAGTCCCTCTGCATCACCAGGGACTGACCTCTGCAGTCCCAGGAGTAGCATATATTGGGAAGCACCAGAGTGGAAGTTCAGTTTCATGGAAGAAAGTGCTGGAATTAAAATGTTTCAGTGACTTACAGCAGTCATAAAAATGCTCTAAGGAGTACAGCATAGCTGAACTACTGGAATGCAAGGCACATCACCAGAAAATAATAAAATCAAGCTTTCTATCGAACACAAAACAATTCAACATTTCAGTAACTGTACATTACCTTTGCCAAAAGACTTACTTTATTTTTTGCCATTGTACAAAGACTCTTTTTCTTGCTTCCATCTGTAATGTTGATACACTGGGTATTTACTCTGTATATAGGGACTGCCTGCTTCCTATCGATGTCCCCTGAGGGAAAAAATGAAGAAAAAGCCATCATCAACCTTTCGAATTTCTTTCAACATAAACTATTACAATGCAGGGCAGTGGAGGGAGGAGTTGTATCACTCCAATCACTGATGTTCCACCTTAGTTTGCTTTTGAAATAGAATTGGGACATAGTATTTTGTGCTAAGAGAAACAAACCCCAGAACCTCAGACAAAAGCTTGCAGAGGGAAGAGGAGGACAGAAACAAGATTATTAATTAATTAATTGCTGCTATTAATTTTCTCACTTCTAACCCCCTTTTCTTTCTTTTTGCCTTTTCCAGTGACAGAAACATGCTCTGTATCTTGAAATAAACAAGTGAAAGAAGCCAATTTTTTTTTCCCTACAGAAATAACACTGAGATATGCCTGATAATTTTTCCTACCCTATTCTGGGCCAGTGCCTCTCATCTCTGTTGTACTTAAGAGCTTTTTGACATATCATAGAAAACATTTAAATTCCCTTCCCAGGAATAGAGATTTTTAAGTCCTATCAGCTGAGATGTTGTCCTCAGAGGCATGTCAGAACCATGTTCAATTAAGAAGCACTCTTTCTTACTACCAGCAAATGAAATCTCTCCTCCTACATTTACAAAAGAAACACTTCATAGAGGAAATTATTCTTTAGGGTTTATAGTGAGGTAATACCTTCCAGTAAATACCAACTTTGTGCTGGTACTGAAACAACAATTCCCCTAAGCTACTTGGTACAGAGATAAGCACATTACTTTTTAAACATTTACCCTAATTAAGCAATTGAGATTTGTGTAAGCCAGAACATCTACAGAAATCAGTTTTACAGAAGACGATTTTTTTTTCACAGGGGAAAAAAAAAAGGTGGAATTTTTAGGCATTTTTGTCTTCATCTGCTGTCCCCACACCTTGCCCCCCAGCATTTAAATGTTGGTTTGCATCTGAATTTTCGTTGCAAATTATCTCAGGCACAGGATTTTGACATGGTGAGTAATAGTTTGAGCAACATTTACACCAAAAGAACATTCTTGTCAGCCACTGTTCAGATTGCTGTTCAGAACACTGGTTACGTTTTCCATTTAGCATTGAAGGCACATTTGATTCAGAAAACGCTTTTCTTTTAACACAACCCTTACTTTTGCAGATTGCACAAAAGAGACTTGGCTGAGGAAAATGATGTCTAGTTTGCAAAACATGTAAAATCTCCTTCTCTGTTGAGGTGTTCCGTGTTTTATGACTCTCTTTTTCTTCCTTTTGATTGCTTAGATCCATTGATCTTTTTTTCTCTCAAATGCTTCTGCAAATACTCTTCTGTGTCCTATAACAAAGAACTGGATTTTAAAACCAAATACATGAAGTAACTCATATCTGAAGTCTTTATTTTTTAGGGTTTTGAAATAAATCCTATTTTAAATAATTTTAGAGCAGAAAAACATCAAGTTGTCAAAAATGTGAGTCTCGTTCAAAGTGAGAATGTAGGTTTAAAGATAATGTGGGTTTAAAGATACCTGTTTCAGTTACACATGTTTAATATTTTAGTGAAAATCTCACATAACCCCTACATACTAGTCTTATATTCACTTTCCAAACAGAAATATGTCTTCATGCTAATGCGGTCACATCCACCTTGTGAATTTCTCACAAGTTACAGCAAAACTTCTGGGTATTCACAAGAGCTTACTGGTGTAATGCCAGAACCCTTTTTCGATGGTACAGGTCACAGCTCACCATGAGGCAGCAAACCCTGCCGCAGCTCCTGCCCCTGCTCCCACCTCACTGCCCCCAGAGCCCCCTGCCCCAGGGCCCTGCCATGACCTACCGAGACCAAACCCCTCCTCGGCCCTGGCAAAGCCAAGGAGTTTGGAGAGGCTCCACGGGTTTGGAGTTACCATCCCTGGAGGTGTTTAAGAGACAATGTGGTGCTGGCCTGATGCAGTTTAATGGTTTACGGATCATTACGGCTGCTCTGGGTTGAGGGTTGGACTGGATGATCTTACAGCTGTCTCCTTCACCCTGGATGATTCCATGACTCTATAGAATGAGGTGGCCGCTCCTGCCGACGGTCCTGCTGCCCTTTGCCCGGGGGCACAAAGGAGGCTGGGCTGGGCGGAGGAACCGGAGGAGCGGACAGGGGAGGCCGGGGCGAGCCCGGAGCCGGCTGCCAGCGCTGCCCCAGGGCTGGCCCGAGGAAGCCCGCAAGGGCCGGGCCACTCTGTCGCGGCACACGGGGAGCTGCCCTGAGCCGCTCCCTCAGCTCGCACCTGTCACCCTCTCGGGCCGCAGGAGGAGGGGAAGGAACCGACACCTTCCCCTTGGCAGCGGGACGGGACCCGCCGGGTCTCACCAGCAGCGCTGAGAGACCTGCCCGGGCCGCGACTTCCCCCATTTCCCCAGGATGTCTCACGAGCGGCTGGTTACCAATTCGACCTTTATCTTAGCCGTAGTCATCAACTCTGACCTGTAAGAACTCTTCAGTAATGCCCAGCGACAATGGCCATAAACTAAAAGACAAGAAGTTTCAGCTCTACACGAGGAAGAACTCTCCGCTGAGGGTGGCCGGCCGGGGAGCAGCTGCCCGGGAGGGTGCAGCCCTGGCGGTGCGGGGAGCGCTCGGCAGCGGTGACGGTAACAGTGAACGGGGCCTCGTGGGGCGGCCGTGGAACGTTCCAGGCTCGGGAACGAGCCCCGGCGGCTCGGTCCGGTTTGTTCAGAAACGTGTGCGGCTCTCAGAACCAGGCCTGAAAATCGGGGCCACCTGGAGTATGTATTTCTGCGTAATAAATGTCTGTACCTTCTTCTAAATGTCTNACTGTTAGGAGCTTTATTCCCAGTTTTTGGTGGCACTGGAGGCTCGCCCCATGCCAGGACAGCCCTCACGTTGCTTTGTGAGGGAGATGGGATCATGGACTGGAATTGGGGCCAAGCCCAGCTCGGTGATCTGGGAGAAAGGACACAGAAACTGGAAATAAGGTGTCTGAGATACTTACACATTTGAGGTAACATCAGGGAGAAACAGCTTCCTTATGACAAATCCCAGTGACAAATCCCAGGTTTCTCTCCTCAGTAACTTGCTAAAAAGTAACTTGCTTGAGGTTTATGTGAACAATAGTGTTTGTCTTCTTGTCTGTGGCAAGTCAGAATACATTTTTTCCCCCCCATGCTTTCTGTATCCTTTCTAAAACATTTTATTGCTCCTTGAAAATAAATACATGCAATTATCATATGTTGATATATGTTCAAGTTGGGTATTTCTTTATTCCAGCACTGCACATTGGCAAATCCTATTCCATGAACAAACTCCTACAGTGAATACAGGTCTAGTGTTCGTCCTGTGCAGTTCACTAGAGCTGGCTTTGGCAAAGAGAAAGTCCTGGAAGTTTTCACAGGCTGTAGCTCCTTGCTTTCTGCTTGAGGGAGGGCAGACTTTGAGATCTCAGACCCAGAGGGCCTCAGGAACAGCTGAGTAGCAGTGGCTGTGGCAAAGCTCCGGCTGTCCTAAGCTGGTTCTAGCCATGAAAAATTCCTCTGTGTGAAATTCCAGGGTAAGACAGCCCATCTCTGTAGTGTCCTGCTACCTTCCTGACGTGAAGATGTGTTCATCCAGCAGAAAATGCTGTGAAATATACTTAAAAATTTGAAAAGAGAAACGTAATTTTTTTTCAGGAAACCTGAATCTTAAAATCTGAATGTTGCAATATTTACAAATATAAGCTCATTTGT
>VWYP01002316.1:1404-53904 GCA_013400435.1 Pycnonotus jocosus | reverse complement strand
AGTTTAAAACGTTGAAAGAAAACCTACCCCTCAAGTATAGCCAGTTTATTCACGCAGTCCTTGCAGATAACCTTTTTCAATTCCACAGTGCAAGTTGTCTTTGCAGAGCAGAAATTACCCCTTCATGCTTTCTTTTTTCATCAGTGTCAAGAAATTTATGTGCAGTGCAACTGAAGCCTCAGGGAGACCTTCGTCCTGGAGGTGGCCAAATCTTACGGCTTTTGTTTGGCAGGGCTGTTTGCACTAAACCTGTTTGTCAGTAGTCTTTTGTAGGTTTTTTTGAGACGTTACTTGTGGGTTTTGGTGGGTTTTATTTAGGTGACATGTTGTTCTCTTATGTTGTATCACTCATATTGCTTTTGGAAATTCAAAATATATGTGTACTGCATAAATATTCAACTAGTTGGTAAGATTCTGAGAACACAGAAAGCACAAAAGTATTAAATACAACAAACCTTTTTTTTTTGTAGGATCAAGCAGGCAGGTTTGTACACTTTGGATTTATAAGTCAAATCAAACCTGCCCCTACAAAATGCATACCGCAGGGTCACTATTTTCTCATTTTATGTTTGCAGTTAGGTTGTTTTGTTTCTGTTCAAGAACTTTTAGGTCTATGAATTAGTTTTATTAGTAAAGGACAAGCAAGCACAGTAAAACAAAATGGCAGAAAAGTTTTTATGAAGTCTAAGGTGAGAAGCTCTGGTAGAGTTACACTGCACAAAGTTTTTTATTATAACAATAAGAAATGAAAGGTCCTTTTTTCTAGCAGTTTATAGAAAGATGTATGAAGTATTACTGTAGGCCAGTGATTTCCTAGAAATATATAATAGTACTTGAATGTTTTAGTACGAGAAAATTTCCTGTTGCAGAATTTAGCATAACTCAAATTCTTAAAAACGGATCTCTAAAATATAACTGTAGACAACTAAGTTTCATCCAGTTTTTACTTCTGCATTTTACCAATATGCATTTTAAAAAGACAGGAATTGATATATTGTCCTGGAATCTTTCTAGATGTTGTGTTGCACAAAGATCTAGGTGTTACTTTTTGCAGTATCTCAGCTAAGAAGTTACAAAATTTTTTAGATCTTATGGTGGTAGGTTAAAATGTGTCTGTGTGCACATGCAAATGTAAATATTTACACCATAGTTTAATTTCAGCATTTGCAACCATTTTCAGAGAACTAGCTTTTGTATTGACATCTGACTTCTGATTGAATCCACATGCTAAAGCTTTTCCAGATGAAGGTTTAGTGAGCTCCTTATCTGTGTTTTCACTCACAACCGTAAACCTCTTAGATTAGCAAGTGTCTGACAGTGGCTTCCCCAGTGAAGGATGAAGGAATCAAAATAATGAGCACTGAGGCTCAGCTGCACTGGCCCAAGTTACATTACTTTCTGAGGTCACTTCAGAGAAGTAAGCATGTCCATCTGTTTCTGATTACTGTTGCAATCTGAAGAAATTACAACAACATTAACAGTGCTGGAGGGTTTCTCGATACATTATTTCAGTGTTTAATTGTGACTATGTTAAAAATATGGAAGAAAACAAAGAATGGGGCATACAGGATATGTATTTAAGCACTCATACTTTTACTTGAAATACAAATGTTTTAAGTCATAAAAGAGATGAAAACCAAGAACGTCTAGTGAACTTGTCCAGTTCAAGGTATGGTTAAAAACTAGGATATCCCCATCTCTCTACCCAGTAGTGTCTCTTTGGTGCACATCATAGAAAAAAAATGCCCTCCTTGCCCTTTTCTTCTAGATTTGCTTTAATGTGAATCTGAATGTGATTGTTTTAGTTTACATCTCTTAAAATTAAACACATTCCAGATATTATAGTGACTTTTAAGTGCATTTAAGAACAGGGAAAATGGATTTAATGGAAACATTTTTAAAGAGTTCAAATAGGAGTAGGATGCTGATTACATTTGGTTGATTTTATTTTAAACAAATAAGCATGTCATTATAGTATACTTAGCTTAACCTTCACTTCGGGGATATTAGAGCATATATAAAACAAAGTCTTGCTGACATGTGTGACTTACAGGCTCTGTTAGATGGTTTAGGGCTTTCCTGCCTTAAGTGTATTCTCTTTGGAGAGAGATTATAAAAATGAGTAATTTGTTCTTTAAAAAAAAAACTGTTCAGAGAATTTTTTGTTTTCTTGGTAGAGCAGAACTGGTTTTTTTTGAAAAGGGTGTATGAGTGGCTTCTTTCTTTGCAGGTCAGCTGAAACTCTGCTGGTAGTGAAATTTAGATTTTTAATTAAAATATTGATTGGGAGCATGTAGTTTGAGGGGAAGAGAAGGATATATTTTTCAGATAACCAGACACTGAAAAAACCTCCAAAAAGTTCAGTTTTGGTGTTCAGTATTTTTCTTAAGCATTTGAAGACAAAGCCATGTCTTATTGCCCAGTTGTTTTCAGCAGTGCTTTCTTTATGATAGAAAGACACCATTTTAACAGATTCTGTAGTCAGAAAAGAGCTGTGAAGCTGAGCCTTTTGAGTAAAAGGAGATCAATTTCAAAAGATAGGAAAGTCCTTATTCTGCATTTTGGGCCAAAGGATTAGATTCTGTTGAGGATGGTGTCAGAACTGGTCTATTATGTAGGTTAATTGACTTACCAAATTTTAGAATAAAGAAATATTGATATAAGTCTTAGTGTGGTGCTTTTTGTTTTGGTTTTGGTTTGGTTTTGATTTTGGGGTTTTTTGGTGTTTTTTTTTGATTTTTGGTTTTGGTTTTGGTTTTCCTTTTTTACTTTGTTAGAAAACAATATTTGTTTTTGTCCTGTTTAGCTGCTCAGGACGCACTTCTCATAATTCCTTTCTGGGTTTAAACTGATCATAAGAATGCATACTCTGAGCAACATATTTTGACCTCTGTGTATCAGGAAAATTTAGAATTTTGAACTGTCTGGGTTTGGGTTTAATTTCATTTCATTTAATTTCATTTTTAACTTGCAAAGACAGATAGCTACTGAAGAAATTAAGTGAATCTTTGTTCTGAGCTGAGGTAGAAAGAGAGGAGAGAGACACACAAGGTCTATTGGATAGTGGATTACTGGAAAATGAGAGTAAAAAATGAATAAATATTCAGGGAATTGAATGTGTACCTGTTAGCATATGTTTCCGTGGAAGAAAATTAAAATACAAAACATATTATTAGTTGTAATTTAAGAATTCTTCATGATTTGTAGACAGGTTTATTACAATTTTAACAAAGGCTAATGCTTTGATCATAGGAAAAAGAACAGTAATGAGAAGGTTAAGTATCTGAATTGCAGGGCACATAAATGGAGCCTTAGATTCAACAAAATTCATGTTTCTGGAGTTCTTATGGTAAACGAAGATTAGAAGTTCAGAGAAAGAGTTGATAGAAAGGAAGTACTGTTCTGTGTTGTAGCAAGCTAGCTACTTTACCAGACATTTAAATTTTTTTGTGAACATATGAATGGGGAAACCTGATGCCTCTGAAACTCTGCAGTCTTAGCCTCATGTCTTTGTGAAAAATTTAATGAAATTGACTTCCACGTGAAAAGAGTTGTGAGCATGTAGCTAGAAACTCAACTCAAAGCAAGAAAGCAGGCAGGAGAAGCACAGACTGTTTAGGGTTGTAAGAGATCTCTGGAGATCATCCAGTCCAACTTCTCTGCCAAGCCAGGGTCATCTGAAGCAAGTGACAAAAGAATGCATCCAGGTGGGTTTTGAATGTCTCCAGAGATGGAAACACCACAACCTCCCTGGGCAGCCTGTTCCAGTGCTCTGCCACCCTTAATATAAAGAAGTTTTTCCTCAGGTTGAGGAGAAACTTCCTGTGGTTTAACATATGGTCACTTCTTCATCCAGTCTCTGGGCACCACTGGAGAGAGTCTGCCACTGTCCTTGTGGCATCCCCCTTTAGGATGCTTACATTTATTGATGCTGAGATAAAGTATAGGGTAGCTTTTTAACCAACTTAAATTTTACAATTTCCATCAAGGCATATTTCTGGTCAGGTAGGAAAAATAACTCCCTAGTCTTTTTAATAACTCCCATACTCTCAATGCACAGGTAACTTTTGTTAAGCATCCTAGCCTCTGTTTTACTTCATTTAAATGCTAACATGGTGAGTTCAATATTGAGGATCTTACCCTCAGACACTGATAATTTATCTCTTCACTGTGTTCTCTAGTCATTCAATCAAGACCAGGTGGACTCTGTATTTGCGACTGACTAACATGTTTATTTTATCCTCTGGGCTCCCACTGTGTCAGTTAGAGATAATATTTGAAAAAGCAATTCGTAGGTTTCTGATTACTTTTCACATAATATACTATGCTTTTTAAAAATCTAAAATGTATAGTAGTTAATTATTTTGAGTACTGTGGTTGTTTGTTTGATACTGCAAAACTGCCAACCTCAGTTACCTTCAGACTCATTTGAAAAGTTTATTTCAGTTGTAACAGAGAGACAGGGAAGAGCACAATGCACGTATTATCCATTTTATTTGGTATATTAGCCATTTTATTTTTTAATTATATTCTATTAGGACTTGATTTTAAAAAATACATGTATTGTTTACAAAGCAGAAACTCTCAAGCACAGTAGCTCTTCAGTTGTAAGAGTTGCTCTGTAGAGTTCTATGCTTCTTTCAGAGAAATCAGAAGCATAAACTCTTAATCCCTTTAGATTCCTTGCTGATTGTAAATTCTCTTGATTGATCTATTGTCCTTTGCAAAAGTGATTTCTTATTGAACTCACTGAGTTTTACTCAAGGTATGGATTTCACCCCAGCATTGTCATGGGGCACGTTCTATACTGGACACTCTCCTCTTTTTCCATTATCTCTTGCAGACCCAGCATGGTCCTGGAGTAGTTTTCTGGTTACCTCTGCCAGCTGAAAAGCTGTGCAGGGAACTCAAACGCTTTTCTGAGGTCCTGTTTTATGATCGTGTTCTGGCACTTTAATCAAGTATAGAGATAAAACCACATATGCAGGACAAAGTCCAGCAATCTATGTTTGTTTCTGGTTATCCAGCAATAAATATGGAGGAATGGACACATGAAAATGTAGAAGATGATGTGAAGTTATGGAAAAAGAAGTTGTGGGCTTTGTTTTTTGGGTTTTTTTATTGCATTGTAGTCTTTCCTTGTGTGTACTGTAATATATCCTAAGATATACTTAGAAGAAAGAAGAGATACACTTGGGGCACACAGAAGTTAGGGGTTTTAATGTACTTTTGTAGGGCATATTGCTCTCAAAACGGAAAAGACATTATTGAGAGAATGCTTGTGCAAAACCATCCCATTTAGTGGGCTGCCCATGTGCAGTACTAATATCAAGTTAGATTTGATGTATGACATTAAAAACACTTTCATAAGAGTATAAAGTCCACTTGCATATACTTTGTAGTTTCTCTAGGCTTTTTTCTCTCTCTGAAGGATACCAGTAGCTTCTGTCAGCTCCAGCTTGGCTTAGCTCCCATGTGCCACTGAAGATTTTTTGAACAGATGTGTATTCTAGGCATAAATCCTAAGTAGTTTAAAAGTTAATTGTTCCACTTCCTTAACCAGTACTTTCCTTTGATACTGGGTTCCATACCAGAGTTTGTCAGCAAAAAAGTGTGTTTAATTTCTGTTATTTTGGTTTTGTTTTCTATCTTCTTCATCTTAACTTATCTATTTGGAGCAATGCAGATTTCTCTGTCACCTGTTTGTTCTGTCAGTGTTTTCAGCATCAGAGTTGCCCAACTGTGGTCAAAAAAAAAAAAACAAGGGGAAACTAAATTTTGAAGCAAGATAACTATTTTGACAAACAACATTTGGTAAAGTCCAATTAGCCATCAGCTTGTCTTATAAAATGATTGAATTGCAGACCTAAGATGACAAAGGATTTGGGTTTTTTGAAAAGGAATACTTGGAGAACGGGGGTCTTAAAACATGTAGAGAGACAGGAAATACCCTTAGTTCTCCATCTGCTGCCATATTTATTATAGCAAATGGTACTAGCCTTCACATGAGTCACTTGACTGATCATTTACTATTAGTGCCTGGCTGTGTTCTACAATTCATGTATCCATACATCAAGTACAGATTATAGCATCATGGGACAATTCAGACTGGCAGGATGGTTATTTGGGGAGGTCCAGTCACAGCCACTGCCTAGAGCAGTGCCCCAGCTCTGGGGTCAGACTGAGTTTCTCAGGGCTTCACCCGCTTGATGTGTAAAACCCACCAGTGCTGGTATGGTCCAACCTTCTTGGGCCCTGGCTACATTTCTGGGTTGTCCTGAGCCTCTCATGTTTCAGCTTGTGACACTGCCTCTCACCTGCCACACTCTGTGAAGAGCCTGGCTGCACCTCTCCCATGTTTCTGTCACTGCAGGGAGTGCTGTTGAGAGCCATCCATTCTCCCAGGTGAACCATCACTAGCACTGCAGCCTCTCCTTGCAAAATTAGAATCTGTCACAAATACTTAGTTGGTGTTTCCTGTAATGGCTCTCAGTGCTTTGGGATCGTTTCCTCTTTGCACTTTGCATGACCTAGGCACTGGTCTCTTTTTAGACCAGACACCTTTTAGAAAAACATCTAATTAGTCCTGTCCCTTTTTATTCTTGTAAAAGAATTGGTCTCCTGTTGTTCTCACTCATTAAAAAAAAAAAAAAAAAATTAAAAAAAGGTAGAGACTTTCACTGCATTGAATATGCACCTCATGTAGAAAGGTTCCGTGTGTTGAAAGTTAGATGTTATATCTGTACCAGGATACATAAGAGCAGTATTCTCCTCAAATTGGTATTCTATAGAAGTTTGAGGAAGATAAAAATCAAAATACCAAAATATTTTAACAGTTTGCTTTCTGAAGTTTTTAGGTCTTTTACTGTACTAAAGGAACATACTTGTAATGATGTAATCTATAGAATTCTTCCCTGATAAATGTTTGTGAAACCATCATTATTGTCACATCCTACTTCTTACACCTGTTCTCAGTGTGTGCTAAGTATATATTTTTTATTTTTCCCCTGAAAAAAATTAGAGCATTCACATTTTGTTCTCGAACTGCTAGAAATGCTGTGGAAAGCTATTTGTTCCATGCTTTATCAATGGCACTATTAACTGAAACTAATGTATTAGAACTTGGGTGCCAAAACTATTGTACACAATCCAATTATATAGTTATGTTTTGCTGTCTTTTCCTAGTCGGCCTTATAATTTGCTTTAGATTTGAAGAAGTAAATTAAGATAACATTTAGTGTGGACAATTTCTGCGACTATTGCACAAGATCTAACAACAGAGAATGTTCTTGACTAGGGTAATCAAAAGTGCATTTTTCTTCTTGTGATTAGAAAGTTGTCACTAGAAATTCAACTATATTCTTAAATATACCAGTCATTAAAGGGTGGAAATACATCACTTAAGGTGAAATTAGCTGAGTATCTCTTCACTGGGTCATAACTACTTCAGGTTGAACAAGCTGGGTATTGTATGTGGGTGTCTTCTTAAAGACCAGGATGTGTTTACTGTCTTTCATTTATGAGCTGAGAAAAAAAAAATGTATCTGGAAATGCATGTAATAGTTTTAATACTTTATTCTAGGCTATTTCAGCTAATCGTATGTTCTATTAGCTTTTTCTCATAGGCACACAAATATATAGATGTAAATATTTGCCATTTCACACATAGGTTATTAGATTGCTGGTATTCATCACCAGACATCTCTTCAATTGCGTTTCGGTTCTCTTTGCTTTATTTACACTGCAAAAACATTTATTTGAAATCCTTGATAATTTTTAACCTGTGAATTAAATGTATCATTATTCTTTTTCTGTGCATAGATAAATTTGTTTCATAGTACTGTGAATCAATTAGTTTAAGTTTAGTAAGATAAATAAAAGTAATATTTCATGCCATATTTGGATAACATTTTAAAAGAAAGTGTTGAAGTATCCAAATAAATAACTGGCAACACTGCTCAATTTTTTCTTCAGTGCCTGGTCAACCGTTGAACTTCAAAGCAGAACCTGAGTCTGAAACGAGCATACTGCTTTCCTGGACACCTCCACGGTCTGATACCATTTCCAGCTATGAACTGGTTTACAAAGATGGGGAACATGGGGAGGAAGTAAGTGGCAAGATTGTACATCTTTTTAATGATCTGTGATAACTTGGACATAAAATGTGGCAATGGATTAAATTTCATGTTTTAGTAACTTACTCTAGTAGAAATGCCCTGATATTTAAGTTTGTTAAGCCCAGCAGTTAGCCTAGTGACAGACTGAAAGTGGGTAAACAGCAGAAAATGTTGTCAGTCGTTACCAGCCAGTGGAATTTTGCTGTAGACAGCAATGAATCCTCCACAGAAATTCCATCCAGTTTCAGACACTGATTATATCTCTCTGAGCCTTTTTCTCTATAAAGGCTTGGAAGCAAAAATGTTTGGAGCCATTTTGTGGACCTATTAAGCATTTTTTTAACTTATACCTGAACTTTGAAATCTGTTTCCAGCCTTAGATAATTTTTTGCTTCTCTGTGCCATTGTGTAAGAGAGTTCCCAAGCTTTTCTAATCTTTCAGTAATAATTGAGAAGAAAACAGGAGGTTCTTTCTAAAGATTAAAACTTTAAATAGACTTTTTCTGTACCATTTCTTCATAAAGAATTTTCACCTTGTAGGCCCCTATCATGTTTGTTCCATAAACTTTAGAATAAACTGTTCTTCTGGTAGGGAAAATGCCATATTGCCAGGTGTCAAAGAGAAAAGAAAGAAGCTAGGAGTTTCAGAAGGACGCAGGAGATTATCAGCATCATTGGTTTCTCCTGCATCTTCAAGTCATGGCTGATGCTTCACCTGAGCTTATGTTTATGGTAGCTTCACACATACACTGTGAATTCATAAATTTATTTTGTGGGAGGGGGCCAGGTCCATATTTTACTTCCAAATAGGATGCAGTCTGCTACTTAATAAGTTACCCTGTAGAAGAATTTGCTTTTCATATTTTGAATACAAATTTAACTACAAGATTAAACCCAAGGTAGCATACGCTATAAAATCACTGCCATAAAAGACAGTTATAGGTAAGACTTTGTTCATGCGGTATTGTCTGAAAAGCCTTTCATACCTTGTATATAGCTGTTCGTTCCTCAAACAGTCAAGCTTTTTTTGTGGCTCTGAGTTTCACCCATTAAACTGTTGACTTAAAAAAAAATAGCTCATTAATGTTTGTCAAAAATAATGTATTCAGGTTTGGGTTTCCTTAGTTCGGTTTTGTTCTGCTTTATTTTCTTGAATTTAAGCTTTTCCCTATGGCTTTAACTCAGCATAAAAGCATACAGGCGGTGTATGGAATTCAGAGTCTCTGAATACTAGCCAAGCTCTTCTCTTGTTATCCACCTTTAGCAACGGGTTTCCACTGAACCCACGACGTCATATCGCCTGCAAGGCTTAAGGCCAAACAGCCTGTACTTGTTCCGCCTAGCTGCACGGTCTCCTCAAGGGCTGGGGGCCTCAACAGCAGAAATCTCAGCCAGAACCATGCAGTCAAGTAGGTGTCCTTCCTTGAAATATTTATTTTCTTTGTTTCTGTTTCTCACAGAGATTAATCTCAGTAGCCTAGGTAGGCAGAAACAGAGAAAAAAGCAAAATACAATATTTGCGTTTATTGATGCAGCAAAAAAAAAGCTTGAAATGTGTATATGTGAGGTGTGTTGTGATCAAATTAATATAAGAATGGCTTTTACATAGCTTCATGAAGCAACCAAAATAAACCAGTGTCTAAGGAAGCAATATAATGTTGGCATGATAAAATTTTATTTTATAATAAGGTGAAATGTTGTACCATGCAATAGGTGTACATTAATAACAGTCCTTAACCAATAAAATTCCACCTCCCCAGTCTGCACACTCCCTAGGTTTTTCCTGCAGCATCTCCCTGAAGTGCAAAAATTTGTAGAGTGGATCAGGATGAATATTTCAGACTACACCAGATACTTCTTAATAACTCTTCTATAGTATCTTACCATTCTAATTTTGTTCAGTTTTCTTAATCGGGTCTCTTTACGATGTTCAGTCATTTTCCACCTGGAGAAAAACAGTTTGAGATGTAAAAATTTGTCAGGGACTTATATATACACATTAAAACATTTAAATTAAGACTTAACTGAAACAATCAACTATTCAACAATGACGTCCAGAAGGATTATTCTTGCCTGATAAGTTATGCTTTCCTGACAGTTTGCATTACAATGTGTCATTGAAAAACTTAGTACAATTCCATTTGTATTTGCTTTAAATTAAATTGCCTGTTCTTAAAGTAAGATTATTCAAAACAGAAAAATCAGTTTCTCAGTTGACATGAACCTTTTTAATTTGCAGTCATGACATGTGATTACACAACTGTTCCTCGTTAGTGTTATACATTAATGTCAATTAGTGTGACTGGAGACACAGTGCTGCTCACCTTTAAGCAGAGATAAATGTGTTTCTGGAGCATTTTTAAGGCACTTGGAATAAACATAAAAAAACACATATAACACAAGGTTAGTTTTAGATACAGTGGCAAGGCAACTTTTCAGTTTAGTAATTCAGAATTAATAATCTGATTAAGAAACAGGTATTTATTCTTCAACTATTTAGAATGCTCATTATCTTATACTGGGTGAAGATTGTTTAGACTGTATATGAAACAAACTAGAAGCCAAAGCTGTGTGTTCCATATGTAAGCACATTGCCATTTTCTCTTCTTGAATATGTTATGTTTTGCTCAGCCTTGTGTCTTCAGATAGTAGCAAAATCCAGTTGATTTCAGTGGTCAGATCCAAGTTGTTTGCTGCAATGATTACTTTTTTTTTTTAAATGTGCAATTAAGAAAAAACGTGTATGCGTTAATAAAACTGGTTAAAGTAGCCTTCAAATTATCCTTAGTTACATAGGGGCAATATTTTGCATTTTCAGAGTACAATGGATTAAAAATTAATAAACCTCTGTGATTTTATTAGCAATATTCACCAGAATGTGCTACTGCCTTTCATCTCAGTATCAGAGGAAGATGCTGCAGGGATTTATTTCTTTTTTGTAAGACCCTTAAGGGACATTTTACATGTATTTTACTTCCTGCACAAGTTAATGGTAGAAGGGGATCCATTTGTTTTGAGTACTTGATTACTGAATTAGTCTATAAAAATAACCCCAGATGTGTTAATTCTCATCTGTCCTTCCATTCACCTTTAGTTAATTGAAATACTAGTAAATTCACTCCTATCTTCCCTTTGGAGGACCAGTGTACCACACTGAGTAAAAAGCCATTGATCCCTCTAGAAAGAGCTGTAGGGAACCAAAAGATCCATGCGTAAATGCAGTAGGTCACAGCAGGGTCCTAGGCTTTCTCTGTTGTTTTAATTTTGTTTGGTGTCTCTATTATGAGTATGTATTAGTATCCGTTTCCTTAAGAAATGGGAAGAAAAGGTGGAGACAGGGTTGTAAAGGGGAATAAAAGTCTTGCACACAAAATTTTTGTTTTTCTTACAAGACAGGAGGCAGAAATAGGAAAACAGTTCACATCCACTCCTTCTGCTAGTGAGTTTGAATTATGGCTCCTTTTTTTGGTGCTCTGAATGATCTGTTAGTAAGCATAGATTTTGATAAGTCAAAGTGCATTTAAGCACATAAATACATACCAAACTTTCAGTACTTGTTTTGCCTCACTGAAAGCAGTGGAATGACATGCATGCTTAAATGCTCTGAAGCTTGGAAAAGGTAAATATGCTAACATAGTCCTTTGAGAACTATTGAGTAAAGGTGAGCATTTCTGCTCTGGAAGACTGGTGATGCTGACAGGAGATGAAACAAAGTCAGAAATTCACATTCTGATGTGCTGAGCTTGTAAACTCACTTTGTAAAATGAATACTTGCTTTCTTTACATGTTGTTTGGGGTAGAATTTTTTTTTTCCTGTAGAAGTAATATACATTACTGGTAGGAATAATTCTTTGCTAGCAAAGGTGTCTCCAAGAGGAGTTTAAAAAATAAAACTGACAGCTGATCTAGGGTAAGTACAAGTTACAGTCAGAATCAACAAGCCTGTCACTTTCTCCTGGTAGGTAAATCTTTGACTAAGACTTTCTTCATTTTCTATGGACTGCATGCTCATAGTATGTTAACTACAATAAATGTTTCAGTAAATGCTTTCAATTTAAATATAATTTATGGTTGACTTGTGTCAGGCAGACTCATTAAAACAAAATGGTAATTTGTTTATGAGAGTAGAAAGGCTGAAAAAATGGCAACCTATGGAGCAATTTCTAGCAATTATTGCAAGTTTTTTTAAGAGTTCCATAAAAAGAGATTTTCTGTCTTAAGGAAAGTAAGGCCACTTGAAGGGGATGTCAAAATTTGTAAGTAAATACATGTCATGTATTTTTAAAAATGTTATAGCTTGCACTAATTGCAAAGATTATGAAACTAGATCAATAGTCATAGAAGTATCACATTTTTTGTTTTATTTCAAGAAGAATTTTAATTACAGGTAGGTAATATTATTTTGAGGCTTCATTTTCATATATTTACCCTACATCCTTTTTCACCATTTAGTTTGTCTGTTCATTTTCAGTTTCCTCATGTTAATAAGCCAAGGTGCATATGATTATCTGATGTTTTGCTTTTTTGAGTTTCTACTTTTTTGTTTATTTTTTCATTTGGTTCTGTTTTATTTATTTTTATTTTTTCTTTTGTTCATTTTTTTCAATCACTTCTATCCTTCCACTCAAACCCTCCTTTAACCCACTACTGAAATTAGAGCCATCAGCTCCTCCTCAAGACATTAGTTGCACAAGCCCCAGCTCCACTAGCATTTTGGTAAGTTGGAAACCTCCACCGGTGGAAAAACAGAATGGCATTATCACTGCATACTCCATCAAGTACATTGGGATTGATGGAGAAGATGTCAAGCCCCATGAAATTTTGGGAATTTCCTCGGACAGTACCCAGTACCTTTTGGAACAGCTGGAAAAATGGACTGAGTACCGGATCTCTGTGACTGCTCACACTGATGTTGGACCTGGCCCAGAGAGCTTAGCAGTATTGATTCGGACAGATGAAGATGGTATGTTGCCTCCACTACATCAGTTTGCACCTCTATGACTCTGTCATCTGCTGTCTTTTGTATAGGCTAACAGTAATTTTTTCTGCCCCTCTTTTTTTTTTTTTTTTTTTTCCAAATATAACCAGATATTGTCACCCTTTGAGCTTTTTAATCAAAGACTGTTCTTTCTACACCATTTTTTCTATTTGGTATTTTTGTATTTTTTCTATCAGAAAATAATTTTTTTGCAAGTGACATGAATCTTCTGCTCCTTTGAGCCCATGCATATCCTTCTTGCTCCTCCTTTAATGAAAAATAACTTTTAAGGAAAAAACTTTCTGCCTTTTCCTTGATTTTATGGTCATTGTCATTTTTAAACAGTTATGTCTATTAACTTTTATTCAGGTCTTGTTCTTTTGGTTGTTTGTTTGGTTGGATTTTTTTTAAACTGCTTTCTTTTTCCATATTGTGCTTTTTGATTTGAGGGTTTTTTGGGGTTGTGGGTTTTTTTGTTGGCTTTTTTTTTTTTTAGTTTTGTTTTTTGATCTTGGAAAACTGATGCTCCACACATTTTCTTTTCTTCCATTCTTGAAAGTGACAGAAGACAGCCTTGTAATCAGCCTTCTTTTTATCCTGAGGAAAAAACAAACCAAAATAAAACATAGAACTTAACAAACAAATTTTAAAAAAGGGAAACTTTTTTTAAAATCTTTTGTGGTTTTGTTATTATTATAGCATTATTATTTCAATGATTAAAATATCTTTGTACTATAATGCTTTGAATCTCAAAGCATCGTCCTTGGCTTTTGTACATTTTTACATGTTTTTCTATTTCTCTAATACTCTTTTTTCTTCCATTTTTTGCATCAGTCATGTTTTTTGATCTTTTCACTGAAAGGTAGAACAGATTTGTTGAGCATTTTCATTTGCTGAATGATTTGTATTCTTCAAAGACAACATAGTGAGTCTGCCCTTTCTTAAGAAAAGTGAAAGACATGGGTGGGACAGGTGGCTGTAATTCTCTTCTGTCCAATGATGTTGTTCCAGTTCCTAGTGGTCCTCCTCGCAAAGTCGAGGTGGAGGCTGTCAACTCCTCTGCTGTTAAAGTGTCTTGGCGCTCACCTGTGCCCAATAAGCAGCACGGCCAGATCCGAGGGTACCAGGTCCATTACGTGAGGATGGAAAATGGAGAGCCAAAGGGTCAGCCCTTGCTAAAGGACATCATGCTGGCGGATGCACAGGTAATTGGGACACTCCATTCTTCTCTTGGTCAGAGTTGAAAACATTGCATTCACCAGGGAGCAGTCCAAAACTGCCTTTTGTTGCTGGGGTCTTTTTTCTTTCTGTTTACCAGTCTACCAGCTAGCTTTTTTGTCTCTATTTATCTTTTTTTTCAGAACACTTGCATTTAAAGGTTCTTGGGCCAAAACAAGACACTGTTCTCTATTGATCTGCAACTAAATACTAGATTATATCATTATTCTCATTCTGTTAAACCTGGAGACTTTACCTATACTCTGAAATTCTAGAGCATTAGAGTGATCTGATCCAGGTAGTAAACTGTGCATGGCCTGATCCACCCATCTCCTATTTCATCACTTCAGTGGAGAGCCTAGAATCATTAGAAGCCTGTGTTAGCCTGTTGTTGCAGTGTTTCTCTGGTTAGCTTGTACACACCTTACTACACATTTCAGAAGAAATTAATGTTCTTAATGTAACTTAGAAACCACAGAGGCATTATTCTTTTTACTTCAATAAAATAAGGAACTTAGTTTTAATAGGCATGTGGTCATTTATATTGCAAATTTTCCCATCTGTTTTAGAAACTATGAAATTAGGATATAATGAAAACATCCAATTAAAAAGCTTCTCAAACTAGGATTTTACTGATGGAGATATACCAGTACTCTGTAAAACTTTAAAGCTTTACTCTGTAAAGCTCCTGACACTGAAGGAGTCATCCTATGGGAAACTATTATCCATTAGACATGCCTCACTGCTAGCTCATAGTTTATGACTAGATTGACTGGAAATAAAAAGAAATTATTAACCCAAATCAAAGAGTAAAATCTGTTTTGGAAGTATGGGTAAACTAATGGAAGGTTGACTTTTTTTTTTCCCTTTCCAGTCTTAGTTCTGAATTTCAGACTTGCAGAAACCTATTGGGAAAATAAGTCTCCTACAGCTGCATTTTACTCATGACGCTATTTGCAAAATACTGTGTTTGTTTCTGGAGGACTTTGCTGCCAGTACTTACTTTCCTAGTTTGAAAAACATGGTGTTCTTACGGTTTAAATTCAGTGGAGATGAAGATGAAAGTAGATCAGGAAGTGGGAAGGGAAAGTGAAAAGGGAGAGGAGATGGAAGAGGACATGCTAGTGTGCTTTGGTTCTCTTCTTCCTTTCACAAATTTTTACTTCCAACCTCTCTGTGGTAGGGGATTAAAATTATTTGAAACACTAGAAGGTCAGTAACTGGAGACTAGATGAAATATTGGAGTCCAAATATCATAAAGGCAAAAGTTGCATTTCTTGTTTTGTCAAATTTAGCCTTGACCTGCCCACTTGCCCCTGTTTCAGGAAGGATAGTCAACTCCTTTCTCTTTCCACTTCTCTTTCCTGCCTATAGTATGTCTATGATACAATGTGAGCAAGGCTTGTGCAGGTGTGAAGACCTTGATGGTGTTATATCAGTGTGGTTTCAAGACTTAATGCATTGAATTAGTTTAGGAAACTGAAGCATATAGCCTGGTAACATGATTAAATAAACCAGGTAGCCTTTAATTCTGCTTTGGTAACTTTCAATAAAAACTATTTTAAAATAGTTTAAAATACTACATGGTACAAGAGGATTCATTACTTCTTGTATTTGTCAGTGAAAGAGAAGTAGCTGGATTTTAAGAAAAACAGAAATGGAATTAAAAATGCCTGGCCTGATTTAATTAACCAAATTTCATGTGATTCTACATGGATAATTTGAACTGTACATGACTTTTTCAGACATCTTTCATATTAATTTTACTATAAAGACAAAAATGTTATCTCAACCAGGCTACAAATCTGCTTATTTGTTTTGTTTTTCCTTTCAACTTCCTTTACTGTAAATTAGTGGGAATATGATGATACTACTGAACATGTAAGTATTTTTTGACTGGGCAGAAAAACCTTGTGTGTCTGGGTTGAGAATTTTTGGTCTTGCTTGTTTGCTTGCAGCATTGTATGGTTTTGGTTTGGGTTAGGTGGTTTTTTTGGTGCTTTCTTCGGGTTTGTTTTTGTTTTGCAGGGTGTTTTTTTGTCATTTTCACAAATGCATGTTCCTAACATCAAAGGTTTTCTCTTATGACACCTTTTTCCTTTGTTGTTCTTTTTTTAATTTTCCCAGGGAGAGTAGGGTTACTGTTGCTTGCCTGTTTTGGGGTTGAGCATGATGCCAAAATGTACAGCACTGATTTGTGTTTTCATCTTTTTGATGGCTGTCACTAATTTGCCTCACAATTTCTTTTTTACAAGGTGATAGAAAAATAAAACAGGAGTGGTTCAGAGTTACATACCAATAGTTGTATTTTTCGGTATTCAATTTAAGGTTAATATTTTTTTTGTGTAACTGAAAGTAGAAGTCAATTGTGCTTTCCTTTGGATAAAATAAATACATGCTATCAGGAAAGCCAGATGACCTGCAGTGTGTATGCCTAAGTAATAATGTTTGCTGTATCCAAACCACGCTTTCAAACACTACATGCAGCCATAGCTCTTACACCATGAAGTAATGGTTGTTTTAGATGAGGCTAATATCTTCATAAGTCTTTCAGTTTTGTGGGGATTTTTTTTTTTTGCCTTTCTACAGTTTAATTCTGGTAGTACTAGGAGCAGTTTTCTTATGGAAGATAGGAAGTGTCTCTTACTGATTTTGGCCTTACAGTTCAATTCAATTCTGAGATAGAGTCTCAGAAGGAGATCTTTTGATAGTAGATTGTGACATGTTGTTCTCATTTTGTTGAGCTTTTTTTAAAATTTGGACTATTTTTCCCACCCATTCTGATCATTATCTAATTATTTCTATATTGCTAATAACTGACTGTAGTTATAGTGCTGAATTCTAATTATATCTTTACTAAGCTCATATCCACTATCTTGAAAAAATCCATATACTATGAATAGTCTGGCCCATGTTTTTTATATTAACTGTTCATAGCTGTTTCTGAGGGATGTGTGATTGCACATTTGCTATTTATTCTAGATGTATAAATACACCATCCCTCTGGCAGCATTGAAATTTAGTGCAAGTTCTTTCAGGCATATGAAAATGTAAAGGAGTAATCCAATGGTTACAGGGTGGAAGTTGAGGACTCCGGGCCTGTCGGACCTCCAAATACTGTCCCTTTATATTGGCATATAAAATTTATTTATATTATGAGTGCCAAAACTTACTCCTCTTGCTGTCCTTGCAGAAGGACATAAGTTTAGTTGATTTCTTGTACATGGCTCTGTGTGTGTATCTTCTGTGTGCATGTACGTGTGCACATGTGTGAAAAGATAACCCCCTTGCTCTAACATTTAAAGTTTGATGTTGTTGCTGTTACTTTGCTCCAGCTGAAGAGCTACTTGTTTTGTAGCTGTTGTCATCTGAGGGCCATCAGACCTATCCTCTGACCAGATTTTTAGTGGTGTTTTACGTAATTCTTTTAGACCTGAAGGGCTAGCTCTTTCTGGATTCCTTTCAGATACCAAGTAGCGCAGTCTACCCAGTGACAAAGATTGCAGTGAAAGCGTTATGGAAGTAATGAGGCTTTTTTGTTCAGCTAAACCATCATTACTTATAAAGTGTGTATGTAAATGCAACATTTTTCTTACTAGACATTTTAGAACTATATCAGCAAAATCCTGTTAATGACTAAGTTAAACTGAGTTTCTCATATCTAATATGCATGTGTTTCACAATGTCAGTAGTATTCCTCAGGCAAGGTATTTCAGAAGACTTTTTTCACTGTTCACACCAATAAGCTTTTGGCCTTTTGCTCTAAACTACCTGAGGCATACTATTTAGATGTGTGCTGTCCTTTATTGCTTGAGTGAAATGTTTTGCATCATCAAGTATTTCACACAGTACAGTCTGTTGGTGCACTCAAATGCTTGCTTTCACTTGCCAATAGCTCAAAAGTGTAGTATAAAAAGGGTTTCTAAAAGATTTGGCATTCTCCTGGCAAACAATCTATTTTAAATTAATTGTTCTTATTTTATTTTATTTCATCTTAGGAGATGATAATTTCTGGGCTTCAGCCTGAAACCACATACTCTTTCACTGTGACAGCCTATACAACTAAAGGTGATGGAGCACGCAGCAAACCCAAACTTGTATCTACTACTGGTGCAGGTAATACTTATATATAAATTGAGCTCTAAATGAATCCTTTGATGTTTGCTGCTACTGTTTTATCCTTGGAAGTCTTCTATTGCGTGAAAAGTGTTTCTGGGACATAGGATTTTCTGTTTCAGTATTTGGACTTTCATTTATTTCGATAGAAAGAGCCAGTGACTCCCTTTGTCTCTTTCTTTGTTCCAGATGAGGTCAGTTGACAGGTTTGAGTAGCTCTTCTACTATTATTTGTGCCTTCTTTGAAAGGGAAAAACTGAAAATTGGAGCTGAGAAGGATATTTGAAAAACTTGTAAAGGGCTTTCATGATCTTCATGAAAGTAGCAACACTGCCTCTAAAACATTGAAAGAACCTGACATTCACAACTTATCTCAGAAGAACGTAATTATTAAAGCAAAGAATTGGAAAACATAATGAAACTCCAGTCCATGAAACCCTGAAGCCTATATTGGTTCAGGGGCTATTTAAGAAACAAACTGGGGGGAAATACACCCTGCCACTGTGTTCAGTCTGTGTTTGATCTCAGGTGGCGCTAAATGTTAGATATTTGACTGCATAACCAATACTACAGTTAGCACAAATGGGATGAACAAAACTGCTTTTAGATGAGGAATTTTTTTTTGTTTGTTTGTTTTGGTTTGGTTTTTTTTATGTTTCACTATGGCACAACTTAACCAATTGATACCATCACAGGTTTAGTGTGATGTTTACCTACAGGTGTTCACAATCTGTAGGTATTGTGTTCATTTTCAGGGTAGTGCAGCCATTAAAAATATTCTATTACAATCATATGTAGCACCATCACAAGCTCTTTGAATAACAAGCACCGTCACAAGCTCTCGGTATTGTTTATGCTAACAGATAAAATCCAAAAGGCATATATATTTGTATTTATAGTGACTGATTCAATTTTTAAAACTAAATGCAGAACACATCTTGTATTAATATCAAAACCATATTTTCTTCTTAAATCCCTTGGAAAAATCTCAGTCTTGGTGGCTACATGCACAAAGTTTCATTTCAGATCTCAGAATACATTCTAGTCATTATTCTTGGCTATTGCTGAAACTTACTGTGTAACTTCTTATCTTTCCTGAAATCTCAGAGAAAAAAAAATTGATATGTATTTCTGGCATGTATTGGAATTTGATTTAAGAAAAAAAGCCACTTGATCCATTACTCTTTTTAAAGTTCGATTCCCAATTTAAATAAACACAATTATATAAATTATGATTTTATTAGTTCCTAGACATAAAAATAGGTTATGCAAATATGCTTGCAAAACTTAAAGTTTCATTGCATTTAGTCCTTATTGACTGTTCATGCGTCATTTTACTAAGATCTCTCATGCTTCTACTTAAAAAAGACAGAACAAATCCTATGTCCCATATAAATTTGACTGAAGAGCAATGGAGAATAAGAGGCATGTCTGTAAATGTGATGCATATTACACTATGCTTGTCGTTTGCTTAACCCTATGAACGAGTAATGCTTGTTCCTGGGATTAACAGCTAGTTACCATTTTGCTCCTTCATACATACCAGACTGTATGAAACCTCTTCAGCTGGTGTTACAGCTTGCTGTATTTGGGCTGAAAAAAAAGACATGGAGAGATTTTTGAAAAAAGAGACATTGAATAAATATAGTCAGTACCAGGAGCTTCCTGCTCACTTTCTGTGAGAACACATCATTACAAGGGAAGGAATGATGTATTAAAACCAAAGGGTTGTAGATCTGTAATGCAGTCTCCTATTCGCTTTGAGTTTCCATTTGATTTTTTTTCCCTAGAAAGGTGCTACCGAACACTACAATAAAGAAAAAAAGTATGTGACTTTCTAGTCTAATTTTTAAAGTTTGAATGAGATTGACTGAGATTGTGTCCATAAGAGATATGAAAGTCGAATAGATGCCTGCACATTTACCAGAGAAGCTATCTGTAAGATATTCAGACAGTAAGTAACTATTCAGCTGTCCAGTTAGTGATACAAAGGCATAATTTACATTTTTAAGCAGGGAAGTTTCACCAAACATAAGTAAGCCTACAGTATGGTAACTCAGTTAGTAAAGTCACTGAACACTGTTGATATTTTCACTCAAGAGTGTGCTTTTGTCTTATGTGCAGTTTTCTGCCCTTACTATTGAAATGAGATGGAATAAAAACTGTTACTGAAAATTTCTAATTCAAAGTACTTATTAAATTACTTGGGGCAGAAGTTACAAAATGTACGATTAACAAGATCTTGATAAAAAATGAAGGCTTACTAGTCAGTGATATAATACAATTTTTGTGAAAATCTTAATCAGATCTTTAATTTCTGTGTCACAGTAGTTGAGGAATCTTACAGGACAATAGCTTGTCCATTACTTGTCATTTACTCTCGTACTGGACAGCAATCTTGAAATACAGATTTCAGCTAGAAGAAGAAAGTTTATATTAAGGTGGTGGTGCTCTTTATAGCAGCTGACAGAAACTACTTCAGGTAATTTGGCAAAGGCAGCTTGTGTGAGATTCTACTGGTAGTGGCAAGTCATTGCAGCAGTAATGTCTGTTGCAAAAGGGTATGTGACGGATGTCTTGCTATGTAGTAATGGAAGAAGATTTCACTAGATCAGAGGATGTATTTTATTTTATGGACAATTTCACTTCTTTTAGGCTCAGGAAATTCAAGGAGAATTCAGGTTATTATCAGAAATTTTTAGGCAGAGTTATTTGGGGACACAACTGTATATACGACTGAACAGAATCCTGTCATTTGTCCTAAAAGACTGTAATATTCATAAGTAAATCATACTGAAAGTACATGTTAACTGAAAGCTGTCTGGAAATAAAAAGAAATTTATCTGCTTTGCAGCATGAGATAGGCTTTATGGTATTAAAAAAAGGTGACCATTATTATTTACTATTTTAGTCACAGGGTATTTTATTGGATAAGTAAACTTTATTAGTTCCCTGGTTCTGATCAAGAGTAAGTATTAGTTTCTTCCTTTCTCTGTAGTTACCACAGAGGTTAAAATGTATTATGATTATGAAGTCTGTCACAAGAATAAAAATAAAGGCAATTTATTGCAAAAATAATTTAGTTATACCTTCCAGTAATCTCTCCTCTAGGAAGCTGAAGCAGTATTATTCATTTTAGATAAACTTTAGATATTCTTTCCTCTGCTACACTGGTACAAGTAAGACTTAGAATGTAGAGAAAAATATGGTCTGCAAAAGGCCTTCACAGCATTCTCTTTGTTCCGTAAAAATGTTTAGTTTTCAATGAGGAAAAGTCAGAACTAACAAGACAGATATTCTTTACACAGCAGAAAGTGTGGGAAAACGCTCACAAGATTCCACAGTAATGCTGTCAGGTGAACTGCAAATTTAGATTTAAAGATATTTGGAAAATATATCAAACCTACCTATAATTCTTACAAAATTAGAAGCAACATCTTAACTTATGGCAGATGTAAAGAGGAAAGAGCTTACTAAATGTAGAATTTTCTTCAAGGCATGCCATTCTTCCCTCCTTACTCCTAATTCTTTATGGAACGGTAGTTAGACCTTCTGACAATAACAATGTGATTTGCTGGGTGCCTGAGAACTGAAGATAAATAATAAAATCTATTGAAGTGTTAAATACAGGAACCAGAGCTCACAATGCTGCAGTTGCATTCACATGGGAAGGCCTTGAATGCAGATGAAACTAATTAGTCTTTGTTGAAGACTGTATTGTCATTGCAGTACTACTTCTGGTCTCTTGACCTGCCAGGCATTGGTACAGAATGAACACCAAATTTCTACATAGTCATGGGTATGTTTCATTATCAAATAAATCACTGTAATAGAAGCAGACTTTTTTGAAATACAAGTATTAATGAAAACATAAATTAAATGTATACAAATGGATGTGAATTAATTAAAATTAATTAATCAATTAAATAGAAACAGTAAATGAGAATTCATATTGATACTCCAAAAATGTACACTATATAAATTGTATAATGGTATTTCTGGCTTGATTAGGATTGATTCAGTCTTCTCTGGACTGATTAAATTCAATTCCTGCTCAGTGTCCATACCACACTTGCAATCTGAACTTCTATAAAAGACAGATCACCATTTTGGACTAGTGGGTCCTAATTAAGATTGTGAGTGTATGTAGTATATAGGTTAAGAGGAGCTATGAATTTAGCATTCTTCAAAAGAAATCCAGTTCATGTGCACAAAAACCATGCTGGAAAATGAATCATATGTAATAAGCCATGCTGGAAAATATTAAATTACAAACTGAACTACCTCTTCACACTGAAACAGTGGAGGCAGAAGTGATTAGTATGTGGAAACTAGAATGACAGGGTTCTATCATGTGTAGTAATGATTTTAGAGGGCAAGGTTGTTCTGACTTCTACCACATTTTAACTATTAACTATTTTAACTTTTATCTAGAAACATTTTATTTCTTCATCAATTATTTTCCCATTTACAGGAAATGTGCCTTGGATTAAATACATGAAAACTTATGACAGGGGTTTTGTTTGTTTGTTTGTTTGTTTTTTGCAAACAAGAATTTGTGAGACAGGACCATTCATAAGACATTTGTTGGAAGTTTTACTTCTTGATTTGTGTTCCTAGGTCCTGTGCCTCTGAATGTGATCTCTATTTAGAAATGATGGTAAGGGAAGAAGACAAAAAAAGCAGTAAATGTCTCTAATGTTACAGTTCCTTATACTGTCTGGCTAAATAGTGCAGGAGCCAGACACTATTTCTTCATTAGGACAGTAATATGTGGAACTAAGAGTAAGGAAAGAGAAAATATATCCCTATTCCTGCTAAAACTATCCTCAAGAATTGTACATGCAATTGTGTTTGTATCTATCCTCTTTAAATAACATTGTGCTACAGTTCCAGGCAAACCTCGGCTTGTGATTAGCCACACACAGATGAACACGGCTCTAATTCAGTGGCATCCTCCTGTGGAAACTTTTGGCCCGCTGCAGGGTTATCGCCTGAAGTTCGGTCGCAAAGACATGGATACATTAACAACCATGGAGTTCTCAGAGAAGGAAGATCACTTCACGGCCACAGACATTCACAAAGGAGCTTCTTATGTCTTCAGGCTCTCAGCTAGAAATAAAGTGGGCTATGGGGAGGAGATGGTTAAAGAGATTTCTGTTCCTGAAGAGGTACCCAGTGGATTTCCTCAAAATCTCCACTCGGAAAGCTCTACTTCTACATCAGTTCAATTAACTTGGCAGATGCCGCTCTTGGCAGAAAGAAATGGCATTATCACCAAATATACCATCTTGTACAGAGATATCAATGTTGCTTACCAGCCAGTTGAACTCCCTGTTGTTCCTGCTGATACCACTATGACACTTTCTGGCTTAAAACCAGATACCACTTATGATGTAAAAGTACGTGCCCACACAAGCAAAGGGCCTGGTCCATATAGTCCAAGTGTCCAGTTCAGGACACTACCCGTGGATCAAGGTAGGATTTGTCTGCTTATGGCGTTGACCTTTAAAGGAGTATCGGTCTTTGGATATCAGTGTTTTTGAAGGTGTAAATAAAACTGACCGGCCCATTCATAAAAATAGGTTCATCAATCACAAAAGGTAAAGTATATAAATCTTAATATGTTTCGGATGCCTTAGAATTCAGTTGTCCCTTGCCAAGCAAGTTCTGGCTAACTTCACAATATTTTCAGGTAAGGAAAATGTCTGTATTGGGTTGTCACTCAATGAGAGTGAGAATGAGTCTAAATGTGATATTTAAATATGAACAAACAGGTAGGAGAATTGAATCCTTGTTGATTTTTGACCTAAATGTAAAGCAAATCCTCCCAAGTAGCAGTGGAAATATGACAAGATCTGAGCTCCAAGATGTTGTTTATATACATTGTTTCTTTTTTTCCAGCAGTGTTTGCAAAAAATTTTCATGTTAAAGCAGTAATGAAGACTTCTGTTTTGCTGTCCTGGGAAATTCCTGAAAATTACAATTCAGCTTTGCCTTTCAAAGTAAGTTACTTTCCAATTGTACGAGAGTGTGGAATCCCTTCAACCACTTAATGTAATACCTGGGGTCTGGCCTAGGCGAGATAGACCCTAGTCATCTCTCATGCCTGAGGGGATACTTTCAATGTGCTCTGTAGAAATGGTTTGGCCTGTTCTGCCCCTCCTCAATGACCTTGTGTGTCTCCATTGGCCACAGGTCAATGCCCTTACCTGCCCTTTGCCCCATCCCCAGACCTTCTAATTAAAGGGAGACAGGGGGCAGGGTGGTCTCTCTGGGTTCCAGTCTTCCTTTGGCTCCTACAATAAACTTGGCTGGAATTGACCACGGTCAGAGCCTTCTCTTCTCCTAGCTGAGCTAGCTGCATGGCTTGTGTGGAGGTGGTAGCTGATCCCCCTTGCCTGAGAATTCCCAAGGGGCTTTTCCCTGAGAGAGGCTTTTTGGGCTCAAACTTCAGCTCCACTCCTTTAAGTTACACAAGAGAAAATAACAGAAACTAGACAATGTATTTACTGGATTAAATAGCTTACTGAACATGTATCGTGATCATGTATTGGCAGTATCGTTGTTTCTGATTGCTAATTTTTCATTCACCCCTACAGTATTTTAAAGAAACCAGTGAAAGAAAATTAAAAATTTCTTTTTTTTCTAGTCCTTTCAATTGCAATGCGATTGAGTACCATTTTGGGGTTTGTGCCCTCAATGTACAACTACACATTTTTAATTTGTAATTCTTTTACTCCCCTAGCTGTAGCTTTAACTAAAGCTATAGCTTTATCCACATACAGAGACTCAATCTGCCTGGAATTTCTTCTGCTTCAATCTTAATCATTTGTGTCATTTCAGGCAGTAGAAAGTGAAGAACAGTATTTTAGGAACTAAATAGTATAAAAAACTTTTCTAAATAAAGAGTGTGAATGAAAAAGTCAAGATACTTTTAACAAGAATGCCTTGCTATAAATTCTGGATTCAAGAAAAGATGCTTACTTTGAAAAAGCAAAATTGGATTCCAGGAGTGTTTGCATTGCTTTATATTAATGTAGTACTTCCTTTTTTTCCCCCTGAAAGTGAGAAGATTACCTGCAGTAGAGAATTCAGTACTGTTTTACACCCTAAAATGCCCAAATAAATTTAAATTTATTTATTTTTTAAATTTATAGCTAGGTTGATTCCTGTATACAGTGTGACAGCATCATTTGCCTTCTCCTAGTAACCAAAACTACCTTTGTGTATTAACTTAGATCCTTTATGATGATGGGAAGATGGAGGTCGATGGGCGTGCTACTCAAAAGCTGATCACAAACCTGAAGCCAGAGACATCATATTCATTTGTTCTGACAAACAGAGGGAACAGTGCTGGGGGCCTTCAGCACAGAGTGACCGCAAAGACCGCGCCAGACGTGCTGCGCACAAAACCCGTCTTCATCGGAAAAACCAACTTAGATGGCATGATAACCGTGGAACTTCCAGAAGTACCCTCTAACGAGAATATAAAGTGAGTGAATGAATGACATACCAATATTTTTAGCTCCAGAGAGATGATTATTCTAACTCTTGATGGTGGACTGCAGCTTTATTCTTTATAAACAGTACAAAGTCTACAGTAGTATTTGACTTAATATCAGTGTAATATTTGATATAGCAAACTGGGAGGTGCTGTTGACTCTCTCAAGGAACACAGGGCGTTTTAGAGGGATACAGATAGATTCGAACACTGTGCAGTGATAAGTGGCATGAAAATTAAGAACAAACCTCAAATTCTGTTGTAAAGGTCTGTGAGTGCATCCAAAAGAGGGCAACAAGTTGATGGAAGGAGTGAAAGGAATGTCCTGTAAGGAGCTTCTAAGGGCTTTGAGTTTGGAGAATGGAAAGCTAAGGGCTGACCCCCTTCTCTCTGCAGCTTCCTAAGGAGGGGAAGTGAAGAGGGAGCTGCTGATTTCTTCTTCCTGAGATCTATTTATAGAAAATGAAGAAATGCCTCAGAGCTGCATCAAGGGAGGTTCAGATGTATTAGGAGGCATTTCTTTACTATGAGTGTTTTCAAACTGGAAAAGGCTTCCTAGTGAGGCAGTTAATGTTCCAAGCATGTCAATGTTTAAGAGGTATTTGAATGATGCCCTTAATTAGTTTTAACTTTTGGTCAGCCCTGAAGTGGTGAGGTAATAGGAATAGATGATCAATGTATGTCAGTTCCAACTAGAACTCTAAAGTTTCCCACATAGCCACATATGTAAGACTTGTATGGAGACTGATTGTCCTTCAGTTTGCAGGTTTTCCTCAGAGTGCTTTTTTGCTTCATCACAGATTGCAAATTGAGATGATGTAGAAAACTAGTTATATTTTGAACAGTATATCTTCTCAAAAAGAATGTATAACACATCAATGCGTAACTACCCTGCTGTAGCTCCTTGAAGTACTTAGCCTTAGTCACTCAATAATTACATGGAGTTTTAAAGAATAGGTACTGTACTTAAATTAATTCAGATTGTTTAATTCTGATGGCTTTTATCAGGATAAAAAATACCTTATCCTCTCCACTGGTCTCAGAAATAAAACAAGAGATTTTGCTAAAATAATTGCAAGTTTTCTAGAGGTTACATAGATTTTGGAAGGGAACAGGTGGCATGGAAATTTAAACAGAAACAGGACTAAAGACCTGAGAGCACATGGTCAGCAGGGATTAGAAAGGTTAGACAATAAAGATTGCCAGGAAAACATGAAGCATGATACAATCAATAAGCGTTATTGCTCTTCTTATAGTGATTTTTGATGATCTGTAAGGTTCTCATATGTAATGTAAACGAAATGAGGAGGAAAATGAGCCAGTCATTAAATGATGGGGATTCAAGTTGTCCTCTCCCTGGTGGATTTTTACTGCTTTCTAGAAAGCTGCCCCTTTTTTTGTTACTGACTGAAGATTTTGAGGCAGATAAGGTCAAGAAATAAATGGCTTTGAAACATTAAAAGGATGAAAAACTGAAAAATGTAGTCATTATCATTAGATTGAGTAAGATGCGGTCAGTAACAAATGCAGCTAAGGAAGAGTGAAGATGGAATGAGTCAAAAAAGATTTATGAGGCATGGCATTCACAGAGAGAAAAATGTGCAGGATAGCTGATCAAACAGTAGTGGAAGATAGCACTAGAATAAAAGACAATTCCCTTCTTTTTATATAGTGTAAAAAAGTTAAAGAGGCTAAGTGGCATCAGAAAAGGTACATTAAATCTACAGGGTCCAACTGCCAATTTTTCACATAATGTATCTCCAACTTGTACATCTATCTTCTAAGAAGATTTGATCAGGCTTGATAAAGTAAAACACAACAATAAAGATTGACTTGATCCTTAGAGCAGGCATACCAAAGCAACTACATACTGAACAGAAAACCTGACCTGATGCTTGCTAGAATCAGTAAGGTTATTCTGCATTAGTCTTTATATGGGAAGAACAATTTGATGTATTAGTTATGTTTACATTTTTAGACATGCTGCTCCTCTATTGCTACCTTATCTGCTCAGGATTGTCATTAACTTACAATGAAGTACTGAGAATTTTTCAATAATACTAAATACACAGGAAGTGAAACAGATAATGGTTTGCTCTAATGAAGTATAGGTAATAAGATTGAGGGTAATGTTATAAAAGCCTTTGTAATATTTATAATTAAAGATGGTAGTATTTATCAATGTTTGGTGGTGATACAGCATAGAATTTGGGGCAGAGCTCACCTTACAATAAGTTAAATGTATCTATTTTGCTCATGTCAAGGGAGCAAGTTCTTAATTTTTCTTTCTTTTAGTATTTTGATCTATTTTGAAAGCAATTTTTATATGTAAAGGACAGATCATGTTTCTCTGAATATCTTACATCTTTGAAAAGTCTTAAGTGAAAAAAGAGTTTTGTGGAAGACCTTGGCCTCTCAAATGCTCAGTAGATAAAACAATATCCAAATAAACCCTTTATTTCTTGCCTTCATCCCTCCCCTCTTCCCCAGAAAAAAAAAAAAAAAAAAACCAGCCTAAAAACAAACAAGCAAATAATGAAGTAAACTATAAAACATGTTTTTCAGGAGATGCTACCTTTTGTGCGGTTAGCTAAAAATCACAGAAATTTGTTGTCCTTCACAATTTGCAGCCCTGCATATTGGTGTGCACATTTTCACTTTTCTTCTTATTGATGTACTTATTCTTTCAGTTTAAAATAATCTGTGTGTGCTGAAAGTCTCAGCAGATTTTCAAGGTTATGAGAGGGAGACTTTCGTGAAGGAAGTGAAAAAGAGTGTGAAAGTTGCATTTACATGCTGGATGTTCCTTGATTGAAAAAAAAAATGTATAGACTCTTCATGAGCTTAAAAAAGAAAAAGAAGAAGAACAAGAAAGTGATAAATACATATCTTTGAAAGACATAAAAGGGCAAGTTCTCATTTCTGTCCTGATCCCTAGGCATCTGTTGAAGAAAGGGTATGTCAGTACTTTACTGTATACATGGATAATTCAGTGTTCACTAGGATTTGTTATTTGAAGTATTTTGATAGACCAGTGCAGGTTTAAAATCTGGATTTAACTAGCCTTACTGTTTTGCATCTTTCTAAAAGATGACTTACAATATTCTCACAATAAGAATGCATGCCACAGATGTTTTTTGAAATAGTGGAATACAGCAAGTGGACACTAGTTAAAAATCTGTGGGCAACAGTTCTTTCCAGCACTCCTGTTGGAGCTCAGCATTTCCACAGATAACTTCCTGAAATTTCTTAACAAAAGTATTAATGAATACATGTAGTTTCTACAGGAGCTGAAAATCTAAAGTTTTGTTGCATTTCTTTTATGGGAAAGAGCTCTAAATAAGAAGAGATTATTAAAATGGGTCAATGGCTTGCATTGGTATGGTAAAAAAGATAGTTTATATAGCTGGCTTAGACTGAGATGGTTTTTAGCCAATTGTAAGGCATCTCCTTTTCTGTAGACTCTTTTTTGTTAATTACTTAGGATTTTCAGCTGCACTGCATGAGTAAAATTAATAGTTTTGCCAAAGGTTGAATGGGTTGTAAAAAACCCACAGACTGGAAGAGAAGATGGCCCGTGAGACACTAAAATTATCTTCCATAATGAGACCCAGAAACACCTCAATAAGCTTTTGTTACTAGAAACAAAGAAAATCAGTTTCTTTCCCTCTCCCCTGAGATGGAGAGTGCTTGACTTTTTGACAAGTGTGTTTATCAAGAAGACGTGTATTATACTCCCCTGCATGTCCTGCTGTTGTGATTCTACTGCTTCTTCCCTCACACTGATGTGAAGTTATAGATCTGCCTGAAATACATCCAGGGTTTGTGAAGTAAGCAATGGAAGTCCCAGATCTCCATCATACTAGAAAATATAATTTACTGGTCTCCATGGGTGGGGAGGAAGAAAATACTTTTAGGAAAATATTTCTGAGGAAAACTGAACTATCTAATTTGAAAATCCTAGATATAAAGAGAGTATATATCAAGCTCTCTTACCTATGCCTGTGAACAGAATACTTATGTAGATAAAGCTGATGGCATTTGATTGCCAAAAGGAAAAAGAGTGTGAGGATACAGTGTGTGTCATGTTTGCTTTCTTTTTTCTTTATTATGATAGTGGAATTAAAAAATAGATTTTGTTAACCTACTGTTCTGATTATACATTAAAATGGGGGAAGATGTGTTCGTAATTGAGATTTAAATATATGGTAATATATTTCAATTTAGGGTTTGGGTTTTTTTCTTCTCAGTGTGTTGGTGGCAGGATACAAATAACCTATGGCTCTTGTATTTCATGTTGTCATTTTAGTACATTGTAATTAAAGTTTTTTATAAATATTTATATGTTTACAGAAAAAGGCAGGTAATTGGTGCCATTTGTTTGTCAAATGCTTTGGAATTGATGTTATTTCAAGAGTGTGAACATTTACAGCTGTGTTTGGAAGGCTGCAGTGACATATTAATGTGCAGAAGTTCATTCTCAACAAACCTCTTTCCTCTTAAGTTCCTCTGAACAGACACACTCCATCAATTTATCTATTCCTTTTCATTCAACTTCTCTCTTGTCCAACTTTTTCATTTACAGAGGCTATTACATAGTTATTGTGCCTTTGAAGAGGTCTCGTGGAAAGTTTATCAAACCATGGGAGAGTCCAGATGAAATGGAACTAGATGAGGTACTGTGTGTGGTTTGGTTTGGTTTTTTGGTTTTTTGGGGTTTTTCTCCTTTATTAAAGAAGAAATCTTGCTAGTTTTAGTTAATTAACTAATCAGTTTTAAAGGTTTTGGTTGTCAGGATACTTTATATTTGCATTAGCCTGTGGAGACCAAAACAAAAATTCAAATTATGTAAATGAGAAGACAGTAAGGACATTAAGTTGCAATAAAGAACACAAAGTGTCTGATATTTGTTAACACTAATATTTTGTTCTTTTTCTATTGTAAAGAGTGATGCAAAAGTGCAGGAGGTGAAATGAGTTGTCAGCAAAAGCTTTATCACCAACAATATGAACTGTAATAAAGGTCTGGCTCATTAGAGGGGTGTTTACTAAGTCTGTAACAAATGCTAAATTGTAATTTGCACCGCAGTTTAACATTTGACCTTCTGGTGATGTTTTTACCTAATTGTCATATACTGTAATGGTTCTGGTGAGACATGGCCTCCATTCCACCTACAGTTTGTGGTCAGAAATAAATGCATGGACAAGGAAGGAAAGAGCAATATTGTGTCATCATTTGAAACTACAAATTACATTAATCCAAGGGGAGGAATGACTTTCATTTTAGAAGTAAGCCCAGCAATGCTAGAAATCAATTCAGTATGTTATTGATACAGTAATAATTCCAGGAATATTTACCCCTATTTTCTTTTTTACTTGAAGGACACTATTGCTCATGCAAGCTTGTCTTTCTTCTTTCAATCTGTAAATTTATAGTAATGCTAACGTTTATGATTTCAAAGCTTTTTCAAGGACCCCACATGAGAGACTTTTATAAAAGACTAGTGGTGGTGTTATTATTGTTCTTGTCATATCTGGCCAAGATTTTAGATGACATTCAGATGCTGTGGTACTTTGTACATGTAATATCTCTGCAATTCAAAGACCAAAATGAGAGGGTTTTTTACTCCTGATACAGTATTGACTGATATAGTTTTGACTGCACTGATGCAGTTCTTTTGACTATATCCCATTTATTTTTGTATTTTCTTTTGGTGAATTCAATATTTTATGTTACAGACATAACTCCACTATATGCTTCCTCATAACCCAATTACCGGGAAGTGTTGATCACCTGCAAGCAAGCATAAAGGTTCTTTTCTCTCCTGACACTGTCAAAATGGATATAAATTTCAAAATTTGCACCAAAAACGCTGGGAAAATAGAGATCTTGATCAAACTAACAGTGTTGTAGAAAGGGTTCAAAATATAAATGTAATTCTTTCACTCCTCATCACAACAGTGGGCAAATCCTTAATCAGAATATTACAAACAACTGGGCAGAGGGAGGTGTGATGGCTAACTGATTCACCCCTTTCTTCTTGACCAGTTTCCTTTATGTGATCATCTGAGTTCATTCAATTGCAGCAATGGCTTGCTTTGATCTATTAACTTCTTCCCTTTTAAAGAACTTGGGTTGTAAATGCCATCAGCTTATGATCATAGTCATAGGTGACATCAAATACAGTTAAACAGTAAAACTCTGACAGCCACATCCATACAGTAATGGAAACTGATTGAGTATTACCACCCACTTTTAACATCCAAAGGCTGTAGTCACACTCAGCAGCATTATTAGATTAAAGGATAGATGCCAAATGACATTGAACTTTCTGACAATTAAATTCTATGGTTCCTGCTGATTCTCATAACAAAGGGTCATTTTAATCATCCTTGAAGTTGTGTTGCCTTAGTCTGTATAACAGATTGAGAAAGAGCCTTTATTAATTCAGAAATATTTTTGTCAGGATGGGTTGTTTCCCACTTCTATTGATATAATTGGGACCACATTGTAGAATTAATGATGGAAGAAATAAGATACGCATTGACTGGAAAATGAGAATTATTTCTGATAAAGAACTAACCCCTTGATATATCTTTTACAATTGCCACCAATACGTATAGGAAGAACTGAGTAGGAAGAAACATTAAAAGCATGCAGCAACTGCATATCATTCTAACTCATTCAGTTTCTGTTACGTAAAAGACTGGTTTTCTTCCAGCTTTGGAAAGTATACATTTTATTAAGTGTGCTATTACTGACAAAACAAAAAGCCAACAAAACAGAAACCACAAACAAAAAAACCACCAAAATAACCCACCACCACCACCACCCCAAAACCACTATTCTCTGAGGAAATAGTTCCTGATGGTCAAGAGAGGATACTTGTGCATATTTATATTTTTAGTATGATCTCAGATATGTGTCTGGTATGAGAAATGGTTGGCCAATAGATATTTCAAAGGACTATGCTCCAAATACTTTGCTTAGATTGTCAGAACAAAAGTATATGCTAATAGCACAGCTCTAGAGTATAACTCCATTACATAACTGAGCAGTCCAAAAAGACTCTTCAGCCTTATTGTGATAACCTAATCTTCCTGTTCCTTGAACCTGAGCTCTGAAAGAAACTAAGATGGATACCTAGTTTTAAAAGAACAGATAATGGGCTAGATGTTTGATATATGAAAATGAAATATTAGAGATATAGTCCTTTTTTATTAACTCAAAATTTCTTTTTTTTTAATATTATGAGGTTTAGTGTCTTTCAATAGACACACAATGCAATAATTGAAACAGAAAAAAAAATTATGATTTGCAGTAAGTATTACCTAGTAGGATTACTTTAGATCTGTAAGTAGTAAAACCTAAATAAAGATTGCTATGATAAGTCTTAAATTAATTCAGTAATTTTATTGAAATCCATGTATTTTATTGAAATCCAGAGTACAATAGGAGATAGATGAGCAAGTAATGATATTTGGCAACAACCCCATTTACATATGAAACATGAATGAGGGTGGAGGTTCACCTGAGGTCTACGCAGTCATGTGTAATCAATCTTACAGATAAAGTTTTTATCTACACACAAATACACCTAAGTCAACTGGCCTTAGGTGATGAATAACCACCCTTGAAAACTTGAACTAATTTTATTTGACTCAGACTAACTTTTAGCATTCATAGACAAAACTCAGCTTCTGATCACTCTGATACTGTACTTCAGCATTGCATTTTCTTCCAATATATGCATTTGCTGTTACTATTTCAGATACGAGAAATAATCAAGATCAAACATTTCTCTTTGCCTCTCAATCTTAATCTAATTTTGATTGCAGTACTCTTACAGTATTTTCACATTTTATTATGAGTTATTTATACTGTAAATATGCTGTAATCTGGAAACATACGATAAAGAATTTAGCTGAGGCAGACACACAACTTTAATTCCAGTGGAAATGGTACATGGAAGTATCAGTTACTCTCAGGGATGGCACAAGCCATATACCTCTCTACTAGTGCAGCTGTGTTTGTGGCTCCTGACTTTAAGTTAGCATGCAGTGTTATTACTACAATACTTAGCTTCGTATTTTGGCAGACTTCAGATAGCCAGTGCTCAGCTCTCTGCTTAGCCATTGTTATAAAATGTAACATCACACAGAGAAAAACTTTTCAGAGTGCTTCCCTCAGCAGTTCCTATAAAGGCTGATCTAACCTGGAACAAACTTGGATTATTCTCTGCCTCATGGTCTGCCTTTAGTAACTCTGCCTGGGGCATATGAAGCTACCAACAGATGTGAGAGTCACCTTCAATAAAGTAACTAAATAGAAATCTCTTCAATATTACAGTTTTTTGCTGCCTTCATTTTTATATTACACAAATTGACTCTAGCTGCTCATTAAACTGTTTAGGAAGAATGAAAGAGAAATATGGACTGCTGATTGGAATAGTGTCCTTGAGTAATGAATAATGATCTCTAGTCTTAAATTATGGCCAATTCTTTTTTCGCTCAGGGGATCCATTGCACTGTACCAGCTTTTGTGTCATGGCATTGAAACTGATAAAGGTAAATGGATGTAAAAATCTCTGCAACAGGACACAGACTCAGCATTAGAGCTGGAAAGCTGTTGACTGCATAGATCTGCATAGAAGTTATATCATCCAAATGCCCTCAATGTTTAGGAAGCCTGGATTCAAGTGGTGCAGTTTGCTTTCATCTGTATCTGTAACATTAAATTTAGTCAGAAATGTAGTGAAAAGGGGTATCAAACTATTCAGTACTAAAAGCTTCTTTCTGAGTAGCAGAGTGAATATTAGATTGCTTTACATGCATTGGAATTGTCAATTGTGTAATTGCAAAATACAAGATCCCATGAGGGGAAGGAAAAAATGTGCTCACTGAGCTGTGGCCTAAATCAAGAGGGCACTGAAGGTGATGAAGGGCTTGAAGGGAAGCCATATGTGGAGTGGCTGAGATCACTTGGCTTGTTCAGCCTGGAGGAGACTGAGGAGAGACCTCATTGTAGTCTACAACGTCCTCACAAGGGGAGGTGGAGGGGCAGACACTGATCTCTTCACTGTGTGGTGACAGTGACAGGACCCGAGGGAATGGCCCGGAGTTGTGTCAGGGGGCATTTAGGCTGGATAGTAGAAAAAGGTTCTTTGCCCAGAAGGTGATTAGGCAGTGGAACAGGTTCCCCAGGGAAGTGGTCACAGCACCAGCATGACAGACCATAGTGCTCTCAGGCACATGGAACAACTCTTGGGACTGTCCTGTGCAGAGCCAAGAGCTGGACTCAATGATCCTTTAGGGTCTCTTCCAACTTGGCATATTCTGCAGTTCTGTGATTCTATGGAGAGCTTCCCTGACTAAATATGTACTTTGAAATTAATAGATAAGATCAGATTTTAGTTTTGAGGGTTTTTTTTTAATCTCCTCCTAACTCCAGAGATTTTTCTCCTCCTTCTAGCAAGGAATTTTGTGCTTTTTTGCTGTATTAGATTTGTTAGTGTGTTGATCACAACTATGTGATCTTAGAAAAAATTTTAATTTAACTATAAGACTACAGGACATTGTATAAGTTGCATAAGCAAAAAAACAAGAGGAAATACAAAGAGGCTTTAGAAGTCATCATTTATCACACAGGAAAAATTCAGACTCCTTGTAATCAAATCAGACTAATTTTTGTGGAATGCCAGTATATTTAAGGCAAAAAAAGGTATTGAAGAAGCATTTGTCTGATTTAATAAGTAATTCATCAATAGATTATACTAGCTGAGCTTAAGTTCCTTTATTATTTAGTATATGTTTTCCAAGTTTAAGCCTAGCATCTAAACTTGTCACAAATGTACTGATGTAAACTTTAGCTTTAGTTTATCAGAAGCAATTCAGTCACCATTCCTGGAGGTATTTAAAAAGATGAGTAGTTTTGGCAATTAGGGACATGGTTTAATGGTGGATGTGGCAGTGTTAGATTAATGGCTGGAATCAGTCTTAAACGTCCTTTCCAACATAATTGATTTTATTATTCTATTCTATTCTATTCTATTCTGTGAGAGACTTAATATAACAATAGATATAGATAGATGGACAGATGGACAGATGGATAGAAAGAAAGAAAGAAAGAAAGAAAGAAAGAAAGAAAGAAAGAAAATGCAATATGTGTATTTATGTGTCCTCAGAGAAAGTATATTGTTTTCTTATCCTTTCCCCACCTTCTCCTAGACACAACAGTATCTAAAAATTGGTTTGTGTTTGTAGTCTGGGCACTGCAATTGCCTCCTAATATCTTAAGAAAAATGACAAGAAATTGGAAGATTTTGCAAGAATTCATTTATTGATACTGATATGTCCCATGAAATGTGGATAAATTGTTTTTTGTAGTTCTTGGTCATGCATTAAATTTTCTCATTACACTGTCAATAAGTTACATTAAAATTGTTTACAGTTATCTTTCTGTTCATGCTTGCTCTCTCTCTCCCCCCCCCTTTTCTTTTCCCTCCCTTCATTTTAAAGCTGCTTAAGGAGATAGCTAGGAAACGCAGAAGCATTCGTCTTGGGAGGGAAGTTGAATTAAAGCCATATATTGCAGCTCACTTTGAAGTTCTTCCTACGGAATTCACATTGGGGGATAAGAAGCATTATGGTGGATTTGAGAATAAGCAGCTGCAGAGTGGTCAAGAATATGTCTTCTTTGTGTTGGCTGTAATGGAGCACTCAGAATCTGTAAGTTAATGTTTTTCAATCTCAAAATTACCTTACACAATCATGAAAAGTTTTTTCAATTCTTCCCTAAAGCTTTTTAAAAAAATGTTATATGTCAGAGCATTTTTAAAGTGAGTGTTTCCTTTTTCAATGTCCATTAATTCCTTGAAATCTTCTGTTCTGTTTGCACCTTTGTATGTTACTTCAACTATACTTCGGTGTATAACTGAAACTTGAGTCGCCTTGTATTAGCTGTGTTGTGATCATTCAAAAATTACATTGTGTATTATTTTTGACCATGGACACAGCTTCTGAGATATGAACTTTACAGCAGCCTCTTTCCCTATGTATTTAAAAGAACTGCTGTCTTTTGATGCTACCATTGAATAATGGTGTAGGATATGCAGTGTTCTTGGAAAGAACCATTGAACTAGAGACGTGCACAGCTACCCTCTTTAGTTACAGTCATTCCATAACAACTTTATCAGTAAATTTTTAGAAAGTTAAAAAATAATTCAATAATAGAGAAAATTCCTGAGGTGAACTAATTAATGAGCTGACATTTCTTTTTATATAATTCATTTTGTAGTTACATCCCTTTATGCATGAATTAACCCAATGCGTGTAATGTATTAAAAAAAGAAAGAAATAGAGGACAGATACAAGACTTTTGTAAGGTGCAATACACATTAGCATTTTAACATACAGTGTATTATACAGTATGTTTGTAATTGATGACTAAACCTGCCAGGTACATTTGCAGTTCGATCACTTGAAACTCCAACACCAATACTCTGAATTCTGGTCAAATGCTTGCAGTGCTCTTGCAAACACTGCAGCTGCAATTGCTTTCTTGGTGTCAGTGGAATGTGCCTACTTAAACACAATGAGAAGGTAGTTCCCCCACTTCAAATACTTTTCTACACATAGCTTCATTTGAAAATAAAATAAGTGTCTCTCGGAAGCTCTAACATAAATCAAAAGTTTTATTTTTGCTTTTTGACATGTGCTGCCTGGACAGATAATTCTGAAAGTGTTGCATCAGAAAGGTTCAGATTGGAGAAGGTAGACAGCTTTTGACTATAAAGTTAAGTGGCCATAAATCTGTATGTCATAAATTACCTGTACTAAAATGGATCTTCTGAATATGAAGTGCAGTTTCTTGCATTTTTTATATTAATTAAGGTATAAATGACCTAAACTGATTGCTTTATTAGAAATCAGGATGAAAAAGCAGGAAGAAATAGGTTTGTAAACTGATACATATGACAAAATGTCTATAGGGTCCTACTCCTGAAAGACTTTTAAAAGCCTTGCTGAACTTAAAATATGGATAAGATGTGGGTCAGCATGCCATCTGAAACATTCATGTGATTGGTAGCATGAGGTAGTCAGAGGCTGTGAAGAATTTTTTAAAGGTGCATGAGATTCAGCTTTCAGTGACTTTCAATGCTCCGGTGTACCAGCTCTCAGCATATATAGCTGATTTTCTTCTAAAACTACAGGTTCTACTCATGTATGAGTTGTAACTTGCAATGGATGTTTTCCATGATATTCAGATGTTACATTTTACATAAGGCTTCTTATTCAGAGAGTACAAAATTTCTCTTTTGATTGGTAGAATAGAGAACTTGAATTAAAAGAGGTCATGGAAGGTCTGAATTTGTTTAACTTAGTAAAATGGGAGCTGGAGAGCTATGATTAAAACCTATAAATATGTTAAGGATGTCATCAAGAGGAAGGAAAAAAGAAGATAAATTTGTAAAATATTAAATGAGTTTAAATTAGTCATTAATACAGGATGGTTTAAAATTATAAGCGAAATCCTATTTACTGAAGAAAAGGTAGTAAGTTTTTATATTGTTGCCCTTGATGTCCCTCTGTATCTTATTCCAGGCATTTTTGCTGCCCACTCCAAAGCAAGAGACAAAATACAGAGTTTCTTCTTGTAGCAATGAACCTTTTTTTTATTTCTTGAGAGTTCTAAACCTGGGAGAAAAGAAATCAGTCTACTTGTGTGGTTCAGGAATGGAACATGAAGGCTTCTCAGTTTCCAGACAATGATCATAGACTTAAAACATAGGGAGGTTTTCATGCCAGGTGCCAGGTGTAGTAAAATGCTGTAATATAACTGGAGATTGTTGATGTAGGTGCTAGCTCAGTAACACTCAATAAGTGCCTCAGCTTTGCCAGTCCTAGGCCTGTCTCAAACCCAGACACTGTTGTAGCCCAGAAGCCAACACAAGGCCAAATGAAGTGTAAAAAAACATGTCTCCTTTGATAACACTTGTCCTGGCTTAAGGCATCTTTCAGAATACAGTGCAAACATAAATGGAAGCTAATCTCTTCTCCTGGTTATCTTATTCTGTTTTAGCTGACATTTCTGATCTACTACTGAATCATATTTTGAAGTCCTTTGCAAGAGCTTAGTTCAAATCCTAGTTTAGTGTTGATGAAGACACACTAGCACAGACAAGAAATATGTACAAACAATTTTCCACTTCTGACTTTACTATAACTCAGAGTTCTTAAAATGATCCAATTTTAGCAGGCTGCTTCTTCAGCCTCTCCAGTCTGTAATTTTAACTCTGTACCCAGCCACAGATCAAACATTTCAGGTCAGACAAGAATAAAAATATTTCTCTTATCATGGGTTTTATCTTAGGCCAGCTGGCTTTGTACCATCTAGTAAAGCAAAGATTTTCAACAACCTCTGTTGGTTCAAAATTTTAGTTTCACCCATATGAAAGACTGAGTGTTTAGCTCCCCTTCATATTATACGATGAGTTCTCCCATTTTTTCAGTCTTAAATTTGAGTTGTCTCCACCTTGTGCAGGTATATTCTGTAAGACAGTTTCTGAGTCAGCAAAATGCACAATACTATTGTTGCAAGACCCTTTTCAAGGAACCTCCTACATTCAGTCCCCTTTATTTTTATCTATAGCAGTCTTGGTGTGTCAAAAGTACCCTTTCATATCTTGCAGGAAGAAAGCGTTAAACCAGTATGAAACTAGAACAAACCCCAAAAATTGGTGACTGGTGTGCTATAATTCTCAGTGTCCTATTCATTTTCTCATTCACTGCTTAAGTTGCAAAGTGTTCTGTCAGGACTGTGGTATATGATTTGTCTGCAGGTCATTGCTAATAAAATAAAGATGATAATAACAACAACATACTTTTCACTTTGCAAGTTTGTATATTGCCTTCAAGAAGAATAGCATTTGCAGTTTGCTGTGTTCATTGCATTACCTTCTATGCATTTGTTTTAAATGTGGGATAGTTAACATTTTCGTTCATTGCTTCATGATTAAGAATTATTTTTATTTCTTCAGACCATGTATGCAACAAGCCCATATTCAGATCCTGTTGTGTCAATGGATCTTGATCCCCAGCCAATTACAGATGAGGAAGAAGGCTTGATTTGGGTTGTTGGACCAGTTCTTGCAGTGGTGTTTATCATCTGTATTGTTATTGCTATACTTCTTTATAAAAGGTAGGTTTACCTTCTAGTTTTCTTGCAAGGTATATAATTTCTCCTCTGTATTGGTCACTTCATGAAACTCTTCCACACTGGATTTTTGTGCTACAATATTAACTGTCATTGCTTTGGGATATTTTGAAATTTATTAATGGCTTCCAGAATGCTGCAGAAATTTTTGACTGAAAGTTTCCAATAATTAGAGGTATGTGAGTACATTTTACTGCTGATGACACTATATTTACACTATTGCATTTAAATAGTTTTTCCACTTTGCATACATTTGTATGCAAAGATACATTTATATGCAAAGAAAGTAAATATGTGCTTGCATATAAATATTTATGGAATTTGCACATTTAACTTTTTAAATCTTGTTTATAGATGTATAATAGTAATACATTAGGGATTACATTCAGTTTGTTGTTAAATGTGGTTTTCATCTCCGCTCAAGTAATTTGAATTTTAACTTTTGACAGTTGGCCTCAATTTGGCAATGCATCTATATGAATTTGATGGTCTGATCTGAGAGATTAAAGAGACATCAAATAGTTGTTTTCTACTAATCTTTCAATGAGATCAAATTTCACTCCTTCTTTCACTGTCTATGACACAGATTTAGTTTTGCTATTACACAAAGGACTTCCCTCTGCCTTACAACATACTCAGTGAAATCTGTGTATGATGCCATAATTTATATGTAGCTGCCTTTTACTGTGTAAATGAGTTAACATGGGTCAAGATAGTGCATCAACATCAAAAAATAAAACTCAAATTTTTTTTTAATGTTTATATTTCATTCCTAATACATTTTTGAAATATATTGATAAAGTATATTTGAGGAATGTTACAAAGATGCTGTCAATTTCTGCAGAGGAGGTACACTAGCAATAATTTTATTAAATTAAATATGTCTTCTAAAAATAATGGCTATGATGCTATTACCTGCGTATAAATATTTAAATCCAAACCTGTATGCTCTTCCCACCTTAAGTGTCTCAAGTCAAATACTTCTGAAGTTTCATGAAGAGAACTCTCTTCAGGTTTTGGAAGGAATTTTCTGTTCAGCAGTAAATAATCATTCCAGAGTTAATTTTACCTTTGGAATCCAAATAGATCTACATTTATAGAATGGATTTTGGGCTATAGTCATACAGCAGCATAACACACAGTCTGTTGCTTGCAGATACTATGTCTCCTTAACATTTCTAGTACTGCACTCTGTCTCAGTCAAATTAGTTAGCAGCTCTTTTCTGTCCATCACTTCAAAAACTGGTCATTGGAGATGTGATAAAAGTGAAATATTCATTTCTTCTGATTATTTTGAAGTATTAAAAGTAATTTTTCACCAATGCTACAAAAGAAATCCAAACAATAGTATATTAAGCAGATGTGCAACTGCTTCTAGAGCTACTGATTACATTTATGGAACCAAATAACAATCTTCTAAACTATTACCAAAAAAAATTAAAAAAAAAAAAAAGGGAATAATATTCCACATATGAGCAGGTAAAATTTGCTCATCAGTAGTGTGAAGAGATTGTCATTTACTGAGAATGGGGGACATGTTTTCCATCTGTTATTTACTACTTGTACTAGAACTGTTTGGGCAACTGTCCATATGTATTTATTTATTTTTCTATTTTCAGCTATTTACTCTAATTTGTTAAACTGAACTGATTTGGCAAATTACTTCTGAGAAATTATGACTGCAGTTTTAGCAGTCTGTGGTCCTTTATGAGCTTTTATTTCTGTAAAAATGTATTATGTAATTAAATATTTTTTCCAAGAGTATGTAACCTGAATGCAAGCTTACTGTTAGATTTTGATAGATTTGCTGACTGTAGAAGAGCAATGACAAGACAGTTGGGATATTTAACATATTGCTTTGAGAAAACAGTGAAGTTTAATTTCTGAGTTAAATGGATTTTGGGAGTTAGATGGGGAAAATATATTAAAAGAACAGTCAAACAAGTAATTTCTGTGGATGCAGAAAATTTTACGTGTATATTTCTAGAATATATTGGGATATAAATGCAACAAGTATGATAGTGAGAAAAGAAAATTAAGGCAATATATGCAAAAAATATTAAAGAGGATTTTGTTAAAGGATGTGCAGTGCAAAGAGGACAGCCAAGAAATTACTTTGTCTTCTGGAGTGCAGAGAGCAGTAACTCAAATAAAGGTCAACTATGCTTAATTCCCTTTGTCCATAGAAACTTTTGTGAACAGACTTGGACCACTAAGCTTGTGATTTACAATACTACTTATACATTTTAATTACAATCACAGAGAAATTACGACTGCAGTTTCCAAAAGAATAATTTTATGGAGAGAAGTCTTGCCCTTCTTTAAAACAGACGTTATTCAAGACTGTGGATAAGTTCCATGGGTTAGTTTGAAGTATATTTAACTGTGCCAAAGACAAGGAATGCATGTTTGAACTTTTTATTATTTGTTGTTAAGTTGTATAAAGGTTATTGCCTCTGCATTTATTTTTCTTAAAATCTGAAAGTAAAGATATTTCATAGACAGGTTTTTGGATCATACATTAGAATATAGCCAAAAGGTCATTGCAGCTTAGTAAGTAGGAGTAGTAGATGAGAATAATACTGCAGAGTACCTTTTCTTGCCATGGGACATACGATCAATATAACAGCCAACACAGATGAGGCCAATTAATATACTGTGTGCAGAAGAGCTCACAGATTCACAGAACCTCATCCGTGAATGTGCCTCATCCCAGTCCTGTTGAGAGCATGGCCACCCGCAGCAGTTTTCTCAGAGGGATATCCAGGCAAGTTTTTTGTAGCTAACAATGGAAACTCAATTACCTTTTTGTGTAACTTGTTCCCATATTCAACTAACCTCACAGCAAAAACTGTTTTTTTCCTGAGTTACAGTTGACTGTGTCTTGGCAAGTAGAACTGCCTTGGCCATTAACCAGTTTAATGTTCTCTGTCCTTGCAGCAGTGAAACCACCCCGCAGTCATAGGAAAGGGAGACAACTATTTAGAGGCAAATCTTTCCATCTATTAAACTTTATAAGCAACCAAATCAAGAGATCCAAGTAAATTAGATAAATCACACTTCCTTTTTGGAAATTTTCTTGTTGACAAGAAAATAAATCTTTTCTTTGTTCAAAGATGGAGTATCTTATTCAGCACAGTATGATTTGTATCCAAAATCCCAAACAAAAGCAAACCTAGATAGGTAGATGGTGTATGCCCTAGAGGAAATGCCTAACAATTAGGAGGTCTGTTTGAATCACATATATTTTATGTATTTGATACATGTTCAATTACATAGGATCTGGCTGATTAGGAACTTACTTGGTAAATGTTAAAGAGCTCTAGAAATTATGTGGTGTTTTTCAGAAATGGGCAAACCAGAAAGAAAAGTGAATGTTCCCATGAAGCATCCTGTCATTTCATTCTTAGGGTTTGGCTTTTTTTTTTTGCTTTTTTTTTGCTTTTTTTTTTAACAAATGAATTTATGTAGCTATTCCTTGTAGCTTTTAAGAAACCATAAATTCCCTAATTTCAGTTTTCCACTGATGAAGGGCAAAAGGTTCTTAATTCTAGATCTTTCCATTACTAAGGAAGAGAAGTTAAAGCCATCTTGACAGACTGTGTTGTTTGCTTTTATAAAGTGCAGCTTTTTGATTTGGTTCAAAAGACTGTAGCCTAAACTTAAGTATTTTGAAGATTGTAATTCCAGCACTCTGAACCATGGCATAATAGATTAGTTTGGGTTGGAAGGGACATTTAAAGGCAATCTAGTCCAACCCTTTGCAATAAGCAGGGACATTTTCAGCTAGGTCAGGTTTCTGAGAGGCCCATCCACAGGCCTTGAAAGGATAGGGTACCCACCACCTCTCTGAGGAATCTGCTTAATTAGTGCTTCATAGCCTTCATCAAAAAAAAAAAATTTCTTCCTTCTGGCTAGTCTGAATCTACCCTCTTTAAAACCATTACCCCTTGTCCTGTCATGATGGGCTCTACTATAATGGGCTCTACTGTCCCCGTCTTTGTTGTAAGTCCCTTTAAGTACCTGAAGGATGCAATAAAGTCTCCCAAAGCCTTCTCTTGTCCAGGCTCAACAATCCTAGCTCTCCCAGCCTTTCCTGTTCCATCCCCCTGATAATTTTTGTGACCCTTTTCAGGATTTACTCCGACAGATCCATGTCTTTTTTACTGATGACCCCAATACTGGATGCAGCACTCCAGGTGGGGTCTCACCAGTGTGAAGCAGAGGAGCAGAATCATCTCCTTTGAAATGCTGGTTCCCTGCTGAATCTTGAGCTGTAAGAAGAAATATACTTCTAAGAGAAAAAAACCCAGATGTTAAAACAGAAAAAATCCCACAGAAATTCAAAATGGGAAAATGGGAAATCTTAAGTGATGATGAAAAATTTTAAAGATTTTCTTAGAATGTGTGTAATCTGATCATTGTAGAGTAAAAGCTATTAAAATGTTTGTAAAACCCCTCTTTATTATGATCAACACAGAGAAAGATAAACACTGTACTTATAGTGTGTGTGTGTGTATAATAGAACACATTGGTGACAGATAATAAATTATTTTTCATGTTTACCTAAACTTTATAGATCATAGATCACTACAGATCTATGCAGATCACTGTAGACCTCTAGTACATGATATTCATTCTAAATCTAAAAAGGCATGTCATACTTATTGGAAAAGATTTATGGTCACCTTGCTTTCCAGGATACTGTTAAAAAATTCTTGTTATTTTATTACCTGGTTTTGTAAAATAGTTTTACAAATGTTAATTTATTTTTTTTAAATTTAGTACAAGTCTTATGTGTCTCATATATATAACCTTGTTCCTCACTTCCTTTTCTCTTCCTCTTCTCTCTTTCTCTCCTTCTCATTCTAGACTGCCCTCCACTTTCATTTTTCCTCTCTTCCCTCCTTTCATCTCTCTTCTCTCTAGAAAGTGAGAGGGAGCTACATCTCAGTGAGAGGCAATTTTTCAATGTAATGTTTTCATGGCTCAAATTAAACACTCATTCTCCATTACCTCACTGGATGAAATTTGAAGTCTCATTTCTTGGCAGATAGTGTTTAAAAAAGGTGTATTTTTCAACAGAAAATTCACTTTGGACATGACCTTGTGTGCTCTATTAATTCTATGATTTCCAAGCATTGAATATTTTGATGAGCTGTTGTTTCTTAATTTGGTTTAGTTACATATCTTTACTGCAAATCAAAATTTCTTGTATCTCCTGTTTTCCTTCTTATTCTCTGTGCTGCTGGTCAACTAACATTTCACCTTCTCTTTCCTCCTTGCTGCATTAAAATGGAGCAGTAAACCTGACAGGTGAGAAGTGAAAAGTTATCACTCTTTATTTAATACAGAAAAGGAGAAAAAAGAGAAAAAACAAATCATCATGGTAATGATCTAAGACAAAGCATCTGTCATTCTTAAGTGAATGTAGGCAGTAATCTATCAATATGAGGGCAACTGTGAGATTTGCTGTATTATTTACAGCACTGAAAGTAATGTAATACAAGCAGCAAAGTTTCACTGAGGATTTTTTTTTCTGTCTCCATAGGCTGAATTTTGAAGAGATAGCAGAGCTTGACAATGCTCATATGGTTGTAGATGTGTTTTAGTGATGTGCAAGCAGTGGTTGTACACAATAATCAAAGTTCTTGAAGGAATCCGTGGTTGTAGTTGAGGCGTTAGCTGCTGTGAATCTTCGTAATGTCCCACATACATAAACTCAACACTGACTTGTAGTTCTACAAGTGAAAATGATACAGTGATATCATTTGTCCTTTATAGAATATTTTACCCCACCTATCTCAGAATCATTGCATAATCTGGAAGAATTGTTATGTCTTATATAGGCTGGAAAGATTAAAAAAACCCCAAATATTCCTCCAGTTAATAATACACAATAAACCATTCTGTTATTCTGTAAGTATTCAGATACATGATTAGAAGAGATTTTAGTGGGTTTATATTATTAATATGAAATTGCAGTCTAGTACTAACTTTCAAGTGAAAAAAAGTTAAATGAAGCTTGTCCCTGGACAGTTCCAGAAACTTGTGGAGACTTAAGACTCCTAGGCTTAAAGAGAAGGAACTACAGGTTAAAAGACTTTTAAAAGGCTACATCACACCTCTTTAGTAATAGCAAAAAGCACTAGGGCATAGCGCTACTGTAGTAGGAGTTTGGAATAATCAAAATCAAAAGAAAGTAATCTCAAATGAGTTTATCCATACCAATTTTGTTTTATAAAGACTAAAACAGAATAATCAGATTTAATTTTTTTATTGCTTCACTAAAGAGAAGTTAATACATATGTTAAGGTATTTGCTGGAGAACAGGTGGAGGGCTTTTAGAGTAAAAACACTTTTTATTTTTTTGCAATAAAACCATAGGGCTAGTGACTTTTAAAAATTCATGCAATTGTCTGACATTTTTGCATAACTTTTGAAATCTCACTGTATGTCACTTGGTCTTCATTATTTCAAGAGCAGCAATAAATTGACTGGTTAATAACAGATTTATCATTATCACATTTTGAGTCTATTAGGAAAAAGATAGTGTTATGTTAATGTAAATATTGGGCACCTGGAAAACACTCTGCTATCATTACCCTTAAATTAATCTCAGTTCTGTTTTCACAACATAACTCTTCCTCTGTTTGCTTCTTCATTTTATATTATATAAAAAATATCAGCCACATTCTGTTTTTATTCAGGACCTCACAGATAAGTAGTGAAGAAAGATTCCACTGTCTGTATAAAAATGCAGCGTGGTACTCTTCCTGTCACATGGTTCTTCATGTTTTACATCAGATAATGGTACTTACAGAAAATGGGAGTCAGTTTTAACAAAAATATCAATGAGAACAGACATGGATCCTACTTCTCTCTAGAGAAAGGAAAACATAGACAACTTGCTTTATCCTTTTTCTCTTTCATTCTCTCGTTTTTAAAAATTTTCCTTCCTTTGCAGTGAAAGTCCTAATTTGATTAGAAATATTCATACAGATCTAAGCCTTGAATATATGTAGATGTGATAAGACATATGAAGATTGCATATTTCAGCTCTTACAGAGATGAGAGAAAACAGAGCAAATTCTTACATCCTAGAAAGTGAAAAGATGTCTTCTCGAATAGGTGTCTTCTGTACTGTTCCTTCTCATATTAAAATTACCTAAAGAAATCAAGTTATTTTTTATAACAATGCAGAGATCTGCATATAAAATATGAAATATTTAATGACAATAACTTGGGGTTGTCTAGCTCAAGAGTTGGCTGCTTTTTATAAAGGTGTAGCTAGATAGCCTTTAAAATAGGAGAATTGTCTAGATTTTTATATATTTAGTGTTATAAGAGTAAAGTATTAGGATGACCAGAAGGATGTTCTGGAAGATCAGTTTAGGATGGAATGCAGCTGTTTTCTCTCACCATTTTAGCACTGCAAACTGTAGGTATCCTATCCACCACACATAATTATATTATCTTTGCACTGGATCAATTTTTTTTTCAGAAATGAACATCTTGCCTTCAAAATATAATGCTAAACACTCAGGCACCTTTGTGAAGCTAACATGGCTATCTTCTGTTTATGTGTATTCACCTTCTCCATGCAGGAAGAGGGCTGAATCTGATTCTAGAAAGAGCAGCATACCCAACAGCAAGGAGGTCCCCTCTCACCATCCTACAGATCCAGTGGAGCTGCGACGCCTTAACTTTCAAACTCCGGGTAAGGGACAGTAATAACTCACTAAAACCTCTGTGATCACAGGCTGATTACTGATGCTATTACAGAAAAGAAAGATTGATTGTTTGAAAACACGTATTTTGATGAAGGGTTTGGGGGAGTGGTGCTTTTTGGTTTTGCTGCAAAATATATTTCTTTGTTAGCTTTGGAAATAATTACATAATTCCTTTATTTAGAAGAAAAGCCCACTTGAAAAAAAATTGAAGTTTTGTAGATAAGATCCCAAAGATACGTGTGCTGTATGGGTGTGTTTTATGTGCTAAAACTCCAACTTAAACCTAACAATGCTAGAAAATATTACTGGGAAATGTACATGCCTCTGTTTATTAATGATGGGTTTATGCACACTTCTTTGTAAATAAGCCTCCATTTTATCTACTGCATTTTCAGGTAATATATTAACATCATTGTGAGTTCCACTGCTTTGGAAATGTACAATACAGAAGAGAAATACATACCTAGATAAATGGTCTTGTTGTTGAAACTAAGGCTGTATGTTGTTGTCAAGAAGGATATTAATATGTCAGTAGTTTTGAGGTCAGAAGCAACACACTCTCAAATACTTTATGAATTTTTTTTTCATTAATCACTGTTTTCTTAAAGCTGTTTAATCTGATACTCAAGATGCACCAATAGAGAAATATGTTAAATAGTGTTTTTGCCACATTTGCAGGAGTGAACTTTTACTTAAATTGGCTTTGTTTTGATTAAGTTATGTCCCAGTAGACTTGTTTTCTACTGCATTATATTTGCATAGAGTCTGATGCTAATTAGATGCTGAATCTTCATGAGCCTCATGTTTTTGTCAAACTTATTACATTAAGTAAAAAAAAGGTAGTGAATTTAAGTTCATAAAAGCAGGAAATTAGGTGCTTGAGATGCTGAGGATCAGCTGCTGAAGTTGACAAGCTAAATACCACTAAAGGGTTAAGTGACCACGCAAATCTGGTTCCTGATTTTCTGAACAATGACTGTATTGAGATGATGTTGCTCCAGAAGGAGGGTATCTGCAGAATAATGCATGCTAAGACCCACACTTGATGCACATGGCAGAAGTAGAAAGGGTAGAGTCTGGAAGCTTGAGTTCTGCTCCAGCCTTCCTTTTTCACTCTGTTCCAGTACACTGCTCCTAGCAGCTGGGGAAAATCAGGTGTGTTTTAGGAGCACAGGCCAGGATGCCAGGATGACCTGCTCAATGATCCTCCCCAGCATCAAGGCCAGACTGACAGGCCTGTAGTTTCCTGGATCCTCCTTCCTGCCCTTCTTGTTGATAGATATCCTATTTGGAAACTTCCAGCCAACTGGAACATTCCCAGCTAGGCAGGACAGCTGGTACATGAGGGAAGGAGGCTGAGTGAGTACTTTAATCAACTCCTTTGCTACCCTTGGGTGTATCCTGTCCAGTCCCACACAGTTGTGTATGTCTAAGTGGTGTAGCAGGCCGCTGACTATTTTTTCCAGGATCAGGGGGCCTTTGTTCTGCTCCCCATCTTTGTCTTTCAGCTCAGAGGGCTGGATACCCACAGTTGATATTGCTGTTAAAAATTTAGGCAAAGAAGGCATTAATTACCTCAGCCTTTACCTCATCAATCGTCACTATATTTCCCTCTTCATCCAATAAATAATGGAATAATAACTAGATATATAAGCCTAATTTTCTGTGCTCTATTTATTTAGATGCATAATCTTACCTATCTATTTAGTATTCATCTTAATTAAAATGAAACATGAGGGAAAGAAACCCTGCTGCCAAGTGCTAACATATAAAATTAATTTATTGTAATTAATTTTTAATTTACATTGAGAAGGTAAAGTTATTAAGAAATAACAGAATTTGTGGCACTTGTAGACACTGTAATTCCACCTCATTGATCTGAAAAGGACTGGAGAGGATTTAATGGCTATAGTTTATCTGTGAAGTTTGCAGTTTTCTGCTATTTGAGCAGAACATCTGGGATCTGTTTCTACTGGGAACTCTCCTTCTTTGCTATAATCCTTTTCACAGATTGGAGTATCATCATTATTATTAAAAATGCAGTACATCAAATGATGATTGTTTTCCTATTATTGTACCACTTCAGATCCCTACACACAGTTCAGACCATTATACTACTCAGCATACAGCCAAATGTCAAGGAGAAAAATTTTACCCAAGTAGATTTGTCTTACTTTATTACACTTGCTAATTAACATGTTCTTAATATGTAAACAGTCACAGTGAAATCAAGGTACAGTTCTTTTGTTAGTAAAAGCAGAATTTCATTTAACTCACATTAGCTTCAATTAGGGCTACTATGTCATTGAAATCTGACTAAATTTAACTTAAGTGTTCAGATCCTACTGGAATATTCATCCATCTCCCAACCAGCAACACAGCATCAAATAACATGTAATTTTTTTAAAAAATATGTACACAGAGAAACTACACAAGGGCTATACAATCAGCTTTGATGGGTTTGTTGTTCTTTCACTTTAAATTTATGAGTTTTATTTTCTACAAGGTAGCATAACTAGATAGGGGGGTGTTGCAAAGCAGGCAACTGAGAGAGCAGGGTAGGGCTGATGTGGTTATGTGTTGGGTTCCTTTTATCTGCTGTCACCCTCATAAAATGAGGCATTTCTCAACATTGCCTACAGATAAAACAAAGGACAGAGTGGTGAATGTACTTTCAATACAAATGCATCAAGCCAGATGATTTGACATAGTTGTTATTCTAATGATTTATTTCTTTGGATTATGAAAGCATCCACATTTTGCTTGGACCTTTCCTGGCAGACCAACTGTGTCCAGTGGGAGAGGAAAAGAATTTTGAATGAATCCATAATGTACAGAAGTGTTAGAGGAAAAAAAATTTAAATTACCTTGGCATATCTGAACTGACAGTTTTCACTTGGAGAGGTGAATGAGACAGTCCTATAAAATTATGAGTTGTTATAAACTTTAGTACTTTTCATGCTTTCTAAATAGCCTCATTCCAGAAATGCTATCAATCATATATTTTATATAAGGAAAGACATTATTAGATACAGATATCAAAATAATCTGAAAGCTAAATCCTTAAGATGAATATGAATTTGTAACCACAATTTTAAATTACTCCCAGTACAGGTGATTAGGTATAGATTTTTGACACAAAATATGAGAAAGCAATATTTTATCTTTGGTGATATTTAGAGAATAATTTTGGCACAAATGTGTTGTGCTTGTCATAAAATCTTCAATTCAGCATGAGTTGAAATTTCGCATTCTAAACTACCAGCACAGGAAATGTCTTTATTTCCTTTCAGTTTTTATTGTCTACATTCTTTAATAATATAAAATGATCTAAAGATCTCTAACCTAAAGAGTTTCCTATCTTACCTTGTTCAGAAAGCATCAAATTTATTTCTGGTTTCTCTCCTCATTGGGTGGAGTAACTCCATAGGTAAATTTCACACTTTGCCTCGGCATTTGGAATAGCTCACAGTTCTCCTATCTGAGAACAAGATCCCAGGTCCGTGTGTGATATTCAAAAATGTGTATGTGTTAGATAAGCCCATATCCCAGTGAGTGGGTCACAGCAGTGCCAAGTTCCCTTTGAGTAAACATGAAAATACTGAATCTCTCAGTAGGATTTCATTTCTAAGTCTGTTATTCTTCCGTAATTGGAATAGCTCAATAAAAGTCTATCACATTCTTACCTTTCTACAAGTTTCCAGTGAAACTCAGAATTAAAGCCATTAACCTGGTGTACAAATTTTAGAGGTCTCTATGCCACATGAGAGAGTTAAGGTAAAGAAGGGGTAATAATTAAGCCTCACAAAAGGTTTCCTCAAATAAGGCAGCCCAGTTGTGCAGGGGAAAATTAACTGAAATTAAGTCATTTGAGTGGGTTCTGAGAGATCCAAGGCTCAGGCAGACTTCAATCTGCCAATCAGCGAGAGAACTAAATTGAGTCATGCCTCAAAAGTGACTGATTTTTTATCCTCATTTAACTATAAAATGTGTCACACTTATAAGTAATTTTTGTAATTGGATGCCAATTAAACAATTATCTCATTATATCTTATGAACTAAATAAGAGGCTTTGAAATACAAGAAAAATAAATAGAGTTATTACAGCTCTAAGTTAAAGACTATTTTTAATTAGATAAGTACTTACTAAACACTTATTCCCTGAGTTGCTAAGAATTTTCCACAAACTTATTTCCATGATAAAGCAGAAAAAGCACAAAACATGTTAAGAGAAAAAAGGTGCAAACTTAAAAAAAAAGATGGGAAAAGGGATGTCTGAATTTAGTTACCTGCTTTTCTAGAGAGCAGAATTTCTTTGTGCATGTTATCTGCTCAATATCTGTTTATGAGAATCATGGTAATGCTGAAGGAAGTACTGTTCTTTGTCTCTGTGGCAAAACCAGACTAAAATGCTTTCTCATAGCAAGCTGTCATACATATAGTGCTTCCTATGAACATGTGTCACATGGAGGATTTAGGCACCTACGAGAGGTACAGCTGCCAATGCAAACACTTCTCTGATATCCCACCTCATTGCTTTAAAACCTGGAGGAACCCAGACTCTGCTTAGCTAGGAGATGAAGTTGAAAATTCTTTCCTTCACAAGTGTTATGCCTTTTT
>VWYP01002314.1:117170-157312 GCA_013400435.1 Pycnonotus jocosus | reverse complement strand
CCGCATCCCAGAACCGCATCCTGGCACCTCACTCCGGTGTCCCATCCTGCATCCCAGCACCGCATCCCTGTGATCCAGCTCCTGCATCCCAGACCCTGCTCTCCACTTCTCCCCCTTGCGTTTCCCCTCCTTTCCGTCCATATTCCTGCCTTCCATCTCCTCTCTGTAAGCTTTTCCTCCTCCCACCATTCTGGATGTTCAGTTACTGGCATTGATTATCCATTCCTGGCAGTGTCCAAGGCCAGGTTGGACACGGGCTTGGAGCAGCCTGGGACAGCGGGAGGTGTCCCTGCCATGGCAGAGGGTTGGAATGAGATGAGATTTAAGGTCCTTTCAACCCCAAACCATTCTGTGATTCAGTCAATGATTCTGTGATTATTCCACATTTATTCTGTGTGACACAGAATTGTCCCCTGGTCCACAGGTGGATGGACACACAGACAGTGTATGGATTCAGGAAAACATCCCAGTGCTGCAGCCTGACAGGTGAATGGTTATTTCTCCTTGCATTTGCTCTCCTTGCATCTCCTGGCCCTGCTGTGGCTGTGGAAGCGCACAGGAGCTCAGATGGCAAATTGGGAATTTTCTGTGTTTCATTCCACAGCTGAACCCCAAGGATAAAGCAGGAAGGAGTTTCAGTAAAGCCTTATCAAATTATGCTCCCTCTCCTGGGGTACACAAAACTCCAAAGTTTTCCTGTGACTCAGATTATAAAACTGGTATCACCATCAGTTTTATAAACTGATAAATCCCCAACCCTACAAGGGTCTCTGAAGGAGCAGTTAATGCACTAAATTAGATCCTACTAAAACTCGACATCGGATGTTGTGTCATGATCCTCACATGTCCCACTCTGCTCTCTGCTGGTGTGGCCTCACCTCAATCCCTGGGGCAAGTTTTGAGTCACAATAAAGAAAAAGATCTAAAGGTGTGAGAGAGTGTCCAGAGGAGGGGCACGGGGATGGGGAAGGGTCTGGAGGGGCCCATGAGGAGCAGCTGAGGGCACTGGGATTGTTCAGCTGCAGCAGAGGGAGGGCAGAGCTCCCCGGGGGCTGCAGCTCCTCCCGAGGGGCAGCTCCCAGCTCTGCTCTGGGACAGGGACAGGAGCCAGGGAAGGGCTGGAGCTGGGCCAGGGCAGGCTCAGGCTGCAGAGCAGGGCAAGGTTCTTCCCCCAGAGGGTGCTGGCACTGCCCAGGCTCCCCAGGGAATGGGCACGGCCCCGAGGCTGCCAGAGCTCCAGGAGCCTTTGGACAGCGCTGCCAGGGATGCCCAGGCTGGGATTGTTGGGGGGTCTGTGCAGGGACAGGAGTGGCACTCGATGATCCTTGGGGTCCCTTCTAGCTCAGGATATTCTGTGATTCCATTATTCTAACAAGAGCTCTATTTATAGGCAGAGTGAGATAAGGATCTTAAGTTTCACAGGATTCCTGAAATCGGGGGTGATGATAAGAGATTCAAATCTCCCTGGTGTATCTACATGACCTGATTTCTAAGGCAGCCTTGATAATGAGGATGGATAAATCAGGGAGAAACTGTCCCCACATCCAAGTCCTCCTGTGCATTGCACGTTTTGCACATTTCACTGGAGACAGGAACTGTGGATATCTCGAAAAAAATTGCAATATTTCTCTGATTTCAGTAGTTTAAAGACTTTTGTGGTGAGCAGGAGCTTGCTGCTCTCCAAGAATGAGTAAGCCACGTACCAAAATCCCTTTAACCATTCTGGAAATCCCCAAAGAAAAACCAAAGCCTGCTTTCCTGGTGTTAGTCATGTCAACCTAGAGTTTTAGTGAGGGCACAGGCACTGCAGAGATGGAACGATATGGCATAGGATGGGCAAAAACCCTTCTGGCCCTTATTTCAGCTCAAGCTGTTGTGGTGATGACAACAAACATCTGGTAACACAATCAGCACCCTGAGCCCACTCACTCTGTGTGTCCTGCAGCCAGGGAGAGATTCTTCACAGAAACCCAGTGGCATTTAGGGGGTTTACCCTCCAAAGGCTGAAAATCCCCTGCTGCACAAGCAGCTTTTGGAGGCTGCAGCCCTGCAAGCTCTGCCAAACCAAGTGCTGAGCCTGCCCAGAAACTGCCCAGAGCTGCCCAGCCTTGGGGCCTGAGCTGCTCAGGGTGTCCTTGGCATCTCCAAAGATCTCCCCTCACTGACCTGGCTGCACTTTGCATTTCCAGAGCTGTGCTTCACATTTATTGGTGTCAGCAAGTTTGGTGTGCCTGCGTTTGGTGATGTCAGCTGCATTAGTCAGAAAGGAAATTATGGAAAAAAAAAAATGTTGTAGAGAGAAAGGTCTGGTCCTCAATCTGCTGAGGCAGCTTGTAACTGTTTTCTACTTTTATTTCTCCAGTTAATTCTTTTATCTGAAACATTTCAGCTCAAGCCAAGAGAGGCTGAAATTACCAGGACTGATGGATGGTTGTGCTCGTGTTGCCTAATTGGCTTTGCACGAGCCATGGTGTAAATCAGAGGTAATCCCTCTGCAATCACTGGGATTAGATGAGTTTAAAAATGCTGTGAGGAGGAGGAAAGACAAAGCTACATTTGGGGCTAAGGACCAAGGGGATCACACTGGTGTCTGTGTGTGCTGGGAGGCACAGGCACCCACATCTGCTGCTTCAAGGGAAGCTGCTGGCAAGGGAGGGGTCTCAGGGGGAAGCCCTAAAGAAGATATCAGATCACTTATTTTTGTCTTTTTGACCCCTTTTATGGTAGGATGGGCATCCAGAGGGTGCAGCCTCGAGGAAAAGAGCCTGGCTGTTTCCAGGAGCTTCAGCTTTTCCCCTCTGAGCTTTATGCTTATCTTTCATATTTTCATGTTCTGTGGTGCCCAGGGGTGCAGCTCTGAGCTCACAGTCAGGCTCACTCAGCTCTGCACACAGCACGGACACAAAACAAATCCTTTTCCTGCTGCACACCAAGGACAACTTTCAGCCCCAAAGCACAACCAAGGGTGGCTGAAGGGAGGAACAAGAAGGATGGGACCTGACAGCCTGGAGCTGCAATGGGACAATTAAACACCAAGATGCAAATGGACCAAAACTTATAAAAGTGTGAGATCTTGTGACCATTTGTCCATTTTGTGCCCATTTTGGGTCCATCTTTGGCGTAGCCCTGGTCAGGCTCTTGTCCTGCCCAAGGTGGATCCTAAAGGCCTTTTAATAAATCCCTGCTTTATTCTCTGGCTGTGCCCAGTCTCTGTTCCAGGTCAGCCTTCCCAAGGCACGAAGCCAAAGGGGCTGTGAAATGGGACTGAAATGGATCTCAGAGAAGCTGCAATCTCGCTGAGCCCCCAGGATTTCCTTCCAGGGTACAAAATGAACCCCTGAGATTCTCTCAGAGCATCAAAACAGCAGCCCCTTGTCCAGACAGGAGGGAGCCAAGGGCTCAGGGACACGGTGACACGAGGGCTGCTGCCAGACAGGTCCAAGAGGATGTGACTGTGCTGGGGAAAGCTCTCCCTGCCTCAGTTTCCCTGTGAGAACCAAGGGCATCTCTTTGGCTGCCCTGGGAGCTCAGGAAACCCTGGCCAAACAGCCTGGGAACTGAGCAAAGGAAATTTGAGTTTTATCCAAGGGCACTGAAATACCCTGGACCTGTCCAGGAGGATGAACAGGGGGGTTTTACCTCTGTCCATGGGGGTCACAGACCCTGGCACAAAGCAGAGATGAATTACAAATCTCAAGAGTGTGAAACACAGTAGTTTAGCTTATCACAGAGTGAGAAATATGTAGTTCTAGGTTTTTATAATAGAAGTAATGGAGGCAAGATGGAGATTTTGGGGCGGTCCCTGAGGCTTTTCTTCTTCTTCTTCACCTCCATTTTCTGCTGTGACATTGGCACAATGTGGCTTGGGGAGATTGGGCCAAGTGGAGATGACCTGTTTGATGTGGATGGTGGACATTGGTAGGAAATGGTGAACAATCTGTTCGTAATAATCTGGATTTAAGACAACGACATCCCATAGGGGGGGGAGTCCTGCCATGGCCAAGGGGCAGGACAGATCATGCTGGGCACAGAACAAACTGTGAGATAAGAAAAAGAACAAACAAAGTGATAAACCTTGGAAAAACAGAAGCTTGAAGCTTCTGTCTCTTTCTTGCATCTGGCTCAAAGATTCCAGAAGGGCAAAAGGACTCTAAACCACCTGAATGTTGGAAAATCCTAATCCGACATTTCCCCAGCTCCGAGATGGCTCTGACAGGAGCACAGCAAAGGGCACTGAAACCACAGAGCTGAAAATGGCTCTGTCAGCGTGGAAGGTGCTGCTGCACAGACATGGAAAACCCCTTGAGTGGGGCTGCTGGGGCTTGTCCTGCTCCCAGCCATCCCTTGGTGACATTCCACTGCCGTGGGGCTGCTGTCACCTCTGGCTGGGTGACAGAGCAGGGCAATATCCTGAATTATTTTATGAAGGAAAGAGGTAAAAGCAGGCAACAAACAGCTTTTGATTCCTCTGTAACCCCTTTGGATTTCAGTGCTTGTGGGATTAGGCCAGGTGATGTCACACATCTCTGTCAGCAAGCCAGAGTTGGCAGAATTTGCCTCATTTTATTTTTTAGCAGCCACTCCCTGAAGTCCCTGTAGCTAATTTTAACTCTCTGCTGCCAGTTCAGTGCCCTGCAAACAGCAGCCAAAGGACTGGCCCAGCCTGTGATGCTGTGACAAGTGGCAGCTGGGTGCCACCCCCTCCTGGGCTCTGTGACAGAGCTCTGGGCTGTGCCTGTCACACACACTGAGAGCCTTTGGTCCCTCAGAGCCCCAGGACTGCCCCTCTGGTCTGGGGGAAACTGAACCCACCTGCCAAATTTCCTTCCAAACCCAGAAACTAAAGAAATATCCCTTTTTTCCCTCACCAAATTTAGGAAGAACCTCTTATGAATTCCTCACTACACACCTGAGTGCTGCCAAAGCTGTGGAATTTTAGGTCAAAACTCTTCATGTCTCCACTTGCTTGTCAGCGTAGCAAAGGTCACATAATGCCATGAATTGTTNATACAGCTTGTGTATTAAGTATTAGGGAGGGGGAAGAGCCGACACTGAGCATTCTGAGCAGCACCAATCTCCCCATCTGGGATGAACTCAGCCCCAGCCCAGCCTGGGTGTGTGTGGTGCATTTCCCCCCAGTGCTGGCCTGGAGGAGGACTCTGCACTCCTTGGAGCATTTGCAAGCCCCGGTTTTTCAAAGTGAGCAGCACAGCTCCTCTGCCCTGGAGGAGGAGCAGGGGAGGCAGGGTCCCATTTCTGCACACAGACACCTCCCTGGGCTGACACTGAGAGGGGAAAAACCTTCACGGCCAAAGAGGGAAATATCCATTTCTGAGGAGCCCACGGCAGTGGGATTGGTGTCTAATGCCCTGAAATGTCATCACAGAACCACAGGGTCATTGAGGTTGGAAAAGACCTCCAGGATCATCAAATCCAACCTGTGCCTGGTCCCTGCCTTGTCCCCAGCCCAGCCCACTCAGCGCCACCTCCAGCCCTTCCTGGGACACCTCCAGGGATGGGGACTCTCCCTGACCAGCCCTATCCGAGGTTTAATCACCCTTTCCATGAGGAAATTCCTGCTGCTGTCCACCCAGACCCTCCCCTGGCCCAGCCTGAGGCCGTTCCCTCTCCTCCTGTCCCTGTTCCCTGGGAGCACAGCCCGACCCCCCCGGCTGTCCCCTCCTGTCAGGGAGTTGTGCAGAGCCACAAGGTCCCCCCTGAGCCTCCTTTTCTCCAGGCTCAGCCCCTTGCCCAGCTCCCTCAGCCTCTCCTCACAGCGCTGGGATCAGATTTAGTTGCAGAAGGCCAAACTGCCCTCTGAGACATTGCTGCAAATCTGAAAAGGCTCCTTGGCTCCAGTCTGATTTTCTCTAGAATAGCAGGTTTGTGACTGTCACCTGTATTATATTAATTTCTAAAATCCAGATTTTAATGTGGAAACCTATTTCACATTGAAACTGAGAACAGGGTGCTGGATTTCTTTTCCTGGTCTGTACAGTGCCAGGGAAAAATACCTATAAATTGTGTGTGTGTGTGTTCATTTGTATCTGCAGGTTTTTTTGTTTCTTCCCTTTTGTAAATGAGATTTTGATATCAAATCTTTGCAGCTCAAATAACAAGAAAAGCCATCAGCCCAAGATCACACAATTCCCAGTGAAATGAGGCTCGGAGAGGCCAGCAAGGAGATGATGAGGGCTGTACCTTTCCAGGTCATCAATTTGTCTGGGAGTTCATTTTCCCTCTAAAAAATGAACATAACAATGCTCCTCAGATCCACACTAACAAGTGATTTGTTATTTGTGAAATGGGGGTGAGTTTCAGCAGAGAAATTCTTCCACAGAAAGAACATTTCACAGACACTGAGTTGGTGATGGATTTAATTCTTTCCCCTGTTGCTCAGGTGCTGCACTGGCAGTGGCACAGAGGGTTTGGGGATACTGATCCCATTTTTCACACAAACATTTAATGAGCTGACATTGCATGGCTCTCAGCCTGTGGATTCCTGCCACCCATCCATTGGGGCCTGACAGCTGAGTCAGGGCTGGAAACATCCCATCAATCTGCTTTAGTGCCCACTGGTGTTTAGCTAACAATAGAACATAATCTCATTGGAGATTTAAATTAAATCATTGCATTTTCCTGCTTTAATGAGACCCAATTAATTCAGTGTTGTGCCTGGGTCTGGGCTGCTGCCTGTTGGCACCTCAGTGAAGTCTCTGCCTCAGTGACCTCAGCTGGACCTGGCACAGAATTGTTGTGTCACAGGATCAGGGAATGGTTTGGATTGGGAGGGATCTGAGAGCTCATCCATGGCAGGGACACCTCTCACCATCCCAGGGTGCTCCCAGCCCTGTCCAGCCTGGCCTTGGACACTGCCAGGGGTGGGGCTGTGTCCCCCAGAGTGTCCCTGAGCTGGTGGCACTGACACAGGGCTGGGGCCAGGCTGAGCACCCAGCTGCCAGCCAGGCAATGCTGGTTTTTCTCTCCCTTTCCCATTTTAACCATGCAGGAGCCCTGGATCAAGGCTACAAACCACTCCCAATTCCCATCTGGGCTGCCTGGGGGGCAGAATGGATCCAAAATTCAACCCCCAGCAGCTCCAGCCCCAGCACAGTCCCCCCTGAGTGTCCCCCTCTCCTGGCAGCAGTTGCCACAAGTCCCTGCTTGGTTGCCAGCAGGCAGCAGCTGGCAGAGCTCCCTGTCAGGGGCCCTCAGAAAATTACCCACTGGGTATATTAATTAATAAATTCTGCTTTATGCATTTTCAGAGGAAAATAAAAGGCCTTGGCAACCTGCTCACACTTGAATGCTCTGTTACCCTCCAATAGAGACTGATGGCCACTGAGGGGTGGGCTGGGAGAGAATTAAATCCACTAAAATCAGCTTTTAGCAGCTCTTCCTGGTGTGGGCTCTCACTGCCAGGCCCCTTTTTATCCTTCACTAACGACATCATCTCAGATTGGGCAGCAAGATTCGGAAATTCAGAGCAAGGAGATGCCTGGGATTGATATGGACCTAAAGACAGAAATGTTCTGGCTGGTGAGAAAGCATCCTGGCCATTCCTGGAGAGAGCACATTGCTCCTACCTGGCACCTGCCAGCTGCTGGTGAGGAGAAAAAAACAACTGCACAAGCTGCTTGAGCTGAAATAAAATCATATCTATCTATCTATATATATGGCTTTTACCCACAGGTACAACCTCTGTGGCTCCTCCTGTGTGGATCCTAAGGCTCCATACTTTCAGATCCTGCTCTATTTCTGATCTTCTTCAGGCACAAAATAAAGCTCAAAAATACTTGAGAAAGACTTAAGAAGATTTAAAGGGATTCTTAGTTGGCTAGACAGAAAGCAGTGTGTGTGTTTGGGGTGCCTTAGGGAAAGCCTAAGGAGAAAAGAAAATTCCTCCAGGTTACAGGAATTTTAAAACATGACAAAAGTGATGGTCAGGCAAGAAGTGAAGCTCTCAGGAAGGACACAGGGGCTGCTGTGGGAGCTGTGGGCTGTGAAACAAACCCAGGATGGGAGAGTCAAGGATTCAAAATGACCCCAAATGGAGCAAGGGGTTCCCACATGGTGCAAAAATGCAGCTGCAGAAAAGGTGATTGTGGGATTGGGGCTATCCAGGCCTTGGGCTCCTCTTATTGGAATCAAAGAATTGGAGAATATCCTGAGCTGGAAGGGATCCCAAGGATCACCGAGTGTCACTCCTGTCCCTGCACAGCAATCCCAGCCTGTGCATCCCTGGCAGCGCTGTCCAAAGGCTCCTGGAGCTCTGGCAGCCTCGGGGCCGTGCCCATTCCCTGGGGAGCCTGGGCAGTGCCAGCACCCTCTGGGGGAAGAACCTTTCCCTGCTCTGCAGCCTGAGCCTGCCCTGGCCCAGCTCCAGCCCTTCCCTGGCTCCTGTCCCTGTCCCAGAGCAGAGCTGGGAGCTGCCCCTCGGGAGGAGCTGCAGCCCCCGGGGAGCTCTGCCCTCCCTCTGCTGCAGCTGAACAATCCCAGTCTCCCCCAGTTTTCCATCCTCCTCCTCTGGATGGACACGGGGCTCCTTTTCCCCCTGTGCTGGAGGCAAAGGCATCTCCTGGGGCTGGGCACGAACCTGCACCTGCAGGAGCCAAAGGTTGGTGCTGAGAGCCCTGGGAGGCAGTGCCAGGGACATGAACGGTGCTCCTGAGTTCAGGCAAGGCAGAATCTCGGTAAATTGTCTCTCTTAGACAGATTTTCTTATTTCTGTGCTCACACTCTGCCTGTTTCAATTCCTTGCTCTGTGCCTTTTGCTGCTCTTCTCCCCTTGTCCCTTCTCGACCCACCCATTCCTTTTTCCCTTTCCCTCTCAAACCAGGAGCTGTTTTGGAATGTGTGGAACACATTTTCACCTTTTCCTCGTGAAGACGAGGACTTTGCACACATTTGCAAGTGCCAGCACTTAAAATAAGACCTTAAAATCAGAGTGATGTTCACATCTCCTGACAAAAAAGCTCTTTTAAACAGACACCCCAGGGCACAGTCAGAAATATTTGTTATTTCCTCAGCCATGTGCTGGTTCCTGAATGCACTGAGTAATTTGAAAGCTTTTTGTCTTATTTTCATTTTCTTCCCCACTACTTTGACTCTGCACCAAGTGGAGCCTTTATTGGAAACGTTAAGATGTGCACAGTTGGTTAATTTGTGACCCTGGGCAATATTTGCATTGCAGATATGACAAATTGCCTGTATTGTTTAGGGGGTCTTACCTGTCCTGATGGGTTTTTTGATGCCCTCCATGGCAGGATCAGCTACCTGAAAGAGAAGAAAGAGAAGAGATGGATTATTCTGAGAATAAGAAATGCACATTTCATGTGCAACCGTGGATCTGAAACATTTCTGGTTTTTGCTAACATAAAAAATCGACATTTCTGACACAGCCAGATTCTCTCAGCACAGTAAGAAAACGATGTGGGTGCTGTTGGGGCTTTTTCAGAAGCACAACTCCTGAAATCCCTCTCTGTGGCTTGCAAGGCTTGGAGAGAGAAGGAGAGAGTGGGACTGGCCAACCTGGAGAGCCAAGTGCCTGGGAAAGATCTTTAAAGAGTCCCAAAGAGGTCTGAGCACAACAGTGATGTCCTGCCTCACCTCTCCTCCTGCTTCTTGCTGAGATGTAAAATCAGAGTGAAAATGGCACAGGAAATTGTCCTCAATCAGCCTGGCATGAGAAATTCCCAGAAATCCATCTCCAGGGGTGAATGGCAGCAGGATAACTCTGGTGACACATTTCTGTCACCCCAACACTCACCCCAGAGTCCCTGGCAGCTCATGAATGTCCAGCAATGCCCTCAGGGAGCAAAATGTTCCCCCAGCAGCTGAGGAGAGCCCTGGGAGCTCCTCACTGAGGGTCACATCCCTGCAGTGTCACACTGGGTGATCCCACTGGGATTTCAGGGTCAGGAGTGGAGTTTGCTCAGCCTGGGCTGAGCCAGCTCCTCACACATGGGTACAAATTACCTGGGCTAATTGTGCAGACTAATCAGGCCAGGCCAGCTGAGCACACTGCTGTCTGGAGTTGGGAGGGATCCATTTGGATCGTTCAGTCCTTCTCCCTGCTCCTCACTCACCCAAAATTAAACCACAGGGCTAAAAACCTTCTCCAGCTCCTCCTTGAGCCCTGCCAGACTCACTGAACATTTCCCTGTTCAGTGACCCACCAGGATGTTCAGGAAGGAGAAATTTGGGAAGCTCTACCAGCTTTAAGAGCAGATGTGACATCTCCTGGGAGAAATTGTGTCCCCTGTGGTGGGAACACCATCCGTGGTGGTGTTCCAGCTGAAACCCCTCATTTCTGTGTGTGATAACAGATAAACAGCTGCTGTGGGGAGGAGAAAAGTGGTTGGACGGGGAGAAAAGCTGCATTGGGTCTGTTTGTGCTGCTTAATGTTCTAATTTTAAATCTTTAGGAAGGTTTTTAATTAGATTTTGGCTTCATGCAGCCATGTATTGAACAGCAGCGAAGAGAGGAGCTGCATCTGCTCCCAGCACAGATTTGTTATGATTTGGTCTGGTGCCAATGCTGTGTCCTGCAGAGGTGGCAGAGCTGTCCCCAGGGGCACTGGGCAGGGACAGGTTAATGGTTGGACTCACTGATCTTTGGGCTCTTTGCCAATTTCAATGATCCTGTGATTCTCTGGGCATGTGGAGATCTGTAATTTGTTCATTTTCCCTGCCCACACCTGTCTAAGGCACGGCAGAGTCTTATCATTGTTAATATATTAATATTGTCAATATATTAATATTGTCAATATCCTTCCAGGTGACCTTCCTGAGCCGTGCAGGAAGAGCAGGGACCCAGAGATATCGTTCGAAAAAATAGATATTTTTTCAAATAAATGTTCTCTTTGTTCATTTTCTCTGCCCACACCTGTTTAATTCATGGCAGAGTCACCTGTTGAGTCAATATCCTTCCAGGTGACCTTCCTGAGCTGTGCAGGAGAAACAGGAATCCAGAGATGCAATTTGAAAAAAAAAAATAAATTAGATATTTCCAATCTTTTTGTTCCTGACACAATTTCCTCCCTTGGGAGCTCTCCTGGATCTCATCATGGATCCCCAAATTGAGCAGGGTTTGGGCTGAAAACACCCCCAGGGATCTCTGCCAGGACCTCTCAGCCCCTTCCTTTGCCCCTGCCCTGGGCTGTTGTCTCACACACGCTCAGGGCACAGGGAAGTGTTGCTGTTCAGTGCAATATCTGAGCATTCCTGCTCTCTGTGGAGAATTCAGGATATTTTAGATGACAGAAAAAGGATGCTCTGCCCCCAGTGAGGCTGCACTCCATGAAATCAGGCAGGGAGGTGTTTGCCTTGCTGGTGGCTCAGAGTCTGCTCTGCTCTCGGGGCATAAAAACAAAATTAAAATGGACTAAAGGCATTGTGTTCTCACCTGGGAAGGCTCCCAGAGAGTACAACCAGCACATAGCAAAGCAATTTATTTTAGTGACAATTGAGTAGATACTGAAATAAACCTTCAGGACTTCCTTTGAAATATTACTGCTATTATTTCTTTCTTTTCCAACAGCAAGAATATCGCATGTAATGCTGTTGTTTGGAATGCAAAGAGGCACACAAGAGGAGCCCAAACAGATTAAATTCTCCAGTGCCAGCTCAGAAAAAATTCAAGACAACACATTTCACCCTGTCTGGAATGATCTGGGGGCTGGTGATGAAAGAGTTCAGTCTTTACTCAGCAAGCAGAATAATTGGAGTTTGCTATATTAGAGAAAATGATAATCAGGTGCCGGCAAAAGTGATTTATTTCTTCTTTCCCTTCATCATTTTACATGAAATTTTTCTCAAGCTGAGGCAGAATAAAGGGTCATTCTAAATTCCTGGGTCACCACAGTGAATATTCATTGAACCAGACACCTCTGACCACTGGCAGGGTGGGCAGGCCCCGGCACAGGGTGCCCAGAGCAGCTGGGGCTGCCCCTGGATCCCAGGCAGTGCCCAAGGCCAGGTTGGACATTGGGGCTTGGAGCAGCCTGGGACAGTGGGAGGTGTCCCTGCCCATGGCTGGGGTGGCACTGGATGGGATTTAGGGTCCCTTTTAACCCAAACCAGTCTGGAATTCTCTGAAGTCTTTACCTCTAGGAAGCCCAAGGAAATTCCCTCAAACCATCATCCCCATCATTGGGGGAATTGGGAAAATGGCCCAGGGCTCTCCAGAGCATCTCCCCATGGCAGCTCTGTGGGGAAGAGCTCTTTGCTCCCCTGCCCTCAAAGGAAATCCTTCAGCTTAAAAAGAAGCCCCAAAGCTCTCCCGTGTTTCTGCTCAGCCTCAAACCACCACGATTTCAGCAGGGATTTCTCCATGGAAAGGGTGCTCAGGCCTTGGCAGGGGCTGCCCAGGGAGGTTTGGGGTGCCCATCCCTGGAGGTGTCCAAAGAAGGGCTGGAGGTGACACTGAGAGCTCTGGGCTGGGGACAAGGTGGGGACCAGGCACAGGTTGGATTTGATGATCCTGGAGGTCTTTTCCAACCTTGCTGATTCTGGGATTTATTCTCTGACCCAGCTCTGACTGGGGAAGAATTTGGGGACACTTCCTCCTGAGGCAAAGGTTGCAGCTGGACATGGAAAGTGCAGAAAGCAGAGCACTGTCCCCACGGCCCTGGGTGAAAATCAGATTTTCCTGTGCTGACCAAAGCTCCAGACAGCAGGAGACTGTCACTGCCCACAACACCCACAGCAAGAGCTGGGCCAGAGCAGTTTTCTCCAAAAATGCCTCAGTGGATTTCCTGTAGTGTTCAATGAGTGGGAAATCTGATTTTAGAGGAATTTTCAGTATTTTTAATTTTATTTCGTTGTTAAAATTTTATTTTATTTTCCTGTCAGTCAGGGCTGCCACAAGAGGGGGTTGCCTGAATGGGGCACCCAGGGCCAAAATGAGCTTTTAAGGAGACATAAAACCCCAATAAACAGCGCAGGATCCTGCTGGGTGCTGTATGAGTCATTCACAAACCTACTGCTAAAGGTTCCTAACAGCCTTAAAGAGCAGATCAGCAAATAGCAAAACCTGCTCTGACCTTTACTCTTCGCCACACTGGTGATAAAAAAGGTTTTCCCACACAATTTAGAGGTTCAATACATGAAGTCTGCAAAATCCAGAGCAGTGATGGACTAACCCAGGTGATGGACTCTGGGCATGCACATGGAATTTGTAATGGGAGGCTCAGGTGTCTGATGAACCTTCCTGTACAGCACCAGCCTTGTGAGGCTCTGTGTGCCTTAAAATGACATTTTCCAGCCCTTCCTGTCCCATTCTCTGTCACTGGTTTCACACATCTCTCTCTCTCTAAACACACAAATATCCCCAGGGGTGTGTGTGTACACATCTATCCAGCTGTGAACGCAGCAGGCAGAAGGGTGGAGGGTTTAACACACTTACAAACAGTGTTAAGAAGAAAAATGATGCCTCCAGACCACCTTACAGAGACTGTTCTCATTCCAGAAGGAAAATTGAGTCACTCGTGAAAGATCAGCAATGGCCTGAAGCCAAGAGGTTCTGCAGATGAAAGCTGAAGAAATGAACTGACTTCAGCACTGCAAATAGTTCCAAAAAAACCTCAGAGTTTAGCTCTAAAACTGACCCTTCATAGTGCCAGAGGTGGCACTGAGGTGCTGTGCCACCCTTCTTAAAAACAAGGCGTAAAGGAAATTTCTTGGGGTGCTGGAAAGTGGGGAGGTGTGATAATGTCTGTCAGAGGTGCTGCAGGATTCAGAGAAGCAGCTTTGAATCATAGTTGCCTTTTCCCCTTCTTTGGAGCACCCAGATTGTGGGGGCTGCAGGTGCCTGCTTTCTGCAGAGTTTGATTTTCCTTTTCCAGTCTGTCTTCCTTCAGCTGAAATGAGGCAATTATGAATTCATCAAAAGGCAGCCTGTGGTTGGGGGCAGGGACAGTGTGATCTTGTCACCCTGAGCCTCTGAATGCTGTGGCACCCAAGGGTGCTGCATTGTCCCTGCGACCCTCAAACACCTCTTGGGACAGAGGGAAATCAAAGCTGCTCTCTCAGCTCAGCACAGGGAGGGTGAGAAGCTGCCCCTGAACTCAATCAATCCAGCTGAAAACATCTGGAGGGAAAAGTTGATTGCCCCTAGGAGATGATCACACAAATGTTGGGGTTTTGCCACAGTTATAAAGAAAATACTGAAGTTATGCTGTGATCCCTGGAGCAGCTCAGTGTGCACAGGGCTCCAGGGATTCCCCAGCCCTCAGGTCCTGGCAGGCAGGGCTGGGGATGCTCAGCCCAACCACGGCTGATTCCCAAAGGATTCTGTGCCCACTCTGACAGGGCAGCCAAGAGCTGAAGGCTTTTGGAGCAAGCCTGGAGCTCCCTGTGGAACCTGTCCCACAGAACCAGCGTTTGTTCTCTGCTCTGGGGCTTCAGGACCAGTCACTGCTCTGCTTCTGAACTCCCTGAGAGCAAAACACACTCTGTGTTTTACTGCCAAATTCCTCTCAGAGCGTAAAATTGCTGCTTGATTCTATTTGTTCCTCACACCCCTCAGCTTCGTGTTTCCTCCTTCAGCCAAGCTTGTTTTCAAAGCAGCTGCAGGGGTGTCATTACTCTTTTAAGTCAAAACCTTGACTCTTTCAGCAATCTCGTTCCTCTGGCAACTCCTGTAACTGCTCCATCCTGATGGAGAGGTGATTTAATGCTGCCTCCCATAATCAGTACAAATGAAAGCCTCATTATACAGCAAAGCTGTGGCAAGTCTGTAATTACCTAGACTGTTATTTTAAAGATTTCCCCTGATATCCCACTATTTCTCACTTAAAAAGCCCCATGTCTCATGTTAACTGTCCTCAAAGTGCTTCTCTTTTGGGAGAGCACTGATTACAGGTAAATGATTCCTCTCTTGAAGGAGTATCAGTCAAGCCTTCCTGGTTTAATTTCTGGGTAATGTGCATACACGGGCACACAAATTGCACTGGGTAAATTTAGCAAGAGAAAACATTGAGTCCAAGGATTATATTTTGTTTTCCATGGCCAGTTCCTCCAGCAGCCCTGCGCTGGAGCTTTCCCTCTGTGAACAGGAGTGGGGGTACCTCAACACTTTGATTTTTGCAATAGGATTTCAGAGCCCATAAAACTTCTAACCTGGCATTTTACCTGGGTAAAGCTGATGGCAATGCCTCTACAAGGTCAGAAATTCACTTTTCATCCTCACAACCATCTATCTCTGCTCTGGCTGTCACTGGTTCCCCATCCACCCCAGGTCCATTTGAGAGCAATCTTTTATTTTAAGAATTGTTGATAGAGGGAAAAGTTGACTGTTGGTAGAGGGAAAAGTTGTTTGTGTGTGACCTTGTGCCACTGATATAATTTCTACAGCTCTGGTTGTGCATTAAAAATCAGACCCAAGGCAGGGCTGAGGGGACAGGGGGCACGATGGAGTTCCTTGAGCCCCACCACTGCTCTGGGTGCTCAGGACAGCTCTGCCTCCCCTCCTCAGCAGGCAGCAGCACCAGGGTGTCACACAGAGCTGTGGCATGGCCCCTGCTGCAACCCATTCCAGAGGACCAGAGCAGACCAAACCCTCTCAAACACCGGGTTGGTCTCCAAAGAACCACCAGGAGACACACACCAAACCAGGAGGGACAGAGCCTGCTTGGAACCTTGGCTCAGGAGCTTTCTCTTTCCACTTACAGAGCAGGAATTGCCAAGAATAAATGTTGTCCGTGGAGAAAGGTCCTCTTTTTCTTTGATAAAGTTCTTTTATCTGTGTTTCATCTCTCCCCTAATTTGTGTATGTGTGCATTTATAGCAGAGATAGGAACTGGTCTTCTGGCCACAGGATGGAAAAGGGAAGGGAAGAGTTAGGGAAGGGTTGGGAGGAGAGGAGAGGAGAGGAGAGGAGAGGAGAGGAGAGAAGAGAAGAGAAGAGAAGAGAAGAGAAGAGAAGAGAAGAGAAGAGAAGAGAAGAGAAGAGAAGAGAAGAGAAGAGAAGCAATGAGTCGATCTCTTACCGTCCTCTGGACGACCAGGACCATGATGGTGGCCAAGGCAAAGACGAGCAAGGCGCCCAGGATGGCGATGATGAGATACAAACAGGCTCTGTTGGTGGCTCCAAGCCTCCTGGGAACAGTGTCTTCATTCACATTCATGGCTGATTCATGCGAGTCCTTCTCCTGAGAAAGTGTTTGCTCCTGTGCCTGGCACATTCTTATATAGCTCTCCAGGCACCGATCTGTGTCTCCCCTCGGCTGGGTTCAAGTCGCAGCCCATCTCTGCTCCTGGCAGGATTTTCCCCCTTCATCCTGGCTCATGTGATCTGGAAAAAAAAACTTCATCACTTGTGCAGAGAGAGAGGGCCCCGGGGGCGTGAGGCAGGACGGGGCTGTGAGCAGGGGAAGGAGCTTCATGTTCTTGCTCAGGGATTTCTCCGCCGAGGTCCTGCGCTGCAGCCGGGGCTTCTGATGTCACCAGGTGAACAGGCACCGCCATCCCCCGCCCCGCCGGCTGGCTGAAATGGGCAGATATGCAAATTCTCTTTCATTTTATACTCGCTGCAGCTGCAGTCAGGCTCGGGGAAGTCGCCCCGAGCTTTGCCTTCCTGTTGTGCACCGAAAGCTTCGCTGCCTCCCAATGAACAGAGCTCTGCATCCACGGGTGACCTCTGGGCAGCCCTGGGGTGCCCCAGCACAGCATCCCCGGCCAGGGCAGGGAGGGAGGAGATGGATCTGCCCTGTCCTGCCCTGCTGCAGCCCCACCTCGGGTGTTTGGGGCAGTTTGGGGCAGCTCAGCAGCAAAAGGACATCGGGCTCTGAGGGTGTGACCAGGGGAGGACAACCAAGGTGGTGAAAGAGGCACCAGGATTTAGGAGGAACATCTGCGGTGACCTGGTTGGTTCAGGCTGGAGAAGGAGGGTTGAGGAAGGGATCTCATAGCAGTTCACACAACAGCAGCAGGGCAGGAGCTGCTGGTCCCCTCTGGTGACCAGGACAGCACAGGCGGAAGGGGAGTGCAGCTGCATCAGGGGAAGCTCAGAGTGGGCATTGTGGAAAGGCTCTTCCCTCAGGGTGGCTGATCACTGGGATAGGCTCCCCACAGCTCTACCCCTGTCCAAGGGTAAAGGAACCTCTGCATGATCCTCTTGGTCACAGGAGATTTTTTTGGGCTCTCCTGGGAGGAGCAGGAAGTTGGACTCAAATCCTTATGGATCCCTTCCAGCTCAAGATGTTATTTAATTCTATGACTGCTCTTGTCTGTGGATGTCTGGAGACATTTGGGTGAGATTTTCAATGAAGAATTTCACAGAAATGTGTCAGCAATACCTTTCTGCTGCAGGGTTCAAGTTCTGGGCCAAAAGGAAGTGGTGACAGCGAAGCAGCTGAATGCAGACATTGGGATGTGCCCACAGAGGGTGTCTGTAATCCCAGATTCGTCTGCAGTCAGGGAATTCCTGCTCACTTCTATCCTGTCCTGGCCTGGGAATATCACCCTGGCTTTGGACAGAATTCAAGTGAGATTTATCTGGAAGCATTCCTTCTCTATTCCAGTGTTAAAGGACCCTGCATGTTTTCTGTGGGATGGCTCCTGACTTTCTGGCCAGTCCAAGTCAAAAGACACCTGAGTTTTCCTGACAATGTTCCCAGCTGGCTGTGTGTCCCCTTTTGAGCCACATCCATTCAATCCTGTTAATTTATTCAACAGGAAAATAAATCCTGGGTTATTTGTCTCAGCTAATCCCAATTTGATACTACAAGGACATCAGAGAGGGCCAAGAGGATCTTACCAATGGTCCATCCAGCTCAGCACCTTGCCTTCAGTAGAGACCAACGAGAAATCCCTTGGGAAGGATATCAGAACAGAAAACCCAGGCATTTATTGAGTGAAATTCTCCAGTTTCCTTTGATTTGGGCTCATGGCCTCCCAGATCACAGAATCACAGAATCACAGAATATGTAGGTTGGAAAAGATCTTCAAGATCATTGTGTCCAACCCAGCCCTAACAACTCAACTAGCTCATGGCACCGAGTGCCACATCCAGGCTTTTTTTAAACACATCCAGGGACGGTGACTCCACCACCTCCCTGGGCTGACCATTCCAGTATTTTATCACTCTCTCAGTGAAAAACTTCTTCCTGATATCCAACCTATATTTCCCTTGACGCAGCTTGAAACAGTGTGCTCTCATTCTCCCAGCTGCTGCCAGAGAAAGAGACCAACACCCAGCTGACTACAACCACCTTTCAGGAAGTTGTAGAGAGTGATAAGGTCACCTCTGAGTCTCCTTTTTTCCAGGCTGAACAATCCCAGCTCCCTCAGTCATTCTTCATATGATTTGTTTTCCAAGCCCTTCACCAGCCCCGTTGCCTCCTCTGGATGCGTTCAAGCGTCTCAATGTCCATCCTAAACTGAGGGGACAGAGCTGGACACAGCACTCAATGTCCATCCTAAACTGAGGGACAGAGCTGGACACAGCACTCAATGTCCATCCTAAACTGACCCAGAGCTGGACACAGCACTCAATGTCCATCCTAAACTGAGGGACAGAGCTGGACACAGCACTCAATGTCCATCCTAAACTGACCCAGAGCTGGACACAGCACTCAATGTCCATCCTAAACTGAGGGACAGAGCTGGACACAGCACTCAATGTCCATCCTAAACTGACCCAGAGCTGGACACAGCACTCAATGTCCATCCTAAACTGAGGGACAGAGCTGGACACAGCACTCAATGTCCATCCTAAACTGACCCAGAGCTGGACACAGCACTCAATGTCCATCCTAAACTGAGGGACAGAGCTGGACACAGCACTCAATGTCCATCCTAAACTGACCCAGAGCTGGACACAGCACTCAATGTCCATCCTAAACTGAGGGACAGAGCTGGACACAGCACTCAATGTCCATCCTAAACTGACCCAGAGCTGGACACAGCACTCAATGTCCATCCTAAACTGAGGGACAGAGCTGGACACAGCACTCAATGTCCATCCTAAACTGACCCAGAGCTGGACACAGCACTCAATGTCCATCCTAAACTGAGGGACAGAGCTGGACACAGCACTCAATGTCCATCCTAAACTGGACACAGCACTCAATGTCCATCCTAAACTGAGGGGACAGAGCTGGACACAGCACTCAGTGTCCATCCTAAACTGAGGGGCCAGAACTGGACACAGCACTCGCAGTGAAGCCTTACCAGTGCCGAGTACAGGGGCAGAATGACCTCCCTGCTCCTGCTGGCCACACCATTCCTGATCCAGGCCAGGAGCCATTGGCCCTCTTGGCCACCTGGGCACACTGCTGGCTCATGTCCAGCTGCTGTCAGCAGCACCCCCAGGTCCCTTTCAGCCTGGGCACTCTCCAGCCACTCCATCCCCAGCCTATAATGCTGCAGGGGGTTATTGTGGCCAAAGTGCAGGACTCGGCACTTGGACTCATTAAACTTCATCTTGTTAGACTCTGCCCATCCATCCAACCATTCCAGATCCCTCTGCAGAGCCATCCTATCTTCCAGGCGGTCAACACACACTCCCAGCTTAGTGTCGTCCGCAAACTCACTAATGAAAACTCGATACCCTCATCCATGTCATCAATGAAAATATCAAACAGAGCTGGCCCCAGCACAGACCCCTGAGGGACACCACTGCTGCCTGGCTGCCAGCTGGATGCAGCACCATTGCAAATGAAAGGTAGAACTTTTCAATTTTAATTCAATTGCTCTTTACACCCCTGACATTGCAGAGTTGTGGCATTTTCCTCTCCTTGCCACTATCTTTAATGAAAGCACTGGAGCACAGCACGACAAACACTTCTACAGATTTGCAAAGCAGTGTTTTTTCAGAGCATCCCTCATTGCCATGGGAACAGGCACAACCTGTTTGAACCAGAGACAAAGGGATGAGAAAATGGCCTCACTTGGTCAGACCTGACAGGTTGGATGAGGTGAATCCTCACCTGCTGGGTTCTTCTTGATAGATGCAAAACTTCTGGACAGCCACAAGCAGCAGAGGTTCTTGTTCTGGAGGTTATTCTTTATTATAAAGGTAAGATTTACAAATTCTTGCCTGTGAGAGTTCATTTAACCCCTTAGGGCAGCAAGTGCAGAGCAGCAAATCCACTCTTTGGGAAGCAGCACATGGAGATCCCCTATCAAAGTAATTTCTCCCCAGGGCTCCTCAACAGTGTGACAGCTCTGAAATGCACGAAAATCCAAATTCCCAAAGTCCTGCAGTGGCTCTAGAGCAGGCAGTCCAGCAGCTCCTGCTCATGGCTGGGCAGATCCATCCCTCACTGGGGTGGGTGATATTCCAGAGGATAAAGGTGGTGTAGTTTGTAGGATGTCACCTCCTGAGGTGTCATGAGGAAGGCCCATTTCTCAGCAAGCTCTTAAGGTTTTACACTCACACCTGGATTGCAGCTCAGCTCTTCAAACAGAAAAACACCTGTGTTAAACTCATGTGAGAACAACCAGGTGATGGTGAGGGCTGCAAAAGGAAAAGAGGTCAGTGAAAAAAAATGGGATCAATTTGTGCAGACAAGCTCAATCCAGGTTAAACCAGACCTGGAGCTTTCTGAGATAAATCTGCTCAGCCCACAAGCACAGCACTGCAAACCCACAGGGTGAGCTGGAAAGGCTGGGATCTGCTGGGAAGGTCCTGTGATCACAGAATCCCACATTGGTTTGGGTTGGAAAGGACCTTAAAACTCATCCTGTCCACACCCTGCCATGGGCAGAGACACCTTCCACCACCCCAGGCTGCCCCAAGCCCTGTCCAGCCTGGCCTTGGACACTTCCAGGGATGGGGCACCCCTCATTAAATAGATATTTTGGGGTACTCTGGCTGTATGTTCCGGCTTAGAGGTGGTGATGTGCCTTCAAACATGACAGCATCACCCTGCACACCTTCCACACTCTCACCTGCCTGGTGATGCTGATTCCCAGAGCACAGTTCACTGTTTCATCTCTTCTCACCAGAGTTGCATCAGTTCTCCCCAGCTCTGGTTCAAGAGGTTAAATAGCAGGTGCTTGCCCCGAATTTGCATCAGCACGAGCTGTGTCCTCTGCAGCAAAGAGCTTTGCATAAAAGGGCAGGGAGGCAGAAAACAAGCGAACCACAAAACCAACAGCTCTAATTATTTCTTGGTAGATATTGCGAGTGATTGCCTTTGTCAGGAGAAATACCAAATATTCTGTTAGTACTTAATGTTCTCAGCTGAAAGGAAATGAACTCACTGAGAGCTGAGAACCCATCCATGGGGTCACTGGAAATTCACCCTTGACTGAAGCTGTGATAACTGAAACCCTTATCAAAGACAATAATGCCCAATTTTTGAGAGATGTGTGGGCACCCAGCTGCCACTGAAATCCAGGGGGGTGAGGAGTGTAGGTGCCTTTAGAGGTTCCTGGGTTTATGTGAACTGTGTCCATTTCTTGTCAGAGCCATCAGCCGTGTTTACATCCCTGTGATTGACTCCCAGAACATCACCCAAGCTCTAAGAGACAAAATGAGCCATAATGTCTGTGGTATGACCCTGAGCGATTCCTGCCAGCTTCCTAATTGAGGGTCACTGATAGCAGGGATGCTGTCAGGCTTCTTATGGATTCAGGGAATCACAGAGGGGTGGAATGGACCTTAGAGGTCATCCCATCTCCTTAGAGACCATCCCATCTCCTTAGAGACCATCCCATCTCCATAGAGGTCATCCCATCTCCTTGGAGACCATCCTAATTCCTCAGAGACCATCCCATCTCCTTAGAGACCATCCCAATTCCTCAGAGACCATCCCATCTCCTTAGAGACCATGGGCAGGGACACCTTCCACTCTCCCAGGTTGCTCAGAGCTCCGTCCAGCCTGGAATGAGCTGATTTCCAAGATCCTTCATTTTCAGGGAGACCCCAGTGGCTGCAGGCTTCTCCAGCCCGCTCTGAGCTGCAGCTGAGGGCACACACATGAACATGTGAGCACACGTGGAGAGCGTTTGGTATGGAAATGCAAAATCAGTAAATTGAGGCGGCTGCAAAACACGCTGAGCACCGGGAGGATGAATCACCTCGTCGGAGGCTTTTGTGTTTCCTCCGATGATGAATCACTGCGGGGCCGTGTTCCTACTACACAGCTCAGCCCTCGGCCAAGGCTGAAAAAGTTGTTTGGGTTTATTTTTTAACTGCATTCATCCGAATTTCTGCCCATTCCTGTGGTCCTGAGCAAAGCTGATCTCTGAGTGAAGGAGAGGACACTCCAATATCTCCTTCCCAACGCTGCTCTGAGGATTCCTTTGGCTCTTTGCAGGGAGATGCTGCCTATCTCCCATCTCTCATCCCAGCCTCTTGAAGGGTTTCCAAGAACAGCAACGTTCTTTACTCATTTTGTTTCTCACATAAGATCACTGGATAAAAATAGACATCAGACAGGAGGAAAATGAGGTGAAAGAGGGAAGGTTGAAGCCGCCACTGAGTGCTGTTATCTCCTTGGGAAGCTGCAGAGGGTTTATTCGTGCTGTGCTGCTGCCTCCCTTGCTCCAAAGAATTATATCACTCAGTCTTGTAAGAATATGGAAAATCAGATGTATTAAATTAGCTGAAAATTGGTTATGGTAAAAAAAACCCCACCTCTTGGTACTGCAGTGGATGTGCCTCATCCATCTCCTTTGGAGCAGAGGTAGAAAGCAGAGGTGGTGGGAGAGATAATAAAATGCAACAATAAAACAATACAAGTGGAATGGTTATAAAAGAGCAATAACTCCCACAAATTTGTCAGGGTTTGCTCAGTGGGGATTACTGTCAGCCCAAACACAGCCAGAGTCCTTCCCATGTGGGGAGCTGGAAAGCCTGTGGTGCCTTTCAGCAGCACTTGAGAGACTCAATCCAAGTGGAAAACTCATTTCTGGGCATTAAACCCCTCTGTGTTCTGCTTAACGACCAGAAGGAAAAAAAAAGCATGAATTGCAAAGCTGGAAGAAATGGAACAATTAATATAATTTAAATTTTTTTTAAAAAGTTTTAAAAAAAGTGGAGCTATTCAGAATGAGATTTTTCAGGCACATCTAGAGATTTCAAATAACTCTAGACTTTTGAAATTCCAGTTATTCTGTTATGGAACACCAGAAGAACATTTTTTTTCCCACAAGAATCTCGTAATTTCTTGAAAATCAGGCTGTTTCTGTGTGATTTCAGCAGCATAATGAAAAAATTGAGCCATTCAGAAGTATATCAGTGCATGCTCTGGGATCTAATTAATTAAAAAAAGAAGAGAGGATTGTATCTATTTCAAGTTCATTAAGATAGAGAGAAAAAGGACATTTATTTACACTTGCTGGTGTGAGTGTGGCTCTTAAAGTCTCTGGGTACACCTGAAAATCTCGGCCTGAAAAAATCCATGGGGTGGATTTGGGTGAGGAGGAGGAGGAAGGGCTCATGTGGGGAATTGGGTAGAAGGAGGAAACCACTAAAGCTCAAGGATGTGAAGGGACATTGGGTGAGGGACACTGGCACAGCGTCACACACCCCCAAAACTGGCACAGACAGGCAGCAGCACCACCAAAGCATCACTGGAAAGGATCTTACCCATGAAATCTGCAGGAGAATAATGGAATTTTAGCCAGAAAGGGCCTTTTGGATCATGTAATTTGACACACTGTTCAGAAAGGGCAAAGAGTTTTATCCCAAACCCTGGAAAATGAGAATGCTGCTTGTTGGAATTCTGGAAACTTAGATTTTTGGGGTTTTAGTATATAGCAGTACATGTGAGTCAAGGTGGAGGGCTTTAAGTGTTGTCTAAATCCTTCTCCTTCACCTTCTTCTTCATTCTTCTTCATGGGTTTGGGTGGTTTTCTGTAATTAGGTAAAAAGGCCTGCATTGGGGGCCTTGGGTAATCATTATTAGGTCAAAAAATATAAATAATATAAGTGTCATCTTGTTGTTAGGTATTTGGCACTTCAAATAACCTTAGAAAGAGTTGGAAAGGCTCCATTTTACCTTCATTTCTCTCACTTGCTAGTTGAAACTCACACCTTAAGGGACTGTAAATAGATAAGAAATAATAAATATCCAACTCCAAACTCAACATCTACATCTCCTACGTCTTAATCCTGACAAAAAAGAAACCAGAACTGTAACAGCTGCTGAGCCAGGTGGGGAAACATCAGGTGAGGGCTGAGCTGCAGGACTGCAACAGCATCCTGTACCTGCATGTGGCCCTGTCACCCACCTAAGGGACAGAGACAGGCCCCACCCAGGGGTGGGGATGAGCAGTGGTTTTGGAAGTGATGACACTGGGAAGGGCAATGATGCACAGATCTGAGGGTCTGGGTTAGGACAGGCAGGGCTCTGGAATGGTTCAGGTTAATAATCAGAATTTTCCCCTGTGTGAGTGTGGAGTGTTAATCACTGACCATGGAAAGAAGTGGAACTATGAACTAAAGGCTGCTCAGTCTGATTTAGGGGAGCAGCTGTTATTTGTGCTCCCTGTGCAAAAGTGTTGAAAGCTTTTGATAAAAGAGAGAGGAGAGACCTGGGGTCAGAATGAAAACAACCAAACCTTTCTAGGGACAACATGATCTCTGGTTAGACTGCACTGGGAGAGCAGAGTTACCTCACAACTGAATTCACCTGGCAGCATAAGGTCAACAGATTAGAAATAAAAAAACCCCTAAAAGCTGGCATTCAGCATTTGACAGCTCCTAAATCTCCCTGTGTCCTACAAACAGCACAGCATGGCATTCATACACTGAACCCTGCTGGGCAATCATGGGGGAACCACTGAAAAAATCAAAGTTTCACTAGCTGGAGATGCAGTCTGTACATCAAGGGAAGCGCAGGAATGTGGGGTGAAAGTCTATTTATAATTCTGGCAGGTTGAAAGGCTTTGTTAGTTCACCTTTCTCAAAATAAGAAAGCTCCATCACTTTTCTGCTCAGGCAAGGAACTGTGAAGTTGTTTGTTTTTTTTCATCCCTATAGGGGCAAATAAGGAAAGATCTTGCAAAATCCCCAGTGTGGAGTTCTGTAGGTGCCTGGGCCACCTTCTGTTCCTCAGTGTGGGATGGATTTATCCCCACAGCAGCTGCTGAGGTGGGTCAGTGTTGGGGTTCTTCCTCTACCTCCCCATTAAAAGACAGAGATGAAGCATCAGAAGGTGGAAGTGCCTCTGTTTCACCTCGGGGGTTAAACACGGCTGTGCCCTCCAACCTGAGGATTCTCTTTAGGTGTTTGTGCCCCTAAAGGCTCCTGGAGTGCTCCCCAAGGCTCTGAGCATGAGCACACAGAGAAAAGCTGCAGCAAAGGATGGAGTGCTGTCAAAATCCCCCCAAAAACCAGTGTTAAAAGAAGGCAACACAACCTGTCTCCTCAGGGGAACAGGAGCTTCCTCTCCAGATGTGAAACTGGTGAAACTCTTAAGAATGATGTTGTAAAATGCCTTAAGGGGTGGGAGTCACCTGGAGCTTTTTATTCATGGTGATGGAACAAGTCCAGCTCAAAGCTGCTGGGAGATTTTGGTTATGAGCCGAGGTCTGGGACAGCTCCAAGCTGTGGCTGCTTTCTTGGTCTCCCATCAGCACAGTTAAAGACAAAAATCACCAAAAAAGGCAAAAGAAAAGCTGGAAATTCCCTCCTGGGAGCAGCACAGCACTTGGCTGATCGACATCTCCAACATAGCTGTGAAGATCCCAGCCCTCAGCAATTAATGATCCTGCTAATTGGGCTGTGCCCATGCCCAGCTCTGGGTCAGCTCTGCTCTGCAGGGCTTTGTCACACGTGCTGGGCTCCTCACAGGCTCTGCTCATTCACCAGGGGTGAGATTCTCAAAACCATGTAGGATTCAATGCCTCTGAGCTCCCCAGGCCAGTTCCTGGGGTGGCATCTGTGTAAATAGACAGAGCTTTCTTGGTAAGTGATTCATGCTGCCTTATCTGCCTGATCACTTTGGTAATGCTTGTAATTACCAAAACCAGAGCCGAGCACCGAAACAGCCCAGGCAAGTTCTTTGGTCTAGATCTCTCTGAGATAGCGACTGGCAGGGAAAATTGCTGAGGGCATTTGGGAGAAGGAGCTCATTTGGGAGCAGGAGCCTCGTTAACAGGCGGAGGGTGGGAGGTTTATTATGGTTCTTGTGAAAAAATCACCCCCAGCTTTTGCCATCACCCTTCTGAGGGCGGCAATCATCCAATTAGCATCGTGCAGCCTGCCTGGGAATGAAATTATGGAAGGCTGTCATGGAACAGGGATGATCCAGGGGTTGGGAGCCATCACAGGCAGGGACATCCAGAGAGGAGCAGTGACAGTGGGGTGAGGGAATTGGGGTGTCCCTGTGTCACACAACAGCCTCGCCACTGCCTGTTCATCTACATGAGCCACAAAATGTATAAACCACAGGAGAATGGAAAAGGGAAAATGGAAATATTCAGCCTTGAGTGACAGTCTTTGTTTGTTCCTGGAGAGGTAATTGCCAGGTAAAATCCTGCAGGTAAATCCTGCATCTGCCAGCATTTTCTCTGGAACATGCCTTGAAATTACCTGAGGTTACCCTGAAATGATCCAAAGCCTTTTCAGAGCTGTTTTTTCCTAGCCACAGGAAGGATGCACCCACTCTGGATCCTGCTTGGTTTGCCCTCTGTGGAATGAAGTTTGGCATTTTTCTTTGATTGCAGTCAGGGCATACAAAAGCTCTGTGCATTCCCATTGATATTCACATCATCTCTACTCCAGCTCCTCTTGAATTAATGAAACCCCAGACTCTTTGCAATGTCACTCTCAGTTTATGCAGGCTGAACAATTTAATCTTGCCCATTCTTGAATTCTGCCCTCCCTCTTATCCCTTTCTTTGATGCCTTTGTGCAAATGTCTTGGGGTTTCTTGGGCACAGCACACAGAGCAGGTTTTGCTGGTGGAAAAGGAGGATTTTCCCCTCTCCAGAAGAGCTGGGCACTGAGATGCCTGAGGACACTGAAGAGAGCCCATCACTATGAGCCATGGTAACAGAAAGAGTTTTTCTGGTAATTCTACTTTTCCAAATCTTTCCCTTAGATTTTTCACACCGAAGGCCTGGCAGCCAACACAGGTCACAGAATGGTTAAGGTTGGAAAGGACCTCAAAAATCACCTGGTCCCACCCCTGCCATGGCAGGGACACCTCCCACTGTCCCAGGGGGCTCCAATCCCTGTCCAACCTGGCCTTGGACATTCCAGGGATCCAGGGGCAGCCACAGCTTCTCTGGGCAGCTGTGCCAGGGTGTCCCCACTCTCACAGGGACGAATTTATTCCCAATATCCCATCCAACCCTGCCCTCCTTTATCTTAAGGCCATTCCCTCTCATCTCATCCCTACCTATCCTCATCAAGGTCTCTTCCCAACCTTCTCACAAACCCTCTCAGGCACTGGAAGGTGCTCCAAGATCTCCCCAGAGCCTTCTCTTCTCCCAGAGGAAGGAATGCCATGCCTGCAGAGGTGCCACCAAGCAGCACTTGGTGCCCTGTGTGTTCCCAGAGGTGACAATTCCCAATTCCCTGTGGGATCCAGGAGCTGTGGTTTGGTGAATCAGCAGCAAACACCTCCCTGAGCAGCTCAAGGTGATGCTGAACCCGGGGAGCAAACCTGGCCTGCGGTTTCATGCAAAGCCCTTTTCCTTCTTTGAGTCTGCGTGGGTTCGTGCCCCCTAAATTTCGCTCTCAGTTTCAGCTGTGAATGAATTCAATATCTTCAGGTCATGTTCAGCTGAGAGAAACTCCCCAGTTCGGACTGGTTTCAGTACAAACCTAATTAAAACCACAGAATTGCTCATGGTTTCCAGACCAAACCATGCAGTTCACCTTGTTTTTGGGGGGTTTCATTGTGAAAATTTCATGGAGTCTGAAATACAACAGACACAAAGCTTTGAATTGTGACCTGTCCACTTCTGCCTGGTGGGAATAGAATGGTTGGCAGTGGAAATCTTTGCTGCAAAGAGGCTTTTCTGTGCTCTCCCATTGGTTTTAAGTGAAAATTGACTGATTGATTTGCTCTCCTTGGGTCCTGAGCTTTGAGCTTGGTTTTGGCCCCTGCTTTGGTCTTCTTGGTGTGGTTTCAGTCCATGTCTGGAAGAGAAAATTCATGGATTGTTTGTCATGGTGGGAAATCAGTGCAGGCATGGCACAGCCAAGCCTACATCTTCTGAATCTCAGGATTTAAAGAGATTTAGAGAATGCTGAGACCCTGGTGTTGTTCTCTCCTACTGATCAACAGGGAACTCTTCCAGGGGAGATTAAAACTTGGATCATTTCTTAGTCAGGGCAGAAAATCAAGAATTCAGGATTCAGAAAACCAAGAAGATCAAGCACTTGGTAACTCAGGGTTTCACACTCATGTGAAAGACAACTTCAGCCTTGAATTTGTGACAAACAAAGAGCAGAGAAATAAAAACATGAGTGTGAGATGGAAGGTGGGAAATACTGGAGAAAATCTGTAGAAAATTTGGCTTGAAATATATCTCATTTTTCGTGGTACACCAGCAGATGTGTGTATTTTTCCTGGGTACCCTTCCAAAGGCTTTGTCTCACCTCCTGAGCCAATTCTGTCATCCAGGATACATCAGTGCTAATCCATTTTGCTGAATTCCTCAGGAATTGCCTTACTGAGCACAACTGAACCGAGAAACTCAACTAGACTGGAATATTTCATTTTAGAAGACAGCCAGGCTTCAGCTCAAAGACTTCCAGTCAGGATGGACTTGCCACTTCTTCCAAGAATACAACAATGTTTAACTAACTCCAATCTCATGGATTTTCTTCTCTTTTCTGTTGGAGAGCCAGAGAGGAAAGAGAAAAACCTTGTGGATTTTTTTCCCTCAGCTGTCATTAACTCTCATTTCCATTGTCAAAACTTTATTTTTTTTTTAAGCTAAATTCACATGAATCCAGGTTCAGATTTCCTTCTGTCCCCAGCTGGAATAAACAAATAAATAAACAAACCAAATAGCTCAAGTTTCTCTCAGTAAAGGTGTTTTCTAGACCCCAAATAATTTTGTTCACTCCTGCTCCTGTTGAGCAGGGAAAATCTGTACCAAATTTCCCCTGCTTGGCAGAGAGAGTGACTTCTCAAAACATGCAGGGTGGGAAGATGCAGCTTCAAAACAGTGTTTTGAATGAATGAATGAATGAAATAAAAACACAGCAAACAACTGAGAGTTTGAGGCACCCACTCAGATGCAAAAAAATATCCCCTTTCTCCGTGGCCACTGCAAAACGTAACGAGGCAGTTTCAGGATGTGTCTTGATGCTCTGCTTTTGGTTGGTTTGGTTGGGTTTGAACTATTTTCTAGAGGAGGTTGGCCTGTGGGAAAAACCCAGACTGGGAGGAAATCTGGTTTCACATCTGGTCCCTGCCCTGGGCTGTGTCACCACCCTGTCCCACCCTGGAGAAAGGAGCGTGGCACGACCAGCTGGGAGGGTGTCAGCATCCCTTGGGAGTGGAGAATCATTTTAGAGGAGATATTCAGGGCTTTGCCTCGGGTTTTTTAGGCCAGAAGCCCAAGGGCAAGGAGCTGGAGAGGAGCAGTGACCACTCTGCAAGGAAAGCTGTGCTCTGCACTTTGCTGCTGCTCCATGAACACCTTGGGAAGAGAGATGTTGGAACCAGCTCTGAGCAGAAGCACCAGATAAAGATCAAATCTACGTGTCTGAATCCATCTTGTCAAAACTTTAAGCTCAAATCCTGATGGAAGCAAAATCTTCTTGATTTTTACCATTTTACAGACAGAAAATCTCAGGCAGGGGGTGGAGAAATGAAAAATGGAGCAGGGACTCCTCAAAAGCTTTGCTGGATGAACTGGGCAAGCGAGATCCATGGAGCTGCAGTGGGGGTTTCATCCCTGAATTCCAACGGGATCGTTGGCCAGAGAAAAGCTGCAGGAGCGTTTGTGACAGGGGCTTGTCCCCATTGTCCCAGCTGAGCCCCAGCTGGGCAGGGCAGGGAATGAGGGAGGGATGTGGTGAAGATGGTGAGGAGGAGGTGGTGTAGGTTGTGAGAGAACACGAAGCAGCCTCGAACGCGAGCAGAGGAAACTTCACATTTGGAATTTCAAGAAATCGACTCGACATTTCTGCTGCGGCAGATAAACATCTCGGTCTCTTTTATGGCTGGGAATCGTCTTTTTTTTTTTTTTTTTCTGTTTATAAATAGAAAAAAAAGCACAACAAGTCACCCAGTGTTATTTCCTCTGGGGCTTTTTGGGGGTGGATAGCTGTGGGTGGTAAACAGCCCACAGAGGAGTTGTTGTGATTAATAATCAATATGAAGCAGGGGAGAGCAGGGGCTGAGGCTGAGATGAGCCTGGTTTGGGCTCCCCACAAACCAAATGTAGGTGAGAGAGGGAGGGCACAGCCACACTGCTGCTCTGGGGCTGTGATTATTGCTGCTTTGTGATATTATTCATTTCCCTACCAACATTTTTTCTTGCCAAAAGACACCTTAGGCAGACACATGAAAACCTGAAAGCCTAAAACCCAGAAATGAGACATAAAGGCATTGACAAGCAGCTGGACAGGGTGAGCAGAGCACTTGAGGAAGGGTTTTAACCTTGGCAAAGCTTTGCTGGTGTCGTGGTGACAGCCAGCACTGTGCTCTGGGTGCTGCACAAACCCTCTCCAGGGCAGTCTGGTGAGGGCAGCCTGATCAGGAGGTGCAGAGGATGGTCAGGAGGACAAGCACAGCACATTTATCAGGGTTTTGAGGCTCTGTGTCCCAGTCTGGAGCACAGGGACTGCTCTTGTTCTCCTGAGCATCCCCCAGGGTGGGCAGCAAAGCCTTCAGTGCTGGTCCTGCAGGGGATGGATCTGCCTTTGGGAACAGGGAAAGAGAAAACCTTTGGAGCTGGGGCTCTGAGGCACCCAAGGCATTTCTGCATGCCCAGGTGGGCTGTGACCATGGGGGACAGTCCCAGCAAATGCCAGCTGGTAAATCTGTGCCAGCTGCACCAGCAAACCCAAGATACCCCAAACCCTGCGGGTGCCATGGAATATTTGGGATGTCCTGGGGATACACCTGGCCAGTGAGGCTTCAGAGTGACCTTCAGGGCAACCTCAGCCACCAGGTCTGGAACCAGCTGGAGCTTCTGAGGGTGCCCAGTGGCTGCCCCTGGATCCCTGGCAGTGCCCAAGGCCAGGTTGGACATTGGGGCTGGGAGCAGCCTGGGACAGTGGGAGGTGTCCCTGCCATGGCTGGGGTGGCATTGGATGAGCTGGAAGATCCTTCCAACCCAAACCGTTCTGGGATTCTATGAAATATCGCAGCGGGTTCCCTTCCTCTCAGAAATTCCATTTCGCTAAAAGCAAAACTGGATTTTGGAGAGACGATCATTCTGATAAAATTATTCAGAAGTTAAAAAAGCAAACCACCTTTTATTTTAATAAACTTGAAAGACACAAGTTCAGCATTTGGGGAATAGAATGGTTTCATTTTTCTATGAAAACAACATTTTGCTTTAGAACTCTCCACTTGTTATTAATTTATTTATTCAATGTATTCAGCTTGAAACCATGGGGAAAATTAAGCCTTTTGATCTATGTTTGCTACATTTTAGTGCTGGAGAAAGGGACTTTTCCTTCATGATACATTTCTAGGATTTTTTTTTGTAAATAGAATTCATTCTTAAACTGCCTCCTTACAAACCAAACACAGCAGCTAATTAATTCCTGCTGAAAGATTTGCATCGCTGGCACTTTTTCAGTGATAGCAAATTCTGTCAGCACTTCTATTCAGCAATTCAGGAAGCTTTCCCTTACTGCCAGTCTGACGGATTTCATAACGCTTTGGAAAAGGATCGGTTTTGTTTTCCCTGCTGAAGAAACAAAATGTTCCTCAGTGCAGCAAGGACTGGGTGATGATGGACGAGAGGGGACAGGGACTTGCAGGCAGGAAAAACAGGTGATTATAGGAAGAGGTGGAGAAGGAAGGAGCTGCAGGGATAAGTGAGGATTAGGTGGCTGAAAGATTTCACTTGTGGGTCCAAGGGAATGGGGAGGAAGTTGTCATGAAGGTTTCATGGGACAAGAAAAGGTGCCCATCCTTGCAGGGGATGGAGCCAAGCAGAGGTCAGGCAGCTCCAGCAGAGCAGAAAACAAACTCTGGATTTCTTGAGGAAATTCTTCTGGGCACCATTTTTCTGCTTAAAGCCAGCAGCTGGATCAGGGATTTTCCACACAGAGAGGAATTTTCTAAAGGCAGCCTTGGAGACTTCTGTACCTCTGTTCTTATAATGCCAAAAATCTAAATATTTAGCCTGGCCTCCAGCTGAGTGTGCAGCACAAAGGGAGGGAAAGCAGCCAGGGGGAAACCAAAATGCCAGAGCACATTGTGGGCCTGTGAGTCAGAGCAAATCCCAGACACAGGCATGGGCTGCTGACCTCAACCCTGGTGAGCAGTTCACTGGGTGCAGCCATTGAATGGCAATTAATCTGTTGGGTTAATTGAGAGGCAGAGGAGGAGGTGGCCCGAGAGCTCAGGTTAGCACAGGATACAGTCCTAGACAGCTGCACAGCCCACAGCCCAAGCTTTCAACACTCCCACTGCGTGTTGGGCTGTGATAGCCATCTCTGTGAGCAAAGAACTGCCTGCCAGGAGATGCTGGGGCTCTAAAACTGGGAGAAAATCTTTCAGTGATTCACCAGTTCATTAGAAAAGGAACTTTCGGGTTGACCAAGTCTGTTCATGAATTTCAGTTGGGTTTTGCTGAATGGTTGAGGTGAAACCACCACGTTTGGAAGTGCTGAAGCATCAGAATTAGACAAGATGCAGCAGTGGTTTGGGTCCAAGATTGCTTGCTTGGTTTGGCTCTTGCCAAAACCTGAGACAGGTGATGGAAGTATTGCTCCTCATTCATTACCAGGCTGATTGATTTACCAACGGGTGCCATAATAACAGATGTAATCTCCTCTCTGAGTAATTCAGAACACACTTTTGAGCAATCTTCCCCCATCTTCAAGAAATCATAACTAGCATGAACAAATTAGAATAACACAATCTGAATGAAAGCACAGGAAAATACCTGATAATAATTCCATGAAAACTGCAAGCTGAAATTCCCTCCCTGGGACTCCTAGAATGAGTAGATATTAAAGGAATCTGTGAATTCAATCACTGGTGACCTGGATTCAACAGGAGATCAACAACCCTTTCAATATTAGCTGAGTAAAAATGAAATTCCCTCTTGGCTTAAAGTTCTATCTTTATTTTTATGCCAGGAGCAGAAAGGTGTCTTTCACACATACTTAAAACAATAGATAGTCAAATGCATACATAGATAAATACGTATATAATTAAATAAAACCATTCTGGAGCCCAGCAGGGGCAGATTGTCCAGAGCCACCTCATCAATGGAATCACAGAATGGTTTGGAAGGGGCCTCAAAGGATCATCTGATTGCACCCCCTGGCACAGGCAGGGACACCTTCCACTGCAGCAGGATGCTCAGAGCTCCAGCCAGCCTGGCCCTGGACACTCCCAGAAATAACTGAGTACAAGATGCTTCGGGGGAGAGGAAAAGCAGCAGCTAAAATACAGCAGAGTGAATTCCTCTTCGAGTCCAGTTACACCCTGTGACAGTGGTGTCCATGATTTAATAGTGCAATGTAGAAAACAAACATTCTTTTCATTTCTTTTGAATGCTGAAGGGTTTGTTTTCCTGGCGTGCTCCTTAGGTTTGTTGGGTTATGGCCTGGGTTCACCTCTGGCTCACTGCTTCCACTCAGTCAAGGTTTAATAGGCATCTTTGAAATCTCTTTATTTTGAAATCAAGAGAGAGAAATGGATCTTTCCCAAAGGGGATTGTCCAGTTTATTTACTGCATCTGGTTCAGGAGAGCATGGCTCATGTCCCGTCCCTCTCCAGAGACACCACTGCCATCAGATGAGAGAGCTCCATCCCTGGGACAAACACAGCCTGGCTGGACAGGCCAGCACTGCCTGAAGCCTCAGACAATGGGAAAGAAGGAGGAAAATCAAAAGCAAGAAGTGGCTTTGATACGAATCCTGCAGGGCAGCCAGACCCCGAGGGCTGTGGGACAATGACAGAAAGTGCCCGAGTTTCACCTTGGAGCAAAATCCATTAGCAGTGAGCACAGTGAAAGGGGAGGGTGTCTCTGCTGGGTTTAGGATGAAGCAGCACAGGCAGCTGCAGTTCCCCTGCCCCAAGGAGAACCAGAGCTGCCCCCCATGCTCTGCACAAAGAGCCAGCCCTTCCCGAGGCCAGCCCAGCTGGGAGGCACTGAGCAGCTCAGCTTGGCCTTGACGGGTTTATCTGAGAGCACAAAACTCCAAAATCATGAAGAAAAACTGAAATGAAACACTATTTGCTCGTTAAAAGAGCTGAGGCAGCTTTTTAGGTTTGTTTTCATTTCAGCGGATGCCAGGTCATTTTTAATTTTGATGTGTGTTCGTTCTCCCATCCCTACAGATGCAGGCACAGCGAGAACACACCTCAGGCTGCCTGACAGATTTCTGGTGTGGTTTTGTAAGGTTTCCTGAGAATCTGGGGACATTTCTTGTTTTGCAGCTTCACAAAAAGCCACAAGTGCCTGGGTGCTGTGGTGCTCTAACAAACAGGTCAGTGCAGGGAGAGGTTACCCAGGGGCACAACCTGCTCACCTGCTGGCCCCTGGCACAAAACCCACCCTGAGGTTCCTGGTGGCCCCTTCAGGGATTGGGATGTGCCAGTGAGGGTCTGGAAGCTGCAAGGAGAATGTGGTTTGTCTTTACCAGCACCTGTGGCAAATTCATCTCAGAGCCTCCCACAGGGCGCCCTGTGTGCACACGATGATGCAGAAGGAACAGGAGGAGGGAGCTGCTTGTGTCAGATGTTCCCCTGGGGATGGTGAGTGCAGTTTTGAAAGAAAAAAAATAATTTAAAAAAAAAAGCTTTAAAGTAGTTTCTGTTGGTTTTTTTTTTTAAATTTTTTTTTTCTTTCACTGAGGACATTGGGTGGAAATTATTACAGCAGGAGCCAGGCAGGCTCTGTGTGTGTGCTGAGCTCTGCCCACCCCTGAGTGAGGATGTGAAGGAATGGGGATGGCAGTGCAGGGAGGAAGGGGATGATGCTTTGGGCTCTGGCAGTGATTTTTCTCTGTGGATTAAACTGGTTTGTGTCCCTGTGCTCAGGGTTTGACACAGGTGAAATGGAAATCCTCAGGATTTGGTGTGTTTGAGGGGTTCCAATAAGAACTGTTTTCCAGCAGATTTCTCTGTGAGAAGAAAAAAATTAATGGAAGAAGAGGAAAGATTAGGAACATTTATTTTACCTTCCTCACCATGCCCACATGGACACCTCTATCTGGCTGCTCTCTTTTGTAATAATACAAGCAAAGCTTTAAGGAAAGACTTTTTCTATAAAAAAACCCCTCTTCCCCAAGTGGGAGAGAACAAGGAGAATGCAAAATGCCAGAAAGGTGTAGAGCCAACAGCACTGGGGGATTAATGAACCAACAGCACTGGGTGATTAATGAGCCAACAGCACTGGGTGATTAATGAACCAACCCATCTGCCTTGCCCCAACCACAGCACCACACAATGGACTTTCACTTTCTCCCAGGGGCCTCCCAAACATCCTCATCCTGAGGGCCAGGCTGTCTCGAGGTGATGTTTCTGCACTCAGGAAGGGACTGGGCTCTCACCAGGAGAGAATTTCTGATATTTCTCCGTTCTAAATGATGGTGAGCAGCTTTGAATCTCTGCAGGGCCTCTTACACTGCAACATGAGAAACAACTCTTGAATGGATGAAGATGTGAAAAATTATCTTGTGACTCTTGCAAGGGTGTAGCCTTCAAATTATTAGAATATAAATAATACCAATGCAAGTTATTGCTGTCCACTTCCTAGAAGCAGTGGGAGCAGTGAAATGAGAGCAGCCAGATGTGAAAACTGGCCAAAAATGACCTGATTTTGACAACAGCTCTATGTATCCCTCTGGCTGAAGTCCAATCAACCTCATGATAATGTGCTGACTGCCTTCAGCCCAACTGGAAGTCAAAGGGGAAGTCCTGTCTCAAGACTGGCTGAAGAAAGAGCCCTTGAAACATCTCACCTTGGCCAAGTGGGAATGAAGGCTCCCAAAATGCCAGGTGGGGTCACAGAGGCTGAATGAGAGGCTTGGGCCTCCCCCATAAGTCTGTAGGCTTAGAGCTGGATGCAGTTTGAAATCATAAAAAAAGGAAAGAGTAATAGAATAGAAGAGTAATAGAATCAAAAACCCCAGAATGGTTTGGGTTGGAGGGGACATTAGAGACCATCCACCACCACAGGCAGGGACACTTCCCACTAACCCAGGGTGCTCCAAGCCCCATCCTGGCCTTGGGCACTGCCAGGGATCCAGGGGCAGCCACAGCTGCTCTGGGCACCCTGTGCCAGGACCTCCCTCACAGTGAGGAATTCCATCCAAATATCCAACTTAAATTTCCCCTCTTTCAGTCTGAACCCAGTCCCCCCTGTCCCATCACTGCAGGTCCTGATGAAGAGTCTCTCTCTGCCTTCCAGGTGCTGGGAGGTGTCCACACACCCTCCTCTTCTCCAGGATGAACATCCCCAGCTCTCCCAGCCTGTCCCCACAGGGGAGATTCTCCTGTCTCCTCACCAATTTCATCTGGACCTGCTCCAAGCCCAAGAAGGAACTTGAAGAATTTGGTGCCCAGACTGCACCGTGGCTGCCTTTGGCTCAAAGGATGCTGGCAGCAACTCCAGTAAAATGAGCTGTGGCAATCTGAGGGCAGGATTTTTCCTTTCTGGTGAGGCCCATTGAGCAGCTCACCCACAAACACAGCCCTTGGGACCGTGGTGCCAACTGAGAGCCCTGCTGAGGTGCAAAGCTTTCGAGAGAAATAAATGGGCGAGTGGATTTTTTTTTTTTTTTCCTACTTTAAGAGTGTTTGTTTTCTGTGCTTTAATTTTTTCCAGGAAGAGATAACTGAGTCTCAGAACTGATGCACTCCCAACTCTTAAATGCTGGCACTGCTTATTAGCTGCTTGCTCAGTGGAGAATATTCTTCCTTATATAGGTCTTTCAGAAAGTAGGTCAGGGGATTAACGTGAGTACTGGGTGCTAAAAATCCTCTTTGACAGCCCTGCCTTTCTTTATTATTTTCTCACTCTGCCCACTGCAGATGCCAACACCTGCCAGCTCCTCTGCTGTTTTCTGCTGGAGTCAGTGGGGCTGACCACAGGACGTTTCTCCACTCAGATCCCACAAACAACCTTGGCCCATTGGTGTTTTGGGCGTGTTTGACCCCTGCCATCACTGGGCTTTGAAGAAGGAGAGGCTGTTTGGAATGGGCTGCCCAGGGATGTGGTGGAGTCACCATCCCTGGATGTGCCTGAAAAACAACTGGATGTGGCACTGGGTGCCATGGTTTGGTTGAGGGGTTAGAGCATGGGTTGGACTCGATGATCTTGAAGGTCTCTTCCAACCTAGAAATTCTGTGATTCTGTGATTCTGTTTTCCAAAAATTCTGTGATCCTGTGATTCTGTGATCCTGTTTTCCAAAGAAATGTGGCAGTGCCACACCAGCCCGGGCACGGGGGTGATTCGTCGGTGGAAAACACCTGAGCAGAGATGGCCACTGAAGGATGGAGCCCTCAGATACTTTTAGGGTGTTGCTGTTCCCAGAAAAGGGGCAGCTGGGCCCGGAGCCAGGCAGGGTGTGAGGAGCTCCCACAGCAGCCCTGCTGAGCAGCTTCATCTTCTCAATGGCAAGGGCTTCTAGGAAGATCTGCAGGGCAAATAACCACAACCATCACCAAAGCCTTCTGTGAAATGTTTCCACTCCTCACGATGATCCCTGGCTCGGTGGCTGCTCTTGGTGCTGCTCAGGTTTGTGCTGATGGGGCATTCCTTGGGCTGCTTACAGGAGATACAGAACAGCTCTGTGACATCCTGACAGTCACACATGGCCTGGGGCAGCAGGGACATTGAGGATCATCTCATCCCACCCCCTGCCATGGGCAGAGAGATATTCCAATATCCTAGGGTGATCCAAGCACCATCCAACCTGGCCTTGAGCACTGCCAGGGATCCAGGGGCAGCCACAGCTGCTCTGGGCACCCTGTGCCAGGGCCTGCCCACCCTCACAGGGAAGGATTTTTTCCCAATATCCGACTTAAATCTCCCCTCTGCCAGCTTAAAGCCATTCCCCTTTGTCCTCTCACTACTTGCTTCTGTAATCTCTCATATATCTATATCTATGTCTATNTGTCTGTCCCTGTGTGTCCCCATGTCTGTCCCTGTCTGTCCCCATATCTGTCCCTGTCTGTCTCTGTCTGTCCCCATGTCTGTCCCTGTCTGTCCCCATATCTGTCCCTGTCTGTCCCTGTCTGTCCCTGTGTGTCCCCATGTCTATCCCTGTGTATCCCTGTCTGTCCCTGTGTGTCCCCATGTCTGTCCCTGTGTGTCCCCATGTCTGTCCCTGTGTCCAGGGGGTCAGAGCAGCCCCAGGCTCTGCTCCAGGCCCAGCAATGGCCCCAGAGCCCCGGGCAGGGCCTGAGCCCAGCAATTCCTGCCCGGGGGCAGAACTTCTGTCCTGGGCAGTGCCCAGCCCTGAGCAGAGCCCAGAGAGGCTGTGGGGTCTCCTCCACTGGGAATATTCCAGAACCATCAATCCTGTGCCCTGTGCCCTGGGATGGCCCTGCTGGAGCAGGGATGTGGCCCCAGATGACCCCACAGGTCCCCTCCATCCTGACCCTCCTGGGATTCTGTGGTTCTGAGATTCTGTGAACTAACACAAAGCAAGATTCTCAGTGAGGGATTTCAAATCTCTCCATGGCCACACAACAGGGTGATCTTTGTGCAGAAATTCCAGGTGCAGAACAGCCCCCAGAAATCTTCTGTACCTGCAGTCCCTGGGCAGTGTGAGCACCTGGGAGGGAGCAAAGCCCTGGCAAAAGTCCTGGCTTTGAGCTGCTCATGCAGCCCTGAAATGAAAATCAAAGCACCTGGAATTTCTTTGCCCAGTGACAGATGCAAAGCTCAGAGCTTTTTTTTGCTCCAGAAACATTGAAGTCTCCCCGTGTTTTGTCACTTTGCAGTTGGAATAAAAACCCCTGGCCAGCCACGGCATCCTTGCTGCTTTTCTTCTGCAGATCCTTGGCCCAGCAAGGTGTACACACAATTATCCCCTCTCTGTGAGCCCCTGTTGCTCAGACAGCTGACTGTGCCCACAATTCACTTTCCTGCTCTGTTCCAGCCCCAGACAGCCCAGCCCTGGCAGCTGCCTCTGCTTTTGGTGCCTTTGGGATGGAGCTGAGGGAAAAATCCTTATTTTTACTGCAGATGGAAATTGCTCTTTTCCTGTCCCAGAGGTGCTGTGTGTCCCCAGTTCTGGTGCACTGCAGCATTCCCTGGGTACCCTGATCAGGTGGTGATTATTCAGTGTGCAGCTCAGAGGAAGAAAATAGATTTTTTTCCATCAGCCTGGGTGTCACAAAGCCTCCCAAATCAACGCTCTGTTGAGGTGGGAAATTTGTTGAGAAGTGCCAAGCTGTAGCAAGGAAAGAAGCTCTGAGGGCACAGATTGCTGAAAATTTTCTGTGGGGGACAGAGAACTTTCCAGATAGGAGGAAAGCTGGGAGTACACAATTATTGCTCCTTTATTTTAACTTTGTTCACCACCTGCTCGAGCCTGAGGCACACGACACAAGCTCTGATCTGGGCTAAGTCCCTCCCAGGACACAGACACTCTCTGCCTCTCCCTTTCCTTTTCCTCCCATGTCCTTTGAAGCGCAGACATCAGTGATTCCACAGGAATCAGAGAACTCCTACTCACGATCACACCTTAACAAGAAAGAGCGTTGTGCTTTATTCACTCACTAGAACGGGGTGGAAGAGGGGATCCAGCACAATATTTGGGGGTGCTGGTGATCCCTGAGTGCCTCAGCAGCCCCAGGCAGTGCTGTCACCTCAGCTCAGCACCTGTTGCCACCTGAAACCTCGGTGGTTTCCTCTCACTTTCTAAGCTGACATTTCTGCTGAGCTGGCAGTGCCGTGGGGCCTGAGTCCCAGGGATGCTGGAAATCATGATATTGTTAGAATTCTTGTTTCTATTCATATTTGGTTTTAAATTGATACATGGATGTTTGCGGGCAGACAGTCATGGATGGTTTTTACATGTATATATATATATATATATATACATATACATATATATATATCTT